>HG995339.1:7772572-8372572 GCA_905333045.1 Lysandra bellargus
CTATAAAGAGCCTTACGTGAGACAGAATGAGACTAGTGATACCGTGATACCGTGATACTTCAGCATCGACTCCATAGTCAATACTTATGATTCGGATTAGAATTTTGTCTTCCAATATAATTCTAGGAGCGACATATTGGCATATTTATATTGATAATGATTTACTCGCCCTCTTTACAATTAGAGAAATTCATTCATACGCAGATGTTATTTGGTCAGGTGACGTCAAGTCAATAAAAGCTGTGATCTTTAGGCTGAACTTGCCAACCTGACTTAATTGAGTTAGGTGTGTCGTCTATCTACGAATCAATTTTTCAGATTGATAGATCATAATCGTGAGCATAATAACATTATTACCTCAATTAAGCAATATTAGGAGTTATATACGCAGATTTTTGTGTACTTACAGCCCACTGTAGTGCCTTAGATCGCTTTCGACCTACTAAGTACTACGGACTCGAATATGTCAAGACCCATAAACACCTAATATTATTGGCATATTCGTAACTACGACTACTAGTCCGTAACAGGTCGTATTTTACAGTCCGCATTAGTATTGATCGAGTATTTAAATGTCTGTTTTTTTGTATATAAACAAAATAGTTGAAGGTTTTTATGCCGAGTTAGTTCTGTCTTAGCACGCTAGTCGATGGCTTACATTCAATTTTTTGATGTGATAGGCTAAGTGTTTGCTTCAATACTTGTAAAATATTTATTTTGACGTCGTTACTCCAATGTCCATCCAATTTAAGTCTACTAGTACAGCCTGTGGTTACAGTGGTTAAGTGGTCAAAATGTGGACTAGTTTTTTTCTTAAACTATATACTAACTAGTTTCTTTGTCTTAGGGCTTAGGGTCTTTAAGGCTTATTTTTTATTAACAATACTACTACAAAATGCGCGCAGTTTCGCTTACGAATATTAGACATTTCGGTATTTTTCCATTAACTATGAAATAGTTAATACAATAATAATTATCCTCTTATCCTCCCGTAGGTATATTTCGAGATATAATTATTTCTTCGTATTGAAGATTAAAGATTTGATAGAAGGTTGTCCCTTCGATGACATACTTGATACTTTCTCTGTTGTTGTCTTAACACATCGCGTAGCATCGTGCGAGTGCTGTGCATCGTAAGGCGTCGTGGTTGGCGATTATTTATATATTACTAGATCGAAGACTTTATATGATTAATGAAATAATTTTAATAATTTAATGCACTTATAGGTAATCGCTGACTTACATTTCTAGTTTGTTTGATCTTAAAATTATTAAGATAAAACTTATTGTATAAATTGTTATTGTGATTTTCATATTTTTTACCTATTGATTTATGATTATTTTTAATTTGTAAACTGTGGGTAGATCGGTAACTGAGCGGTCAGCAATGGAAGAAGTCGGAATTTTTTGTTATTGTTACACTCGAGACGCATGGAATCGGAAGAGTTAAACTACCCACATGTACATAGTTATAGCATTGTTTATTTACATAAGATATTTGTATATTACCTTAGTACTGTAGAGTGTGCATGTGTATCTGACTTAGATGTAATTGATGTAAAAATTTGAGAAAAAAAAAGATAATTTTCCGTCAAAAAAATACAAATATGACGGTAGAAAATATTTTTTGACAAAGTCAGTGCATATTCTAAGGCGGTTGCTTGATGAAAAGAATGTAACACAAGAAAAGAGTGGCTTGTGATTTTGTTTTGTTTTGTAAAAAAAATGGCGTAACATGCGACCGCAATAAAAAAAAATGTTTCGAGTTTCATCGCCAACGAACGTATTGCGGCTTCGGCTGCATTTCTTTTTCAGGTACCCCTCGAACGATAAAACAAGACGAAAAAAGGTTAAGTGAGTTGAAGCATGGTTGAAGCATAGAGCTCACTGGGAATATCAGATTTCTCTTACTATACAGAATATTAACCAATTTTGCTATACAAAAATAACTAAGATACTACTATCACATTTTTTTTTTACCAACATAATAATAGGTTGGGGGAAAAGTCTTTTCGCATAATAGTATACTATTAACTTGTCATAAATTAATCTCTTGGGTCCCCAGTGCTCCCCGTGGTCCCCAACCTTTTTTTCATACGGGCCACAATCATGTTTTGGTATTGGTGCCACGGGCCGCAACAAAAAATTTCCACGACGACTATATTGCCGGTGGGCGTAAATTTAAAAATGGTTTAACAGGACGCGGGATACAGATAAAGTCCCGGCGCGGGATGGGGATAGCTGGGCTATACAAATTGTATCTGGATGATTTTGGTATCATTAAAAACTTTGAATTTTACAGAATACAATTCCAAATTCAAATTATTAGGTACATGAGAGATTTTCATTTGTTTTTCTTATTGTTAAAATGAGTGATTCAAATGAAGAAATGTAGGAAGAAATCTATCGATTTTAAAATTTTATTACAAAAAAGGTAAAAACGCAACACAAGCCGCGAAAAAAATTTGTGATGTTTATGGACCTAATGCAATATCTGTGAGAGTAGCGCAAATTTGGTTTCAATCGCGCGCGCGCGCGCGTTTTCAATCCGGAAATTTTGATAGATCTCCTTGTGAGTATAGTATTCGTTGTCAAAGATGCAAGTCGCTCTCGGCTCTGGTCCAACGTTAGTTCTTCGTATAGTCTGTGCTCTGGTCGCCCTGTTACGGACTATGGAGTGTTACGGACAAAACTGATGGCATTTTTGAAAAAGTGGAGCAAGATCGGCATATTAGTAGTAACGATGTAGCTGAAGAACTGGGGATTGACCACAAAACGGTTTTGGCGCATTTGAAAAAAGCTGGGTACACAAAAGCTCGATATTTGGGTGCCTCATGAGCTCACTGAAAGAAACCTAATGAACCGTGTTCTCATTTGTGATTCTTTATTACGACGTAATGAAACCGAACCATTTTTGGAGAAGCTGATAACTGGTGATGAAAAGTGGATCACGTACGACAACAACGTGCGAAAAAGATCGTGGTCAACACAGTGACTTCACAGACTGTGGCGAAACCCGGGTAGTTAACCCGGGTTTCGCCACAGTCTGTGAAGCCGCAACAAGGTGATGCTGTGTGTGTGGTGGGATTGGAAGGGCATTATTCATTATGAGCTGTTACCGCCAGGCAGGACCATCGATTCTGAACTGTACTGCGAACAACAGATGAGATTAAAGCAAGAAGTTGAGAGAAGGCAGCCGGAATTAATCAACAGAAGAGGTGTGATTTTTGACCACGATAACGCTAGACCTTTAGCCACTCAGCAAAAATTACGGGAGTTTGGCTGGGAGGTGTTAATGCATACGCCGTATAGTCCTGACCTTGCACCTTCAGATTTCCACCTGTTTCGGTCGCTGCAGAATTCCTTAGGCAGTGTCAGGTTGACATCACAACAGGAATGCCAAAACCACTTGTCGCAGTTTTTTCATCAGAAGCCCCAAATTTTTTGTAACAATGCATGCAATGGGATCATGTACCTACCAACAAGATGGCAAAAAGTTATTGAACAAAATGGCACCCATAATATACTTTAGTCAATAATTGTAAATAAACGCTATAAAAAACCTTTCGAATTTTTATATAAAATGCGAAGAAACTTTTTCCCCAACCTAATATTATCACTTGTGATCATGTGATACTCATAGAAAAACATTTAAAACAACACTAAAATATATAATAATTCACTGCAAGTTCAAAAAGGCTCATCAATCATTAGGAACGGGGATGATATTGAAAATAAGAAAAAAATTCGTATATATATTATTTTTTAATTAACATTAAAATATGTCAATAAATCAAATAATAAAAATACTATAACGCTGTACAGCTTACAACAATATATATACAATAATTGCGTATAAATAATTTTCAATATGCAATAATGATATAAAAATACTGTTAAGTACAGTAATCGCAAATGGGAAACAATTTTTTTGCAATAAATAAGTACACAATTCATATTTCGGCATAAAATTCGCGTCTACCACTACCAATATAATAACAAAAATAGCACCATATAAGTAATACATATCTATATGCAGAATAATTAAACAACATTAAAATTAATGGCACGTTTCGAGGAATGCAAAGTTTATCCTATTACTACAGGTTTACTTATACTTTGGTTTTATCCGCCTGATCTGCTTTCATAACTTCCATTCTTCTGTAACTCTGTAAAAATAAAAACAGTTTGTCTATACGATATTCAAAACGAAAAACGTGGTGAACAGAAAATAATATTATTTTACCATATATTATAGAAGTCCAGAGCTTGTCTGTTTTGCCCAAAACAGTACTAATGCTTTGGTGCCCAAAACGGGTTGATGTGAATGCAATTTTTAGTATGCGCTTAGAACGCAAGGATTACAGAGTAATTTAAATTTAAAAAAAAACAATAATTTATATAATTTAAAAACCAATATATTATAATATAATTTAAAAAAATAATTTGATAGTTGTCAAGTTACCTCTTTCGCCATTTCGAACAGCGTTGCGGCAATCTCCGGCCCGGCCTGCTCTACGAGCGATTTGAATATACCCGCGCCCTCCGCCAACCTGATATTGTCATTGTAGAATACACAAGTTATAACTTTTTTTAAAAAAAGGAAAAGTAAAAAATATAAAGTTAGAAATATTTAACTTTTTTACTCACTAAACGTTAGATTTAAAAAATCTTGGGAAACTGTATACCCAAAAACGATAATCGATATGTTACAAATTTTGATAAACGATAATTATAATGACGGTTAGAAATTGAATTCTGTCTTGGTATTTAACTATTTACATGACACTCCTTAACTCACCGGGAAGTTTCGTCGAGATCGTTGCTGCTCGCGGAATGTTCTGGTATCGTTTGAGATATCTGTAAATATACAAGAGGATTTACGGCTTTACCGGGCATTTTAAGGTGCTTCTTCACAGTGGTCTATGCTGGCCCACTACAAGCCATCGCCATTGTGTAGACGGTTATGGTGTACGATAGCTGAGGATTTCCAGGCGTTGCGCAATGGCATGGCTTATAGTGGGCCATTGTGCACTGGCTACTTTATAAGCATTGAGTAGTGACTTATTATTATCTACACACCTGACGTTTAAATGATCTTTTAATAGGTGTAGAGTCGGAACGCGTTTTCGTCAGCAGTTCATACGGGTGGCCAGTTTCTGCTACACGACCTCTGAAATATCGAATATCTTTTTAAAATACAGAGTAAGGACACGTAGGCATATCGTACGCTAGATATTGAAAATTAGATGCTAGCTCCTAAGGCGACAAATAAGTACAACATAGAATGTAGTAAATAAGAATCTTACTTGTCCATAACGATGACCCTGTCGTAGTCCATGACTGTGTGCAGGCGGTGCGCGATGGTGAGCACGGTGGACGCGGCGAACTTGGTGCGGATCGACGCCTGGATCTCCTTGTCGGTCTCGCCGTCCACGTTGGCCGTGGCCTCGTCCAGCACGAGCACGCGCGGGCGGGCCAGCACGGCGCGCGCTAGACACAGCAGCTGGCGCTGGCCGGAGGACAGGTTGCCGCCGCCGTCGCCCACGCGCCAGCTCAGCCCCTCGGCGCCCGCGAGCGCCCCGAGCCCCACCTCCCGCAGCGCGGCGTGCAGCTCGGCGTCGGTGCGCGCCCCCGTCGGATCGAGGTTGTCACGCAGCGTGCCGGCGAACAGGGCGGGCCGCTGTGGCAGCGCGCACAGCCGCCGCCTCCACGCGCGCAGCCCCGCCGAGCGCGCGCGCACACCGTCCACCGCCACGGCCCCGTGCGTGCGCGCCAGCCCGAACAGCGCGGCGATGAGCGAGCTCTTGCCGGCGCCCGTGCGTCCTACCACGCACACCTTCTCGCCCGCGCGCACCCTTAAGTGTACGCCACGGATGGCGTACGCCGGCTCCCCCCCCGCGCCCTTCTTCGACGAGGCGTCCTTCCGGGGCGGCTTCTCGTACTCCAGTGATACGTCCTCGAAAACTATTTCACCTAAAAATGATAATTCCTTCAGAAATGTTTTTTTTAGACCCTCACACTTCCGATAAACTACATTCATTCGCTATTCTAAATTCTAGTTTCGGAAAAAAGTGGTAAGTATTTAACTTACCTTTTTCTGGCCACGTTTCAAAGTTCAAATTAGGATGATTTTCCTTTAGCGCCTTCATATCGGGTTCGAGTGGTTCTTCGGAAGGTAGATTAGCGTATTCCAATATTCTTTCCACCTGACATAAGAATCAGTAAAATTTTTAAGAAATTGTAACCATTATTTTGTGAGTATTTTTCGTAATGGTTAAACTTACAGATGTCATCTGGTTCTCGACTTCGGCGGTCTGTCTCATGCCGAGCCGGCAGATGTTGACCAGACTGATCGCCTGAGTGATCGCCAGGCCCACCGCGCCGCCAAGGGACTCTGGAATTTGTAATGTTTTAAACAATACTAAAAAAAGTAAAGAATATTTAAACATTTTTTTAACATAACGTGCTAATAAAGGTGTTCAAATGAAATTATAGCTAGTCTTTTCAATCGTCTTAACAATAAACTCAGTACATTCTAAATTTTAATAAATTTTCGTATTTTATTTTCTGACAGGTTGTAAAAACTGCCCTTACTAATTTCACAATTAAAATGATTTGAATCTTCTCTTCAGTTACAAAATATCCTTAACCTACCTTCTCCAACAAACAGAAAGAAGCTGAACGTGACTATAGCGAGGTAGACGCAACAGATCATGTCCATCCAGAAGCCGAAGGCCCTGTTCGCGGAGATGTAGAGGAACCAGGCGGCGGAGTGCAGGTCCTGCAGCTTGTCCAGCTCGCGGCATAGCGTGCGCTGCAAGCTGCCGCACGACCGGACAGTAGTTAAACCGGATACGGTGCTGTTCGCGTGGTTTAGCACTTGGCTCTTCGCTGAAAATGTAAACCGTTTCTGCTTCTATTATTTATGGCTGAACATAAATAATAAACATAGAATAATGTTAGCGGACCCCTAGACGGTCAATTTCATTGCGCAATATCACACATAATATTTATTGAACAACTTATTTGACAAACTAGATTGAAAGGCGGGCGCGTTCAATATTAGCCCTAGAGGCCTAGACGGTCAATAACATTACACAATACGAGCACAATAAAATAAATCGTCTAAGGGCCCGCTTATAGTTGAAACGTCAAAGATATTGACGTCATCAGCGAAACGTCTAAATTGAGAAAAACTTTTTTTATTCGACTACGCCATGAGGATTATGTTTATCGAGTGTATTCATATAAATAAAATTCTTGGTACGCTCTAAAGCATAAACTTTAGTAAGCTTGAGACTTGAGAGGTATCATTCGTATTTGGTTGCGTTACGTCAAACCCAGCTAACAGATCACAATTAACATTAAATTGACATATTCGACCAAATAACGTCGGTCTGAGTGTCACATAAATATATCAAACGACGCGACGGTTTCTTTTTCATCAAAATAGAATTTTTATTGCACTAATAAACAGCCCTCATGCTTGAGTATGTTAAAATTAGTTAAATATTAATTGGACGGTGTAAACCATCGTTTAGATTTTAAACAATGTTCAACAATCAATTTCCTCGATGGTACCCATCGAGGAAATTGATTCCTATGCAGTTGATAGACCGACGTTATTTGGTCGAATATGTCAATTCAATGTAGCTGTGATCTGTCAACTGGGTTTGACGTAACGCAACCAAACTACGTAGGTCCCCGATCTGCATAGGAATCAACTTCTCTGATAGTACATACTGCATTCATAAGTCATAACTCAATACCTATTTTTGTGTTAGCACACAAATGCTTAACAGCGTTTAATTTACGTAGTCCTGAGTTGCAATCACTATAGCCATACCTATAGCCTCCATCCTTTTCAGTTCGCGGCTGGTGCCGATGTAGTAGGACCTGATGAGGTAGAGCAGAACCGACACCGCCGCCGTCGGCAGCGCCAGCCACCAGTTCACCAGGCATACTACCACAAGAATGGCAATTATTTCTAAAAAGAACTGTAAAATGAATCCCAGTTAAATCACGGTGAGTTAAATTTACTACTGTATGAAAAATAGTTACGAATGCTACAAATATGATGATTTGCAGTATGTTTAGTTATTTCTGAATACATAAAATATGACTAGGTATTTTTATTATCATTTGCAAAGATGGTGAAATAGAGCCTAACCTTATGTGTATTTACTATTTAGTTTGTTTGTAATTTTTTATGGCTGATTGGAGATTTTAAAGGCCCTTAACAATTTTAAAGCATTTGTCAACTTACCCCAAAGCAGTCTACTAGCGCGATGGGCAGCAGCGAGTCCACCTGCCCCATGTCCTTAGAGAACCGGTTGAGGATGCGGCCCGACGGGTTGTGGTGGAAGAACCACATAGGCGCGTTCGTCACGCCCCTGCAACAACACAGATCGCGTTAACGTACGCATCTGCGTGTAAGCTAGCGTACATGCGTGTGCAAGCTGCATGTGTATATGTGTGTTGAGCCTATTATAAGAACACAGTACACATACACGCCGATCTGCGCCGCGTACACGTACACGCACGCCGACCGCGACAGGCCGAACTGTGTGTGTGGGCGCACCTGAACATGTTGTCGTGCAGCGCGACGGAGGCGCGGATGCAGGTGTTGTAGAACACCAACAGCTTGTTCCACGTGAAAAACACGCACACGCCGATCAGCGCCGCGTACACGTACACGCACGCCGACCGCGACAGACCGAACTCTGTGTGTGGGCGCACCTGAACATGTTGTCGTGCAGCGCGACGGAGGCGCGGATGCAGGTGTTGTAGAACACCAACAGCTTGTTCCACGTGAAAAACACGCACACGCCGATCAGCGCCGCGTACACGTACACGCACGCCGACCGCGACACACCGAACTTGTTCGCCGCTGTGTCAGTATATTCAACTGAAATCAACGAAGAGAATTAAAATGCCCAGAAAATACTTTTGACGTAGTTTATAGTTTTTAATATAGAACTGTAAATAAACTAAAATTAATGCGCTAAAATCATAATTTATTAAACGATAATAAATATTATTAAACGATAATTAATATGGCCGGCTACCTAAATAAACCAGCTCGAGAACGTTTTTTTTTATTTACTTACCTGATTCCGTTTGATTATCCTGAAGGCTTGAATTCACCAATTTTATGCTGTACGATTCTTCCAAATTAACCCTAGAACAATTATTTATAAATTAACAAATTATTTTCCAGAAGTTACAATAGATCCTAAAGATTCGAAGTGATGTCAGGGCTGTAAAGGCTCTAATCTCATGAAAGCCTTCGCTTCGGTGGAAAAAAAGTTCGTTCGATTTGCGTTACAGCTACAATAGTGTAAGTGTTATGTGCATTCTACAAAAACAACTGTTTTTTGTCATGTGCTTGGTCTTACCAGTCTTTAAGCCACACGTCACTGGCGCTGTAAAAGAGTTGCGCGACGACAAATAACGCCAACAGTATGACGACAGTGCACGTGCCACCGCCGCTGCGTATGTACTGGACGTACGTGTCGCGTTCCACGGAACCTTTCGTTTGGGTTTCGCCTAAAAGAAATAAAGTTAGAAAAAGCTGTAAAATAATCTAAAGCCAAAATCAATAGCCTTAGTTTTAAATTTGTGAACACCTTTCCAATAAAATTACCTACAAAAATACGTACCTTCATATTTTGGTTCCGTTTTTTCTAAATCCATACTGAAGGACAGTTGCGACACTGATGACATGGACCTTTGAGAGCGAATTCTGCGTGTGAGTTCCTAATTTAGAAAGAAAAGCGATTTTTAAACAATTATTGTGCTGTAATTACAACAGTATTTAATTTCTTCACGCAAATAGACTATCTATTTGCGTGAAGAGAAAAGTCATCAGCAAATTTCAAAATTTTCCAAAAACATTTCCGTTCTTCGTATCAAAATTTAAATAGCTTACAATCTACTTGGTACATACGAAGATAATAATTCAGGCTTCTTATTCCCGCGAAAGTAAATTATATGCAAATGCATTATTGGCTCATAAAATTGAGAACACTTTGTAAAATCAAAAATACGCACCATACTCTCATGTCTCTCGTATTCAACTTTCTCTTTAACTTCTGCGATCGCGTTGCTCTCGACGTGAAGTTCTGGCACTGAGTCCTTTAATTCTTGATACGTGCCTTGTGCTGCTATCTGCCAAGATAAACATTTTTTTTTTGTTTTCTTCAGTAACGTATAACATTGGTGAGTTAGAGAGTAGTTTACAAATTGACTGTCATGGTTGTTGCTGTCATAAAAGTTTATACGCTTACCCTCCCATTTCTCATCACGCAGATATTGTCAGCCTGTCGCGCGTAGTGCACATGGTGTGTGACCAGAACCACCGCGCGGTCACGCAGGAACCCGCGCACGCACTCCTCGTACAGCGCCTGCGCCACCTGCACACAGACACGTCAGCGTGAGCGTGTGCGAGCGTACACACGAGCGTGCACGCCCGCACACACACAGCGTGCAGCACGCACCTTGGCGTCGACGGCGGCGAGCGGATCGTCGAGCAGGTAGAGGTCGGCGGCGCGGTAGAGGCAGCGCGCCAGCGACAGGCGCGCGCGCTGGCCGCCCGACAGCGAGGCGCCGCGCTCGCCCACCACCGTGCGGTCGCCGTGCGGCAGCAGCTCCAGGTCGCTCCGCAGCTGGCAGCACTTCACCACCGCCTTGTAGCGCCGCAGGTCTAGCTCCTGACCGAACAGGATGTTCTGGCGGACCTGTTAAAAACATGAAGCCTAAAATAGCTCTCATTTCAACAGTTATAATTCGCTCATAATATAGAAAACTACATACAGTCCCTTCAAAGATCCAGGGGTCCTGGGCAGCGTATGATGTGACGCAGGCGATGTCGACATAGCCGGCGGCTGGCGGCAACTCTCGAAGTATGACGTGCAGGAGCGTCGACTTGCCTGACCCCACTGCGCCTATCACGACCGTTAGAGTGCCCGGGAGAATCTGAGAATACAATATTTTACTTATGAATAAACGGGCCAAAGGGCAACACGTAATTTGTAGTTATGCACCGCGCGCGAGCTCCAAAAAAACCTATTCCTTAGATTGGGTTAAGTTCAATCTACTTAACAAAAGTGCTATGCTGTTAATTAATATAGCAAGTGAAAAAATTATTTCAAGGTCACAAATCACTTTTTTACAGAATTTCCACAAAACACATTAATCTCCAAAATATAAACATCAGTTTATTTACATTTTTTGAACTCACATTTAAGTTGATATTACTGAGGGCGACAGTTCTTTCAGTTTTCTCGTCAGCGGTCCGCCAGTGCGCGGTGAACTGCTTGAACGACACCAGCACGTTCGGTTCCATGTGCTCAACGGTTTCTGACTGAATATACGTTTGCGTGCTAAAATAAGTAAGACATAATTATATTACGGGAAAAGCACTAATGGTAGACACTATAAGGAAAAATAAAACATTTGAATGTAATAAAATGTATATATTTATGAAAATAAAAGATTCACTTATTTTATGTCTTCTGTAACTTTAACAAATTAAGAATTATATTTTATATTTTTCCTATTATTTAGGTCTTTTTTTGCCGTTTTTCAAAATATTTCATTTACTTCATCATAGTAACTACATGCATCAGAAATATTATCCACGTTGTCTCCAGATTCTATCCATTCTTCTTCCATGCTAAAACTATCTTTACTCCTATTTTTATTTTTCATATTTTTTTCCTAGCAAATTTATTTTCAGTCTTTAGTTGCCTCTTCTTTTTTCTTCTTTCTTTTCTCAGCTCTCCTTTTTCTTCTTTTTACTGCTAAAAAATTAAAGCAATAGATTTAGATCAGTACAAGGTCTAATATTAGACACCATGTCCATTTTTAAGTACAGTAGTTCTAAGTTGTTGGTTTGTAAACAGAATTATTATATGTGATGATATTGGCAGTAAAAAAAACTATAAAATAAATTTAGTATGTATTGCAAAACTAAACAATGATCCATGTCATCTATTAGGTTTTTAGGATTCCGTACCCAAAGGGTAAAAACGAGACCCTATTACTGAGACTTCGATGTCTGTCCGTCTGTCCGTCCGTCCGTCTGTCTCCAGGCTGTAACTCAAGAACGGTAATAGCTAGAGACTTAAAATTTTCACAGATTATGTATTTCTGTTGCCGCTATAACAACAAATACTAAAAATAAAACAAATTAAATATTTAAGGGGGGCTCCCTACAACAAACGTGATTTTTCAAACATTTTTTGCTCGGTATCAATGATGACAACAGGTAGGCACTTAAAATTTTCACAAAAGCCTTAATTATATGTGTACTTTAATAATTAATAATAATATTTAAATAAAATTAAAATTTGAGGGGGACTCCCATACAAAAAACACAATTTTTGGCCTATTTTTAACGGTACGGAACCCTTCGTGTGTGAGTCCGACTCGCACTTGGCCGATTTTTTTACATTTCAAGAACCAATAGTAGACACCTTTTATATTGTTAGGCAAAATGGATAAAAAATCATAAATAAACATTAATTAGTGCATATAACATGACCATAAATCCAATGAAATCAATAGAAATTATAAAAATCAAATAAATGTATTTCAAAAGTTACGTGAAAATTTTCGCCTTCCTTAACCTATTTGTTAAGATTTTGCCGAGCGTGTGTTGACGCGGTCACATTGTTTACGAAAACTGATCCCATTTAAAATTTTGTTCCCGAAGGCATCCCTAATATTTTTTTTCAAAATCAACAGATAGCTTGAGAATCTTATAAAATTTACTGTGTTATGAAATAATTTATATACTAATAATTCTTATTTTATGGTATTTTTTCCATAAGTGTCCTCTATTAGTTTCGTGTCGAGCATTAGTGCTTTTCCCTTACTTCAGTGACATAGCAATTTTTAACGAGGCACGTTTGGGGACCATTTTAGCCCAGCATGATTTGTATCTCGCAACAGCAATGTAACAGACATTCGACAGCAAATATAGTAAAATTGTTTCGTAGCTGTTTCAAGATACGTAAACACTATAATTGCTTAACAGATAAATTTATATATTACTAGCTGTCCCGGCAAATAATAGAATATCATAGCCGGCAAACGTTTCTCTGCCATATTATAATTTATAAAGTATATCGACCGTATTATTTATATACGGTCATGGTAACACAGTTATTTATATAAATAAGTATGTTACCATGGCAACCACACGGGCTTAAAAAAAATACGGACGTAACCTTGTCTAATCCCGAGTGAAGCATAGTAATGGCCGCCCGTGTAAGATGTGCGCGTGTCATTGGCGCCGTCACTCTATGTACAATGACAGCGGGTTGTAGTACCTAGTTGCGTGTGTGAGTGTCGGTCACGTCTACAATAAACGAAATTGTGACGAAATTGTCGTACCTTGCATGCTTCTCCTCTTTATAGTGTAATGCTCCATCCGTATTTTTTTATATTTTTTTATATCCGTGGGCAACCACAGAACAAAAAAAACTGTTTTTTTTTTTGTTCTGTGATGGCAACGTCCATCGCTATCCTGTGTAAAACGTAGTGATTATATTCTCTTTGATCCCGTGACTAGGGTTGCCACCTTTTATTTTTGCATTTAAAGTACATTAGTTACTCTAAGTAAGAAAAATAAAGTACACAGTATAAAAATAAAGTACAATTTATTTTTCATATATCTATATGGCGACATTGATTCAACATTAATCAATAAATTTCGTATAACGAAAACTACTTACGACTTCAACAGAAACCAAATTATGAGAAATAAAGTATTTTCGCGTACTTTATTATTATTATAAAGTACAGAGTACAATTACCTTAAGCCTGGCCGCACATTGTCCGAAATTTCTGATCAGAAACATTTGAACGTCGGCCGGACCGCCACACCGCACACTATCCGAAATTTCCTTCCGGCGAGTTCGAGCTCACTCGGCTCAGTACAAAATGTAAGAGAGAGCGCGATCCGATATTCTGATCAGAAACGTTTGAACTGCTACCGATTAACGTCATCTGACATAAAATTTCTGACGCCCGCCGGAACGCAATTAAAAATTTCTGCCATCCGATAGACGGCATCTGACAACTCATCCGGACCGGACGTCAGACACAAAATATATGAGCAGAGTGCGTTTCGGCGGGCGTCTGATATTATGTGTCAGATGACGTCGATCGGATGAGTACTGTGGTGTTTCATCATAAGGTTTTTAGGCCCAGTGGGCCCAATGATAGATATGAATTTTTAACATTTTTTCATCTGGCGATTGGTCTCACTTTTATGATCCATTGTTCATGCAAATTTTTTTGATGTTGGCACAAAAATAATCAGTTACTTATAACCATAATAATATTGTTTTGTACATCTAAAACATATCTAACACTATCACCTTAAAACATATTATTGTTATTATTATTATTATTACTACCTAAACTTACTGCGTCAAATCAAGTTTTAAAAAAATATCTGCTCTATAGGTACTGCGTGAAATTTTAATGGTTGTTTTCCCGTGGTTTTCCCACAGTAAAATGATTCTATCTTACTAGTACGATAGACTTGGGAAGTTTTTTTTGTATTCAAATAATAAATAATATTCGGCCGGGTAGTAGGTCATACAAAATATTTTTCATTTTCAAATTCAAATATCTTTATTGCCAGAATGTTGTTGATATAAAGGTCTTATTAACTACTTATAGTTCTAACATTCTGCCATAACAATGGCGAGCAATCGAATTAAACTTACTTATATAAAATAAATTAATTATTAGTCGTTATCTTACAAAGAATTTTAATTATAATTTGCCAATTAAAGAATTACATGTACATATAAGCTTTATATAAAAATAATTATTATAAATAAATTTTAAATTGAAATAACTATACAATAATAATATAATTAGATAATTTAGAAAATATGTACTTTTGTTATTATTTATGTCATAAGAGATTTTAATTTATTATACATGTCCATTGAATTATTTTTCTTTAAATATCATTATTCATTCAGTGTGTAATAAATGTTTTCATACAAAGTAATTATTTTATTTTTTATTAAAATCTACAACTTTTTTGCTAGCCCTACGGACCGATAAGCCCAAAAGGTATAAAAAATAATCACTTGGGAGTTGGGACCAATCGCCAGATGAAAAAATGTTAAAAATTCATATCTGGTCAATGCCCACTGGGCCCAAAAACCTTGGGACGAAACACCAGAGTACTCTGGATTCAAATGTTTCTGATCAGAAATTTCGGACAATGTGCGGCCGGGCTATATAACGTACAATACTTTATTATAAAGTACGGGTGGCAACCCTACCCGTGACCCACGTCGCGCAAACAATGGTCGCAAATGCACTTATACTATACACAATATATAAAGTACCCAGTAGCCGATTCTCAGACCCACTGAATATGCATTATATAAAATTTGGTTAAAATCAGTAAAGCCGTTTCGGAGGAGTACCTACGCGGCCTAACATTGTGACACGAGAATTTTATATTTATGATAAGATGTCAATTTCATACATACCCGTTGCCGATCTTCTCAAAGACTCGCTTCGATTCTTTCTCCGGATCGATGGTCAGCAAGTCGACACCATCTTGGTTGTCCACTTCGGGCAGCAGCAGGAACTCCTGTACTCTCTTCACGCCCACCAGCGCCTCCATGGTGGAAGCTATCCCCAGCGGCAAGCTGTCCACTAGCGACATCTTTAGTATGTCGTAGTACGAGAAGATGACAAACACCTTGGGAATTTAATAAGCTTTTTGTAGTTTAAGTTACGTAACGTTATCGAAGTATAATAAACAAATTAAATTATGGCCTAACTAGCGCCATTTGAAGCCTAATTCTCCTTACTAGTTGTGGTAAAAACGAGCCTGCGCTACGCTGCTTTCACAAACGCCTCATGCCATAAGCATGAGCGAACGAGAAAAAAAATTTCTGAAGAAAATAGTCACTTTGGTGCTGAGCTTTCCCAAAGGAGACGTAAGAAATGATTCTGACTAAGATGGCCACTTTGGTGTTGAGCTTCACGCACGATATATGTCAGTGCTGTGACTGTACTACAGTTACCTTGGCGGCGGTGAGCTCGTTCCCGAAGGAGATGAAGGAGATGTAGGAGATGATGCTAAGGAAGATGGCCACTTTGGTGTTGAGCTTCACGCACGATATATGTCAGTGCTGTGACTGTACTACAGTTACCTTGGCGGCGGTGAGCTCGTTCCCGAAGGAGATGAAGGAGATGTAGGAGATGATGCTAAGGAAGATGGCCACTTTGGTGTTGAGCTTCACGCACGATATATGTCAGTGCTGTGACTGTACTACAGTTACCTTGGCCGCGGTGAGCTCGTTCCCGAAGGAGATGTAGGAGGACGATGCTGAGGAAGATGGCCACTTTGGTGTTTAGCTTCACGCACGATATATGTCAGTGCTGTGACTGTACTACAGTTACCTTGGCGGCGGTGAGCTCGTTCCCGAAGGAGATGAAGGAGATGTAAGAGATGATGCTAAGGAAGATGGCCACTTTGGTGTTGAGCTTCACGCACGATATATGTCAGTGCTGTGACTGTACTACAGTTACCTTGGCCGCGGTGAGCTCGTTCCCGAAGGAGATGTAGGAGGACGATGCTGAGGAAGATGGCCACTTTGGTGTTGAGCTTCACGCACGATATATGTCAGTGCTGTGACTGTACTACAGTTACCTTGGCCGCGGTGAGCTCGTTCCCGAAGGAGATGTAGGAGGATGATGCTGAGGAAGATGGCCACTTTGGTGTTGAGCTTCACGCACGATATATGTCAGTGCTGTGACTGTACTACAGTTACCTTGGCCGCGGTGAGCTCGTTCCCGAAGGAGATGTAGGAGGATGATGCTGAGGAAGATGGCCACTTTGGTGTTGAGCTTCACGCACGATATATGTCAGTGCTGTGACTGTACTACAGTTACCTTGGCGGCGGTGAGCTCATTCCCGAAGGAGATGTAGGAGGACGATGCTGAGGAAGATGGCCACTTTGGTGTTGAGCTTCACGCACGATATATGTCAGTGCTGTGACTGTACTACAGTTACCTTGGCGGCGGTGAGCTCATTCCCGAAGGAGATGTAGGAGATGATGCTGAGGAAGATGGCCACTTTGATGTTGAGCTTCACGCACGATATATAACGTCAGTGTTGTGACTGTACTACTGTTACCTTGGCGGCGGTGAGCTCGTTCCCGAAGGAGATGTAGGAGATGATGCTGAGGAAGATGGCCACTTTGGTGTTGAGCTTCACGCACGATATCATCACCGCCCGCAACCACGACATCTTCTTTATAAAACCCATTTCCTTCCTGTAAACATGATCGCTTAAATATGCTTTTTTAAGAACGGAGCACATAAATAAGAATCTTCTACTCTATATGAGAGACTTTACAAACGTCCTATGTAAGGGTTTTATCATATTAGCGATTGACGAGGAGCTTGAGCGGGATGGATACGCAGCGAATACGACGTACGCAACGGGCGCACGCTTTGCCCTAAGACCTCTTGTCAACCGTTAGTATGAAAATACTCAAAACGGCCTAAAGCCTTACTTTCTGGCCTTCCCAACGATGCCGGCAAAGGCAGTCTCCCACACGTACATCTTGATGGTCTCTATGCTCTGTATGACCTCGTTCATCAGCCGGATGCGGTTGTCGGTGCGCGCGGCGATCTGACGACGCAGCCGGCTCGTCAGCTTGCCCAGGTATGCTGTAATTGTCCATCAGTTGTTAGGTTTCTTACAGACGAACGGCAAACAGACGGCAGCCGTCGACAAGTGCCGTTCGTCTGTAAGAAGCCTTACTCACTCGCAAAAATAGCGCTATTTCATAGGTACGAGAGTCGAAATGGCAATAATATTGCTATTTCGTTTCCATAAATATGCGATATACAGAGTGCAATTAAACCTTCCTGCCAAATTTTTTCCAGGGCTTAGGTATCATTAGGAGAGTCCATTTAAGCAAAAAAAAATTGGTTGTTATTTTTTTTTTCAATGACATATTTTATCCCATTTAAAATCGTTGCAGAATGGTCAATCGCGGCGCGGGGGAATGATCGGGGGTGACGCGGGATGAGGCGTGCGCGCGGGGGCACGTCACGCGCGACCGGCGCATCGTGTCCATTAATTGTAGTGTTTTTTAGGATAAGTTGCGGAAGCTATTTCTCAACATTTTAGTACTGAGTGTCTATAAAAGAAAAAATACGTATATTTTTATTTTTCACAAGGATCAATATATCCAAATTTGGCAGAAAGGTTTAATTGCACCCTGTAATAACGCAAAGAAGAGACAAGTAGCAAAAGATCTATTTTGTCGCGATATTAAGACAATAATTTCTTGTGGTTTAATGTAATACATATTATATTTTGTCGATTTTCGTCAAAATAAATTACTCATTAGGTCGTATTTAAATAAATTATGAGGAATTTGATTTATGACACGTATTTGCACTACAGCCACTCACCTTGTAAAGGTATAAACAGCATCGTATTTAAATAAATTATGAGGAATTTGATTTATGACATGTATTTGCACTACAGCCACTCACCTTGTAAAGGTATAAACAGCATCAGAAATGCCACTCCTATAAACGTGGAGACACCAATATATCTGTACATGAGGTACACTGTGACGACGCTCTCCAGCGGTGCTCGAATCATGTCCACCGCCTGTATGCTGGCCAGATGGAACCTCTGGATGTCGGTGGTCTGCAGGTTGACCACGTGACCGGCCAATCCCTCGCAGGCCACGCCCCCCGCTGACACGTCGAGGCGGAGAAGCTGTGTGTGAGTGAGACAAAATATTTAATTACTTGTTTAAAAAGAAACTGATACAACGCAACGTACGCGCCGCAATCGTGAAATGCGTTGCGTGTGAAAGTGCGAGGTTTCATTTACCATTGCATACTGTCGCCAATTTTAAAATGTGGCGCGTATGTTGCTCATTGCTGACAAATATGCGATCACCCTATATTATGTTTACGTGAATGCAATGAGCTTTAAAGTGTCGACTGTGTTGTCTTTTATAGAACGGAAAGTGGAAATTATGCTATAGTTAAGAGTCCGTATACGAAATTCGCCGATTTCGCTGATTTAACAGACGTGATTTAACAGTTATTATTATTTTTAACAAAAAATTAAAACCGACTTCCAATGTAAAAACATCCTTATAATATAAACTAAAAAGTATTAAATAATTTTTCCTATCTCATGGTGCCTTTTTCCGAATTCGGCTAAAACTCAACTATTTCTGTACTCAATCTTCATAATTTTGACCAGGTATTGGACCAATTGGTACCAGATATAGCTGAATCCAGATGCCAGAATATTTGAAACATTTGTAACTGGCACCAACTTCAAAATTATGAAGATTGAGTACAGAAATAGTTGAGTTTTAGTCGAATTCGGAAAAAGGCACCATGAGATAGGAAAAATTATTAAATACTTTTTAGTTCATATTATAAGGATGTTATTATTGTTTTTACCTTGGAAGTCGGTTTTAATTTTTTGTTAAAAATAATAATTTCACTCTTTTTAGTAACCTAGTAAAATCATCGCGTACTATACGTAGATTAGGGCCGATTCACACCGAATGGCAGAGGCGAGGAGAGCAGTTTCAGTGTCATATTATGATTTTAAACTTATCTTCATTATTGTAATCGACGCCGCCGGTGGCCGCAAGAGGCCACGAGCGTCCACGGGCGGCCGAAGATTTCTCAAGCGATACTATCTATTCCAACAATGAAGATAAAGTTTAAAATCATATGACACTGAAACTGCTCGCCTCGCCTCCGCCATTCTGGTGTGAATCGGCCCTAATACACCTGTATACTATTCTACGTATCTTATTACAATTTGTTAACAGTCACACTTACAAAATATAATATCAGCTGCAGATAATTTTAATAAACAATACATTTTAAAAAAATCGAAGTGGACACGTGCTAGGGCCGCGCCAAACTGGAATTTTAGCAGCGGCGAGGCTTTCAGTGTCATATGATTTTAAACTTTATCTTTATTATTGTAATACATAGTATCGCTTGAGAAGTCTACGGTCGCCCGTGGCCGCGATTGGTAAGTGTGATAGCTGTGCACTCTAGCATGTTACTTGTATTATCGAAGCAACTTACTTTTCAGAAGTAATGTCAAATGTGTGCCTTACGCTCTGGAGATAAGGTTGAATATTTTGTTATGTTCAATTTTGGTGACATTGGTGACCCTGACGTGGTAATGATGATGATGAATGTAAGGTCTATAGTAGCATATGCTTTCAGTTCTTAAAACAGCGCCTAAACCCCCAAACTTGTATCTATAAGGAATCCGGAATCCGGAAACATGTAAGATCATTTCAATTATAATCTAATGTTGGAGCTAATTTTTTTTAAAGTATTTTTAAATAATCCAACTCAAATCCGCGACAGATTTGTGATTTTTGCTGTAAAAGGTTTATAATATCACCTGTTTATGGATTGATTGAGAAAGTCATCTATACAATGTTGGAATTACTTTTTACCACTTTAATATGAAATAGTTGAGTAAAAAAATATGTAACTGTAACTTTTAGAGAAAATGGGCAAAGAATTGCTGTTAATTTCGGCAACTTGGAGCTGTAATTCATAAAAAGAAAACGACAGAAATAATATATAGATAAAATTCTATCCAATTCGAGAAAAAACAAAAAAAAAACAAATTGTGCCAAAAAACGATTCAAAACAACTTAAATCTCACATTATATTGCTCGCCGCAAGGCTCGAGTCGGCAGTCCGCGCTTAAATATATTTTTAAATCTAATCATTAATATATATATATATATATATATATATATATATATATATATATATATATATATATATTTTAATCTCATATGGGGAAAAAACCAAATAATATTTCTGTAGCGATCCTTTGCAATTTCATATTCATCGGCAAAATTTCGTATATGGACTCTTAAAAGTACTACAAAAGCCTTACTTATTCCTCATGCCCAAAGCCGAATTCAATTGATGAAAATGAGAACACCAATTGAATTAAACAATAAACATCCGTACCACTTGTTAATTTTGATTTTGACATTCTGCTGATGAGTAAATGTCACGGAAAGCCGACCATGGTTCAAAGCACGAAATAAGTCACAAAATACGACTTTGTGTGACTTGGTTCGTGGTTTGGACCAGCCATCATCCCACCAAGAGCATACATTTTCAAAAAAGATTTGCAACTACCCACATACCTTTCTATAGACTAAAGAGCAACATGCGATCTGAACCTTGGTGCTAAAGTCTAGCGCGAACAATATCATCGAGTGGTTCATGCCCGCCGCCACCAACATGAAGCTGGAAATAAAACCACCCATTTGTTAACTAATGTTTATTTTTATTCATAGAAGATAACTAGTTGACTCGGCAAACGTTATTTTGCCAAAAAAGTAGATAAAAACCTATTCTCAGGCCGAAAGAATGTACTATCGAGGAAATTGATTCCTATGCAGTTGACAGACCAACGTCATTTGGTCGAATCATGTCAATTCAATGTTAATTGTGACTGTCGGCTGGGTTTGACGTAATGCGACCAAACTACGTAGGTACCCCATCTGCCTAGGAATCAACTCCTCTAAAAGAATACACAAAATTTCATTAAAATCGGTTGAGCCATTTTGGAGGAGTTTGCGCACAAACATGACTGTGACACGAGAATCCATACTTCCACACTAATATTATAAATGCGAAAGTGTGTCTGTCTGTCCGTCTGTCTGTCTGTCTGTCTGTCTGTCTGTTACCACTTCACGCTCAAACCGCTGAACTGATTTTGCTGAAATTTGGCATGAAGATACTTTGAGTCCCGCGAAAGGACATAGGATACTTTTTGAAAGTGAATATCATTGAGGCCATTACGATACAGATAAATTGTTAAAACACTTACCTTGCTTTTGAATTAGAATCTTCTTTACATTTTATTGTGATTACATATTAATTTACATAACAGCTTCTGCATGCATCATGCAATGCCAGACCGAAAAGTAAACCTTGCGGTACACCTGAACCAACAGATGCAACTGAGAACGAACCCTAATAAAACTACTACATAACATAACATACCCGACAACACCGGCCGCGTATAGATAAGCCTCGTACGTGTCTACTCCGGAGTTTGTCACAGAAAAGTATTTTATCAGGCCATCGAGACACCATGGTGTGGATAATCTGTAAATAAAGAGACACATTGGAGTTCATATTTTCTGGAAATATATTGTGGTTTGTCACTAAATTGGTTTGTCACCACATAACGTTGGTAGCTTGTGTCGGTGTCTGGTTTGTCTCTATATTGGTTTGTCACCACCTAACGCTGGTATCTACTATCTAGTGTCGGTATCTGGTTTGTCACCACATAACGTTGGTAGCTTGTGTCGGTGTCTGGTTTGTCACTATATTGGTTTGTCACCACCTAACGTTGGTAGCTTGTGTCGGTGTCTGGTTTGTCACTATATTGGTTTGTCACCACCTAACTTTGGTAGCTAGATTCGGCGTCAAATTTTATCTAAATTAGTTAGAAAAAGGGCGTGTCAATTGTAATATGGAAAACTAGCGGCCCGGTACGTGCTTCGCTACGTATAAAGTGAAATAATACAAAAATCAGTTAGAACATCGGTTCATTTCTTTAAAAAAATATATTACTTAATTGCTAGCTTCTTAAAAATTTAATCCAAAACATTTGGATAAACAATATTTTTTGTTTTTCCATTTTGAGTGTGAATTAACAAACGGCTGGGTGTACCGACTCTGGAACAGGCAACATAAAGTTGGCATTGTGAAAAATTTAAAACAATTGAACTAATGCGTTATGCCGATGGAAAAACCATTATAGCTCACGAATAATTTCTCGTCTTGTATTAGAATGATTGCACAACGTTGATCCAATTCACGATTTTCATCACCAATAAAATAAATTTGAAAATTGATATTAACGAACCAACTTGATGATAAATCTGGCTCTGAATCTGTAACATGTATGCAATTTTGTTATTGGAAAAGTTGAGAAAGATAGGGATCCATAGTAATTTATTCATTTGGTTTTGTACTTACTTAGATTCTAGAATTTTAAAAGAAACTACAAATGGGTATGAATCAAAGCAAGTTATTGCAACTTCTGGAGTGCCTCAGGGCTCGCACTTGGGACCCCTACTATTTTTGATTTTTATTAATGATATTGGTAATGTCATCAAATATTGTAAATTTTTACTTTTCGTTGAAGATCTTAAGATTTATAAAATTATAGCGAGCAACCTTGACATCACTCAATTGCAGCTAGACCTTGATCAAATACATATTTGGACCGAAATTAACAAACTTCCTTTAAACGCTAAAAAATGTAATTTTATAAAATTCTCGAAAAAGCAGAACACTATCACTTCTTCTTATCACATTAATTATGTAAATCTTGATCGGGTATCCCAGGTGCGAGACCTAGGTGTAATTATTGATGAAAACTTAACATTTATTAACCACATTGATGCAATAGTAACTAAATTTCACAAGATGCTGGGCTTCATCTGAAGGAACTGTAAAATTTTTAAAACGTCGTCGCCATTCAAATTGTTGTATTTTATGTTTGTGAGAACGGTGTTGGAGTATTGTTCCCTAGTCTGGAGTCCACGCTATCGATGCCATATTAATAGAATAGAAGCGGTTCAACGAAAATTCTTATTCTTCTTAACAATTCACCAAAAAAAGTACAATGTTTTAAATACATATGACGAACGATTAGAATACTTCAATATTCAGAAACTTGAGCATCGTAGGTGGATAACTGATCAGGTGTTTCTTTTTAAAATGTTAAATAACTTATATAACAGTTCTGACTTCCTGTCACGAATAATGTTTTCAGTTCCAAGACCTAACTCTAGAAAGCGAGAGGTGTTTTCTGTAAAGGGTTACAGAACCAATTTAGGCCATCGTGTGTGTGTGGCTACCGAGAATTTGTCGAGACCATAACAAGCTGTACAAGGAGTTCGATGTTGGCATTACCGCTCACAAACTTGCTCCTTTCAAGCGAGTGCTAGTAGAAATCCTCTACCCAACGTAATGTGCGATATTGTCATCGTCGACCTCAGAAAAACAATTTCGCTATAATTGTATTTTTTTTTATTAAATAAGGGGGCAAACTAGCAAACGGGTCACCTGATGGTAACCCGTGACCGTCGCCCATGGACACTCGCAACATCAGAAGAGCTGCAGGTGCGTTGCCGGCCTTTTAAGAGGGAATACGCTCTTTTGTTGAAGGTTTGCAGGTCGTATAGGTCCGGAAAAACTGCTGGTGACAGTTCATTCCAGAGTTTTACAGTGCGCGGCAGAAAGTTACGCGAAAAACGCACTGTGGAAGACTGCCACTCATCAAGGTGATGAGGATGGTATGTTTTTCGCGTGGGACGATGGCGAAAAGTTGCAGGTGGTATGATTCCGAACAATTCCTCAGAGCACTCCCCGTGATGTGAAATAATTTTTTATAAGATGTAGACCTGTTGGCAGACCAAATTAATAAATAAATAAATAAATAAATTTTAGGTTGTTGGATAAGAATTTTTAAAGCTATCGAATACTTTACGATGAAGATTGATATAAACATGGAACAATCCAGTTGAAAAAATAATAATTTTACTCTTTTAAGATAGTCTTATAAGGCTTTTAGTAAAGATTTATGTGTCCTGCTTAGTGACTTTGGATCCAGGATACACCGTCATTATACAAAAACTCATAATCAGCTGGCTTCACTACCACTTTAGAATTTCTTAAAAAACTCCAAGGATATTAATTTATACTTACTGCATACACTTAGAGTTTATCAAGCAATACTTTTCAGTATTGCTTGACATGTTCAAACACCTATCTCTAATTATTAGGCTCTAGAGTTCTGTTCTCTGACTTTCGTTTTATTATTATAGCACTAATTCCGCATGGAAACTCATCATAAAAATATGCATAAATTACTTAAAACTACATTAATAGAAACTTAATGATGAAATCTTAGTCCCAATTTTGAAAGACTTTCCTATACAATATACATTATACCTCATAGATCCCGTGATCAAATTGCTATCTTAGTAACCGCAACACTAAGGGTCAATTTATAAGTTACTCGTAAGTCGAAGCGCATAAAATCCACTCACTAATATTGAACATAACAAATTCAACCTTCCAGAGCGTAACACACACATCACGTGACATTGGTGACCCTGATGTGGTAGTGATGATGATGGTGATGATGATGATGAATGTAATTTGCATAGTAGCAATATATGCTTTCAGTTCTTAAAACAACGCCCCAACCCCCAAACTTGTATCTATAAGGAGTTCGGAGTTCTGTTCAACATCTTCGAACCATGGTATGTCTTGGTGCAAAATCTTACTTTTGGTAACATATGCCTAGAATACTTCATACAAAATCAAAATCAGCATATGTTTCCATTAAAATCTTGAGGAGTTCCCTCGATTACTCCTGGATCCCATCATCAGCTCACCACTTTTATGAACATGGTACCAACCGTGATCATACCCTTTAGTCTATACAACAAAACAAACCCGTCAAAAAAATCTTCATTAACAAAATGACCCGCCATTTATTGAATTCATTTGTTACAAAAAATGTGATAAATGAAGAACCACTCGACGAATTTGTGCAAACTTCACATAAATCATCTACTAAGTAGTCCGAACAAACCCTGAAAATTTGGTTTGGATAGGTGAGCCCATTCTTGCGTTATAAAGTGACAACGAAAAATGCCACTTATTTTTATATATTAAGAAGAAGAAGATGTACAAAGTTATAAGTTAATATTATAATTTTTACCTGATTGAGGAGTCGAGTATTGAATACAGAAGATTAACCATGAAATATTTGAAGCCATGCAGCTTGATTATTGCCCGTATCAACGAAGGTTTCTTGTTTTTTCCTGCAAATCAACAAAAAACTTTTAAAACAAATAACAAAGTTACATTTGAAACATCTTTAATTATTTACGTTTACTACAAGAGTTTGTTGAGGCTGCCTTCACATTACGTCGCAAGCAGTGCGGCCCGCGGCAGCGGGCTTGCGACGTAATGTGAAGGCGCTCTTATACTAATAACTAGCGACCCGCCCCGACGTCGCACGGGTATAAAATATACATATAGCCACTGAAAAAAATATTAAAATGGATAGCTTAGTAGATCCTTCATGTGGTTTACTTCTTATCTGTGCCAAATAACATAAAAATTGCTCCAGTAGTTCGCAAGATAAGCCTTTTCAAATAATTTCCCCCGTTTTTTTCACATTCTCCTATTAGTCTTAGTGTGATAAAATATAGCCTATAACCTTCCTCGATAAATGGGCTATCTAACCCTGAAAGAATCATCAAAATCCGTTGCGTAGTTTTAAAGATTAAAGGGAACAAAGGGACATGAGGGAAAAAAGCGACTTTGTTTTATAATAAGTATAGAATTATAATGATGACCGCGGCATGTAATATCCATACTTAATAATATTATAAATGAGAAAGTGTGTCTGTCTGTCGTTCATTTTCTGTTACCCTTCACGCCCAAACCGCTGAACCGATTTTGCTGAAATTTGGTATGGAGATACTTTTCTTCCCGGAAAATGTGCGGTTCCCGCGCGACTAACGAATTTTGACGCAACGGAGTTGCGGGAGTCATCTAGTATTCAATAAATATACCTATAACTTATGAACACATTAAAACACTGTTGAGTAATGAGTTTAGAAACTATTGTTCTGTTATGTTTGAACAGTTGCACTTGCAGTATGTTTTAATGTTTATTTATACAAATCAGTCATCGTCAGGTAGGTCGTCAGACCTCGTTACTACAAGCATATCACTAATTGTTACTAGGATACTTATATTTCCGATATGGCGAAAACGTCTATAGGTCAGCCTGACTAAAACACATAATAACGCCAAGTCTACTCTAAGGGCCCTATTACACCTACCGAGTAGAGTGGCGAGTGGGGTAATAGTGCCCTCGGCCGAGCACATCCATACAAAACATACCAAGCGCTGTCTAGCCACTTTACTCGTTCTCAATCAAGGCATATAACTAGCTCTCAACTTAGTAACCCTAAATTCAGGCTGCGATTTGTCATGTATTCGAGGCCCTCATTACTATGCTTATAAGTTTACGCTTATATTATATAACTTTTATTAGCATAAAAAATTGTTTTCCAGTAGTCACCAAGTTATATGACCTTAAGGTCGTATATTGCTCTCGCGGTGAACGAGCATCCATTGTCCATACTAATATTAAAAACTAGATGACGCCCGCAACTCCGTTGCGCCAAAATTCATTTATCACGCGGGAACCGTCAACAGACGGACCGTCGGACAGACGGACCGACGGACCGACGGACAGACGGACAGACGGACAGACGGACCGACGGACCGACGGACAGACGGACCGACAGACCGACGGACCGACGGACCGACGGACAGACTACCGGCCGGCTGAGGCTTTAGTTTTTAGTTTATTTTAGTTTTGTTGTACACATCTTCAGGCCTGCCTGCCTGCCTGCCTGTATGCCACAGTGGCAGGCAGGCAGGCAGGCAGGCAGACAGACTGACAGAAGATAATATTTGAGTGGCAGTGGCAGTTTTAGCATGAAAAACGTGAACGGTATCCGCGTGATAAATGAATTTCTGCATGAAAGTTGCAAGCGACAACTACATAGCAGCAGCAGCAGTAAATATAAGAGCTCACCTTTGGTATCCACTTCCTGTCTCCATATGGCGCCCAACAAATCTCCTTGTAGTACGCCGCGGTGATCCGGAAGGCATCTATGAATATAAAATAATACTTTACGTCTTTACTGTTTCATCCTTCCTGATAAGTGCCGGATAGGCTATCCACCACTTAACCTGACAGATAGAGTATGGAGAATCTGTCAAATAAGTTGTGGATAGTCTATCCGCCACTTTATCAGGAAGTGGTGAAACAGGCCCTAAGACCAACTTCTATTTAAACTCAGTTAATCTATACTAATATTATAATTGGGAAGAGTTTGTTTGTTTGTTTATTTGAACGCGCTAATCTCAGGAACTACTGGTCCGATTTGAAAAATTCTTTCAGTGTTAGATAGCCTATTTATCGAGGAAGGCTATAGGCTACATTTTATCACGCTAATCTTAGCGTTATCGCTCCTATTAATCTTAATAGGAGCGAAGAAATAGAGGAAAGTTTGGAAAAAACGGGGGGAAATTATTTGAAAGGGCTTATTTGAACGCGCTAATCTTAGGAATTACTGGTCCAATTTAAATAATTATTTTAATGTTAGATAGTCCATTTATCGAGGAAGGTTATAGGCTATATTTCATCACGCTAAAACTAATAGGAGCGAAGAAATAGAGGAAAATGTGAAAAAAAGGGGGAAATTATATGAAAGGGCTTATTTGAACGCGCTAATCTCAGGAACTACTGGTCCGATTTAAAAAATTATTTCGGTGCTAGATAGCCCATTTATCCAGGAAGGATATAGGCTATATTTTATTACGTCCAAACTAAAAGGAGCGAAGAAATAGAGGAAAATGTATAAAAAACGGGGGAAATTGTTTGAAAGGTCTTAATATCACGATCTACTGGAGAATTTTTTCTGTTATTTGGCACACATAAGAAGTAGACCACGTGAAGGATCACTGGCTATTTTTTGTGGACTAATTTGTCTGTGAAATATCTAACTTACGCGGGCTAAGCCGCGTGGAACGTCTAGTTAAATAGAAGTCTTTGCCTGAGACATATAAAGATATCTACAAGTACTTAAGATATTATTTCCAATTTCTCATTGGCGCCTTGCAATCAATAGTAAAATAATAAACACAATGTATACATGTTCATTTCTGTCAAAAACTACTTACCTGTATACATCTGACATGCTGAGATCTCCATTTCGTCCTTTTATAAAGAGAGGCCTTGTGTACCTGTACATTATAAAACACTATTGAATTGAATAATATGACATATTAAATACCTATGTAGGTACATATAATTAATGATAATATTTATTAACTAGATGACTCCCGCAACTCCGTTGCGTCAAAATTTGTTTATCGCGCGGGAACCGTATATTTTTCCGGGATAAAAACTATTCTATGTCCTTTCCCGGGACTCAAAGTATCTCCATGCCAAATTTCAGCAAAATCGGTAGACAGACAGACAGACAGACAGACAGACAGACACACTTTCGCATTTATAATATTAGTATGGATGACAATGTTATTAAAAATGAAAGCAGATTGCAATGTAAATAAATGTACTTAAATAAGATAAGATACTAAGTACTAATTTTTAAGCCCATAAATTATTATAAGTACTTATAAATAAATATACAAAAGTAATTACCAAAAGCTTAATTTAGCAAATATATTAGCTTTCACGTAAGGGTGTTCCTGTCTGGGTATATCAAAGTACCCTGGATCCATCGTGTTTGTTTAAGTCATAGAAGAACTTTGTCTGAAGGTTTCCAGAACCTGAAAAAATAAGTTTAAATTAGAACTATGTGAGTGCAATTTTTAACCGACTTCCAAAAAGGAGGAGATTATATGTTCGTCTGTATATTTTTTTTTGTATGTTCAACCATAACTTCGCCGTTTGTGGACCGATTTTCATGATTCTTTTGTTGTTGTACAGGGTTGAATCCGAATTTGGTACCATGTTCACAAAAGTGGTGACCTGATGATGGGATTCATGAGGAATCGAGGGGACTCCTTGAAATTTGTTTGGAAACTTATAGTGATTTTGATTTTTTCTGAAGCGTTCGAGGTAAATGCTACCAAAAAGTAAAACTTTGCACCAGGTTATACCCTGGATCCGAAGGTACCGAACAGAACTTTTGAATCCTTGTTGTTTAAACAACTGAAAGCATAAGCCAACACATCAATTTGATTGATCATCATCATCACAAGTATAGGTAATTATACCATGAGTCATCACATTATGACTCAATTATTGGTACTTTTCATGATATTTTGCATCGAAGCAGATGTTTTTGATGATTGTTTCGCTGTTTGTGGACCGATTTTCAAAATTCTCGTGTTTTTGTATAGGATAATATAATCTTAATTTCGTATAACAATTATGAAAGTGGTGAACTGATGATGGGATCTATAAGCAATCGAGGGAAATCCTTGAAATTTATCAAAACACTCATAGTGGTTAAAATGTTGTTTCTAGTAACTTACACTTAAGTTACGAATAAGAGAAATTTCATACGAAGGTGCCTCTTGGTCCAAAGACACAGAACTCATGAACCTTTAAAGATAAAAGTTTGGAAATTGCAGCATCGCTTAGATAACTGCAAGCATTTACCACAATTTCACTTACAGTATTATAATATTAAGGATACTTAGTATTCGTAGTGGTTATCTACGCATAAAGCCTTGTCTTGTATATAACTAAAAAGAGTGAAATTATTATTTTTTAACAAAAAATTGAACCCGACTTCCAAGGAAAAAAACAAAATTCTTAAAATGGCCTAAAAAGTATGAAATAATTCTTATTCTTCATTAGTGCCTTTTTCAAAATTCGACTAAATAGCAACGAATTCTGTACTCAATTTTCATTCTTTTGAAGTCGGTACTGGCTAAGTTCTATGGCAAGTATCTCAGTTCTGGGCTGGTACCGACTTCAAACGAATGAAAATTGAGTGCAGAATTCGTTGCTATTTAGTCGAATTTTGAAAAAGGCACTAATGAAGAATAAGAATTATTTCATACTTTTTAGGCCATTTTAAGAATTTTGTTATATTCCTTGGAAGTCGGGATCAATTTTTTGTTAAAAAATAATAATTGTTAAGATGGTTTTATAAAAGCTTTACTACCACATTTATAATTTTTATATAATTTTTTTTAATAATTGCTTAGCAACCCCAAAGACTAAGTAATAAATAAATAAAAGTGTAATTTTTTGGAAACGAAATTTAAATAAAAAATGTAACTATTTCTTACAGTACCTTAGATTAAAATGTTAATTATTAGCCTTATAATGACATTTTATGTACACATTTTTGAGAAAATAACCATGATTGCAAGGTTACTCCGACATACTACTGTACATTATTATCATTCAACACAAACTATCAGATAAGTATTATCTTGACAACTGTCTCTATACACAACACAGTGTATTGGTTAAATAAAGATATTAGTTCTACTCTGAGTTCTGATTGCATAATGATTTATTTTTTGGGGTTCCCAAACTGTAGTCTATACAGACAGAAGCATAGTTTACCTTGCCGGGGCCCTATAAAAATTTGTTTGGGGGCCCTAAGCTGAAATATAGAAAGTTATTATTAATTTTTGGTTACACTACTTGGGCCTGGGTGCCATATAACTGATGCGGCATATACGGCCGCCCCCGTCTATAGAAAAAATGGTTTCAGCAATACTGTCGCAGTTATTTGTCGGAAAATTACTACATAATCTTGTCAAATATTATTTAACAACATTTTGTAGTAATTTTCCAATCCTCCAGTATTTATGTTTATTTCTAATCATTAAGAACACACCTGTTTTCGTTTTATTTATAAGATTGTAATTTTATAATACAGTGAATGTGCAACCGATTTCAATTTGAAGATGTCTCTTGTAATATACTTGTCACACAAAGCAATAAAACCAACAACCTTATCATATATTATTTTTTTTTTTTACTGTTTTGGGCTCCTTTTAAAGGATATTGTAGAGTTTTCAAAATTTTTGAAGCTGTATTAAAAATACAGCTTCAAAAATTTTGAAAACTCTTTAGGTTACCGATATTTAGAGACGTATAAGGGAAAAGCACTAATGGTAGACACTATAAGGAAAAATAAAACATTTGAATGTAATAAAATATATATTTATGAAAATAAAAGATTGATAACTTATTTTATGTCTTCTGTAACTTTAACAAATTAAAACTATTATTGTTACTCTCTGATAAATCAATAAAAAAATATATTATTGGTCTTTTTGTAAACTTAGTCATAAACCCTAATGGATGACATCACAAAAACGAACATCACTAATAGAAGACACCAATATGAACTAATAGTTGACATAGAACATTACATTACATTTTACATTTTTCCTATTTATTAGATCTTTATTATTTTGATGTTTTTCAAAAGATTTCATTTACTTCATCATAGTTACTACATGCATCAGAAATATTATCCACGTTGTATCCAGATTCTATCCATTGTTCTTCCATGCTGAAACTATCTTTCCTTTTATTTTTATTTTTCATATTTTTTTCCTAGCAAATTTATTTTCAGACTTTATTCTCCATGCTTCTCTTGCCTCTTCTTTTTTCTTCTTTCTTTTCTAAGCTCTCCTTTTTCTTCTTTTTACTGCTGAAAAACTAAAGCAATCGATTTTTAGATACTGATCTAAGGTCTAATATTTGACACCATGTCCATTTTTCGGTACAGTAGTTCTAAGTTGTTAGTTTGTTAATAGAATTATATTTTTAGAGAATAGTGATGATATTTTCAGTAGAATAAACTACAAAATAACTTTAGTATGTATTGCAAAACTAAAAGATGAGATCCATGTCATCTATTAGGTTTTTTTACATTTTCAAAAACTAATAGTAGACACCCTTTATATTGTTAGGGAAAATGGATAAAAAATCATAAATAAACATTAATTAGTGTTTACAACATGACCAATCAATCCAATGAAATCAATAGAAATTACAAAAAATCTAATAAATGTATTCAAAACTGACGTGCAAAATTTCGCCTTCCTTAACCTATTTGCTAAGAAATTGCCGAGCCGCATCGACGCGGTCACATTGTTTACGAAAACTGATCCCATTTTAAAATTTTTGTTCTCGAAGGCGTCCCTAATATATTTTGTCACATCAACAGATAGCTTGAGAAGCTTATAAAATTAACAGTGTTGAGATATAACTGTAGTGATGGGTAGGACTTACAAGAGGCATTACAATTGTCCGGGAGAAGACGGAAAATGTAAGAGCGGCTCAGCATTATAACAGCATTAAAAGCGGTACACGCTTCAAAATGATTGTCGCGGTGGTCTGAATTTTTTAGAATTTATGGGTATTTTCAGGGATTTTTTGGCTCTTTAATTTTTTAAATTTATTGTCTGATTTACATTAATAATTACATTAAATCGAAATGATGGATCTTGGACAGTTAATCCATCCAACAAAATGTTAAATTTATTCAATGTCAACATGTACATATGATTTTAAAAAAATCTGAATCTTTATGCCGGCACTTCACATGGCTATTTGTATTTGTTATTGGCTATTTGTTGTATTTGCAATATTATATATTATATATAATACCAAAGTTTTACTTGATTTTTTTTACTTGCCTATTTGACTCCTTTGATGTGCATCAAAAACCGACAAAGGTGCGGATACGTGTATTTGGTATTGGTTATATTTGTCAAATAGGCAAATAAGGTCAATATTTGTCAAACATACCGTCTACACATGGTGATTGTTTGGCAAATACATCAAATACGCAAATACAAATAGCCATGTGAAGTGCCTCCATTAGATAAAGTCGAAATAATATTAACTTTTAATAAAAAGATTTTGAAATATATTATAGTATAGTATATTATTCCTAAATCATTATGATTTATATTTATATATTTTTAGGGGAAAAATATATAAGTATTTATATAAATTCACGCCTCAAGACGGCTCACATGTCGCGGCACGTCAAACGTACTGCTACGATTCAAAATTTCAAACGCCTCGCCTCTTTTGAAGTGGGACACTGTACCGGCTCATGCGAAAAAGTAGCACCTCTTACATCCTCGTATAAAATTCATGTCCTACCCAACACTAGATATAAGTAGAGTAATTCTTATTTTTACGGTATTTTTTTCGTAAGTGTCAACTATTAGTTCCGTGTCTAGAATTAGGTCTTTTCCCTTATTATCGAAACGTTATAGTCTATCCGTCTTATACCAAAGAAAGTTAAATTTCGCGAGTTTACGATGTATCGGTGAGCGTTAAAACAGGACGAATCTACTACTATCGCGACTGTACGTGCCCTCATCAATAAATAACACTTTAATTGATTTAAACTAAAGGTTATGTAAATTTGATTTTACTTTATCTTTATACAGTTTTAGTAGCATTAAAAATGTTTACTGCGTAAATTATTGAAACGGGCAGATTCCATTGTTTAGGCCGTTTTTTCGTCTCTCAATAGTATCGTACGTACCATTTTCGATTATGTAGGTACGTTGTTTTTTCGTACATATTTTTTATCGAAAATGACCATTTCGATTCTATACGTCGTGTTTCAAATAAAAATCTTTGTCACTTTCGATTTTTTTTAACCGAAAGAATACTTATATTTTTGAAAAAAAAACAGTTCTTCAATAAAAATGAAGTACCAGTTTGTTTTTTTTTTTATTATTATTTAGTTTCTATCTATACTTAACATAATAAATGCAAAAGTGTGTCTGTTTGTCTATCTGTCTGTCTGTTACAACTTCACGCTCAAACTGCTGAACCAATTTTGCTGAAATTTGGCATGGAGATACTTTTAGTAACGGGAAAGGACATAGGATACTTTTTTCCGGAAAAATGTACGGTTCCTGCGTGATAAACGAATTTTAAGCAAAAAAGTAACGGGCGTCATCTAGTGATTAATAAACCTGGTTTTTAAATGAAATATAAATTATTTTTTTTATGAAATTTCATTTATTTTTAAAGATATATTATCCATGAACTTATATTAGAAATGTGAAAGTTGTTCGTATATTTGTTTGTCCTTTCTTCACACCCTAATGAAGTAACAAATCGACTTGATTTTGTCATAAGCTTAGTTAAAAGGATGAAGAGTAAAAAAGGCTACTTTTGGTCTCGGAAAACATCATTTTCCCAAGAGAAGCGCGATATCATGATTTTTTTTTTATATCATGAAATATGCGCTCGATTAGCATAGTTTGAAAGCTGGTCCAATTCTTTGTATAGAGAAAAAACCCCAATCGTCAAAAAGTTGTAGATATTGCAATGATTAAGAGTCTTTTTGATCATGTAGCTTGCTTCCAACCAGTATAATCACAGTATACACGTAAAGATATTCACTAAATTGTATACAAATAACAATTTGAATATGAACAGGATGTTTTCTCGACACATGACGAATGGGGCCAGCTTTCTAACTATGGCAAACCCTTCGTCAGTACAGAGACATCAGTAATGCTGGCATGAACACTGGGTTTATTATTCCTAAATAGGATCTCTGATAAGTGTCATAATCATTCTGAAAATATTATGTTTCCGACAGAAGAGCAAGTACTGGCTCGTAATAGGCAACTAGAGAATGGGACGCTAGCTAGGGAGATAAAGAATAATGTGTGTGTGTACATTATTCTATTAAGCCACAAATACTCATCCACAGATGAAATTCGTGGCACCAACCCCAATCATATCGTTCAATTTATGAGCAGTATTGGGTTGGGGATGATACTCTAGTGCGAAGGAGTCACAATAGATCCTCATGGGTCGCAGTGACGTCAGGACTACAGCGACCTGCCCTCTATAAAAAAATGTACTACATTTGACTTTCAAATTTTTTTCAATTATCAACATGGACATGTTGGTTTATTCTATTAATAATGAAAATTTTCTATGTTTAACTTTACCGTTTTCACTTTAGCTTTAAAAGAAGGCACCTGGCATATGCTACATGTGGAATATGGTCAGACCGGTGAAAGGGGAGCCTAAGAAGTAAGATAGCTGTTTGATGTATTTTGAAAACGTAAATATATCATTTGAAGATGCCAAGAAATTCTCATTTTGGTCCGATATTTTTGCTGGCCAAAATAGAAATACAGCCTTTTTTTATGAAATAAGGGGGCAAACGAGCAAACGAGTCACCTGATGGAAAGCAACTTCCGTCGCCCATGGACACTCGCAGCATCAAAAGAGCTGCAGGTGTGTTGCCGGCCTTTAAAGAGGGATTAGGGTAATAGGAGAGGGTAGGGATGGGATGGGAAGGGAAGGGAAGGGAATAGGGGAGGGTAGGGAAGGGAATAGAGTAGGGGATTGGGCCTCCGGTAAACTCACGCACTCGGCGAAACATAGCGCAAGCGCTGTTTCACGCCGGTTTTCTGTGAGGACGTGGTATTTCTCCGGTCGAGCCGGCCCATTCGTGCCGAAGCATGGCTGTCCCAAGTATAAATAGTCATATGTTTGTTATGTAATATTTACAGATGCTTTATATATATATATATATATATATATATATATTGTTGTTGTTGATACTATTACAAAATAATGGCAAGTACAAGTAATGTACGCCAAAATAAATCGAAAGTGACACTTTTAATAAAATATTTCTAAGTCCTAACATAGTCCAAAGTAGCATATCGAAATAGGCAGATACGATAAATTGTTGTATTTATAGTTCCCTGTAAATTATCGAAACTGCCACTTTCGACACATAAAGATAGTTCAATTACGAAGTAGACTATTGTATGTCAATTTTCTCGAAAACTACTCATAATTTAAAATTTTTGCTTTCATGTAATAATTTGTTAGGCCAACACAACTGTCTATACCAATTTTTATAAAGATTCAATCACCCGTTACGAAATTATGCAAAAAATAAACTTTAAATCACTCTCCTGTAAAGTAGCGTTTTTCAGATTCGATTACTTGCCTAGGGACAATCGGTATGATTTGTAAAAATGTGGGTTTCCCTAAAAAACAAGTACTTACCTTGTGCCATTGTATGTATGAATAAATAAAGTTATAATAAAATTCACTTTTAAAACATTGAATACACAATTTACTTTTAAATTTATAAAGTTTTGAGCTACGAATAATAAAATTTATTATTCGTAGGTTTTGAGCAACAAAATTCTCCGTTACTTGCACAGATTACTAGTGTGATTACTAGTACACAGATTACCAAGCAGTGCAAGCAGTGTTGCCGCTGGTCATTTGTAGGGTTGCCGTACGCAAGAGATGAAATTACCGTATTGAAACAAAAATTGCCGTACATTTTTCATTTTATTAATTTACATAAAAAAGGAAAATGTATACATGAAACACTAGTCAAACAAATAAAAAAATCTTCAGTTTATGAAAAAATGTCACTGAACCTGTAGATTTGATTGAAAAGGCACCACAGATCACTCCTCTCCTCCAATCATATCCACAATGTTACCTAGAAAGGCATCTTCAGTGGCATCTTTTTCGTAATCAGATGTTTTTTTTATTTTCGCTATCATTTCGGAAGTTGGCTTAAACTTCGTACAATTCGAATATTTTCTGGAAATGTACTGTTTGACTAATAATGTCGCATTTATAGCAGGGCTTCATAACGTTATCGAATAACAGAAAAAATATCGTTACGTACCGTTACTTTCATAATGGTAGCCAGATAACGTTATTTTTTTAACGATATCTAGTAAAATAACGTTATATTTACCGTTATTATTATAACGTTATTTTTTCGTTATGGCATAACAAAAAAATAACGTTATAATAATAACGGTAAATATAACGTTATTTTCTGGTATCAGGTATGCGATCGTGCACGGTGCACCAAATCTCACTCATATTTAAAATGTAATAAGCGTTCTCTGTGAAAATATAAAGAAAAAAAATAGACCTTAAAAGCGTGATTACGTTTAGAAAATTTTCCCGCCTGTGATGACTTTCTTGACGGACTATAACGTTATCAAAGAACATATATTTACCGTTATAACATTAACCGTTATTAATATCAATTTTTAACGTTATTTTTAATATCGGGTAAATTTTCATAGCGTTATCTATGCCCTTGAAGCAGTAACGTTATGAAAAAACAACGTTTTTGAAGCCCTGCCTTGTTTCTTCACCAGACCTGCAATATAGAGCAAAGTGTTCCCAAAATCACTCTGACACGGGTAACTCACTGAGGCCGCCATAAAAAAAAGAAGAAGAAGAAGAATTAAAATGTCTTCAAAGCAGTGTTGCCAACTACGGGGATTTCCCACTAAATTTAGTGGGAAAAAATAAATTTAGTGGGTTTTTAGGGGGTAAAATATTTTGGGGATATTTTTGAAGAATGGAATATATTTTTTTTAATAACAACCTTAAAGTGGCTTTCAGATCTTTGCCGCGAGCGACCGCGACGGACGAAAATTCAAATGAAATACCACTTTATACATTGGCTAAAGGTTTCATTTTACTCTACCACTAGCTTTTACGCCGCCGCTGGCGGCAGCATGGGTTGCCACTCAAGTGTCAGTAGAAGATGACAACAAGTAGCATTTTATTTGAATTTTTACCGGTCGCAGTCGCTTGCGGCAAAGATCTGAAAGCCACTTTTAAGATGGATCATGCAACTGCCGCACAAAGCACATTGTCTCTATAGTCTAAAATGTCTAAATGAGTCGTACGGCGTACGGCGTACCAGCTGTCACTCCTAATACTAGACTGACTATTTCTTGTCGTTGTATGTAATGCAGGCACTTTACATGGCTATTTGTATTTGCTATTAGCTATTTGTTGTATTTGGCAATATTATTGATGAATACGCAAACAAGCAAATAAAGACAAATACGGCCTTCCACACATGGACGTCAAATACTAAACTCTTACTTGATTTTCTTTACTTGCCTATTTGACTCCTTTAATGTGCGTCAAAAACCGACAAAGGTACGGATACGTGTATTTGGTATTGGTCATATTTGTCAAATAGGCAAATGTACGCGATCATCGCATTTAGAATAACCATACACGGTTATCACTTTTTTTACGGGCAAAACACAAAGGTATCAAGACGTCTTCCGGCTGTGTCAACTGGCAATACCGGATATATCTTCAGTTCACAGACGACTTCACTTTACATCCGATCCCTGGCCAGGGAACGCATCATCCTTTCTTCTACAAACGTAATAATTATATCTTATTTTTATAATTACATCTAACAGTCCACAAGTTTAAAGTAAATAACACAAACAGCAAATAAGGCCAATATTTGTCAAACATACCGTCTACATATGGTAATTGTTTGGCGAATACATCAAATACGCAAATACAAATAGCCATGTGAAGTGCCTCTATAACGAAAAAAATATTAAAGTGTTTTAAAACTGCTGGCCTGTTTGTTTGTTTAGCCTGTTAAATGTGTATTTCAGCGTTTTTAAGCGCTTATAGTAGAACCCCAAGTAATTTTAAATATTTTGATTTTTGGGGAGTTTTGGTTGAAATTTAGTGGGTTTTGAAGTTGCTTTAGGGGGAAAATGTTATGAATAGTTGGCAACACTGCTTCAAAGTCAAACCACAGAACCGATGAGGTACATACTATCTGTGCACAGAACACTAATACTCCTATCGGAGAGTCAAACAAACAGTTTCGCGAGGAAATTTGTGCGTGGTGGCTGTGTGTATTAATTAATTTTAATTAAGTTCTTCGTTTCTTTAAATTCATATTGATATGGTATTATGATCTAACATTTGGGCTGTATTTATAAAATTTAAATTGTTTTGAACAGAACGCAGCTAAGGCACCAACAACTTACTTTACCTGGTAAGTCGATCCTAAAATAACTTTATACCGCCTTCAATATTATATCGACATAATTAATTAATATCCCATTCACTTTACAGCTTTGTTTCTTTTTATATCCCAAAGATATTTTAATTATTGTCCAAAATATGGGATTACGATGTGTAACATTAATCTATACCAGGGGTCACCAATTAGTTTCTCTCGGCCCATTTTGGCCCATTGAATAAAATGGCCCATTTTAAGAACTGAAATGACCTTCGCGGTCCGCACATTTTATAAAAAAATACGAAAATTGCAAAGGTATTTACATACGGTACTATGAGGAAAGTGATAATTTTTGTAGCTACCCCCACCACCACCACCATCTCTGTGAAGTTTAGAGTGAAATTGGTGCAATGCTATTGATATAAAATGCTTGGGTCCGCACACAATGGGTCGGCGGTCCGGATGCGGACCGCGGTCCGCCATTTGGTGACCCTTGATCTATACTAATCTATATTAATCTATACTTCTATACCATTGATTCCCAAAGTGGTCCAGGTGGACCCCATGGGGTCCACGGGAGCCCGATAGGGGTCTACGCTTGCGTGGAAAAAAAATGGGGGTCCACGAGTCGTTAACGGGGGTCTATAAAAATTAGGTGACCCGATTTGACTTCTATGAATATAGGCAGACAATATTATATTAATAGCAGATTAAATATTACTTAATAATATTAGAAATAAGTAAAAGTGTGGTAATTTTTGTGTTAAATAGCTACAAAACAAGAAAATATTTGCATTTACGTACGTAATTCGGGTTTTACCACCCCGAAGCGAAGGTTATTGGTTCCTTGCTCTCTGAATTGTAATGAAATTTTGTACACAGATAATCTAAAGCCTGAGAAAGGACATAGGCTACTTTTTAACTGGAAAAAGGGGTTGTAAGGGGGTGAAAATACGTAAATTTGTGAAAAATAAGTTAGTTCCAAAAATTAATAACATGGCGATAAGAGTCGCCTACATCGCGCTATTGCTTGCTCATAAGTCTTTCTATAAGAGGTGGTACCATGTCGAGTCGGGTTTTTCGATTCTTTCGATTGTTACACGTTATTAAATAACTCACTATTCAGTACTTTATCTAATATCTATGCAGTGAAGTTACCTTAAACCTACCAATGATATATAGTTTATAGGTAAAGCTAAAGTTGTGTAATGGGGATTGGGGGGCTAAATAAGCTTTAAATTTGGCAGAAATAAAGTTTAATTTAAAAAAATGAAATATGTGCACACTGCACATCTGTTTTTGGGTATTTTGATTTAAGGGGTACCAGACTTTTAAAAAGCTTTTAAATTTGACAACAATTTTGTTGACACCGGAGACCAGGCGCTATAAACTGAGGTCCACATGGACGAAGTCGCGGACAACAGCTAGTATTTAATATTTCTATTCAGTCAAGAACAGGTCCTAGTGCACATGATTAAATAAATAAAATATTAATATTATAAAATCATATAACTCGTAACAAATTATTGTATATTCGTTGGGAAGACAAAATACTGTTTTATTTAGGTGGATTTACTAGAGAAATACAATCACGCGTGTTGGGTTGTCGTTGGCGTGTTGCTAGTGCAACTTGCAAGTAGCCTACCAAGTAACCATTGCATTGTTCCAAAAATATTAATATCAATACCTAATCAAAATAATTAGCATTTTATGTACGCAACTATAACTTTGCATTTTAACAAAATAATTTTGTTATTTGCAGTTTACTAGAAGTAAACAAATAAGTGTTAAATTTAGCAATTATTAGTAAAAATGATATTCTATATTATATTATTACGTTATTTATAGTATATTACAGTAAATAAATTAATACATAAATAGTGTCCCAAGTCGATGCCGATTTGTATAGTCTGAATAAAAATAAAATAAAAAATGAAGTAGAAATTCATATATTTTCTGTGATGAGTGATCAATATGAATACTTATTTTGATTTTATCTGTTCTGCTTAGTAATATATAATATATTAAAACTAAACTGTAGTCAAAAATACTTTGTTTGAAAATCATTTAATAATTGGTCAATTTATAATTAAAATATGTATTTTAATTAATTAGCAATTAAAATAAAATAAGGTGTTGATGTTATACCTAATTAATGCTGCAAACCTTATCAGTATGATTTACTTTGCGTCTGTGAATTAGATACTCACATTTAGGTCAATAACTATGATTATAAAATATTATAATCACTTAATATATTACAATTAAGTAACACTATAATGTTTGAAAGATAGGTTTTAAACTTTAGACCTATATAAATATAGAAAGACATTTGAAGTCTGTAAGTTGTTCTAATTCTTAGATTACTACCCTATTAGACAGAGAGTGGTCATGCATTCAAGCATTCTACATTTGCATTTTGCGTTTGAGGATTTATAGTCAGGGTTCGGTAGAACAATTTTTTTTATTACTCTCAAGCTAATTTTTTGTGAGTAGCTTGGCTAGCTGGTTCTGTTTTAGGGTTCTGTAATCAACAAAACTTGGTCGACTACGGAACCCTAAACAGCTGATTTTTTTTATATTGGTAGGTTGTTAGTTACATAATTTATGAATAATATTGTCCTACAAATAGAACAATTCATATTTTAGGACCATCAAATCAAAGTATTAAATCCTTTCTATCTCTGTTAGCTACCACTTTCAAGATTTTACGCAAATAAAATTGTTGTTTGTCTCATCAAAATGAAGCTACTTACAAAAAATTAGCTTGATAGTAATAAAAAAAAATTGTTCTACGCAACCCGGACTATTAGTCATACAGGAAGAATTTTGATTCGGCCAGAATGCCCCCTGTATATCTGTATGTATATTATACAATGTGTCAATATCATCAGATGATATATTGGAGATTCTCCATATTGAGGACCATGCGTTTATAGTAAGGAAATTAGTGGCCGATTTAACCCATCAAGCTTCATAAGCTCACCAGTGAGCAAAACACAATAGAATAACAATAGATTTCCAAGAATCCACGATCGAAGGATTAAAATTAAGTTTCAATTTTACTAATCAAATCATTAGCATGCATCCATTGGTGCATGTAAAATGCACTAGCGAGATCTAGCGCATGTTTTTGCCACTTTCAAAATATCATACAAAATAATATATTGCGCAACACGCAGCCGGCAGTAGAATTTTTTCGCCGCCATGACGTCATTTCGCGGAAACAGTCTCGTGGAGCGCTGAAAGATACCCTGTCGTCAATACGATATTTAGTACTTTAACAATCCATACTAATATTATAAATGCGAAAGCGTGTCTGTCTGTCTCTTCACTGCTGAATCGATTTTGATGAAAGGTTAATAGATAGTTTGAGTCCCGAGAAAGGACATAGGATACTTTTAGCCTGGGAAAGGACATACGATACTTTTAATCCCGGAAAATGTACGGTTCCCGCGCAGGCCAACTCCTAAAATGAAAGATAAAATTTGAAATACTAATTTTTGAAATTTTAATCGTTTCCTTCTCCTGGATATTAATTTTAGGCAGCACCCTTAAAAGTAGCCTCACGGTCCAACCAAAGAGACTTGAAGAATTGAAATACTAATTCGACTAAAAATGTCTTTGTTTGAAGCACAATAAACTTCCCCATAGCTTGGTCAAGATTTTCCTGCACTTAGTTTTTATAGTCTTCATTCACAATATCCTATGTCCTCGATTGCGACTAGGAAGTGCATTACAACGCTTACAGTAATCCACTTCCGACTGAAGCTGAGTTTTAGGGTTCAGTAGCCAAATGGCAAAAAACGTAACCCTAATAGATTCGTCACATGTCTGTCTGTCTGTTTAACAACTTGGAAGGACTTATAGAAAACCACCGCATACTCCCTACTTCTAGTTCTAGTGTATGGTAGAGTCTAGACTTCTAAGAGTAAAGTAACATTAAAAATACAGGAGGAGGCATGACGATCCGTCTAACCTTTTTGCGGTCAAAAGCTTGTGCAGTGCTCTATGTGCACAATATTACCTATCAACTAGATGACGTCCGAACTCCGTTGAGACAAAATTCGTTTATCGCGCCGGAACCGTACATTTTTCAGGGATAAAAAGTATCCTATCTCCCGGGACTCAAAGTATATCCATACCAAATTTCAAATAAATCGGTTCAGCGGCTTGGGCGTGAAGAGGTTACAGCCAGACCTTCGAATTTATGAGTGCTTAAGTTAGAATGGAACATTGTATGGACTACATACTACATGATAGTATCAACACAGGTAAGTTCCATAGACTGTGGTATCAGTGTGTAGTAAGCAAAAGATTCAGAAAATTATACCTACTTTTCATTCTTGATCAAAGAAGTTTAGAAGTTGTAGAGCCTGGTAGAGCATATACCAGCGAATGTCTTTTATTCTACAAATTCAGTTCAAATAAAACCCTGCTGATACCTTTTATTCTGAGTCCACAAAAAGTATTTTGTTAGTGATCTTAGTGGGTGTGTCGCTGTGGCCAAACACCCCAACGACCTTCAGTGATAACGAAACACAGATCGATTTTTCTTATTATATATAGTTTTAGGGATCGGCAAGGTCACTCCAATAGCCAAGTATAGATACACGACTACTGACTAACTCATTAAATTATGGTAATTAAGAATAGCTACACTGTATTTAAATTACCTATGTCATAATATTATGATTTAGCTAAAGTAGTTTTAATCTGTAGTCTCAGGTACTGCATAGCCTACACTAACATTAAAAAGATAAAGATATTGTTTAATGCGCTAATCTCAGAAACTACTAGTTAAAATATTTTTTTAGGAAGGCTATACAATAATAAACAGCAGGCTGCGACCAATAAGGGCCAACCCACACGTACCACAACCACACGACAAACACACGACGTGGTCGGGTATATATTTCGTATTGTAAATGAACTGGACCATTCACACGTACCACATTTTGCAGTCGTTGTCGACCACTTGTAAAATACCGACCACATCGCAACCACGTCGCAACCACATCGCAACCACAACGTTGCGTCGATGCAACGACACGCCGCCCGCGCTCTCCCCACCCCCTGCCTTCATTCATTTCTTCAGGGGGGCGAAACTTTAACGAGAAAGAAAGAAAAAATTCCAATTTTCAATTTTTATTTGATTACCATCAAGCAAATTTTTTGTGAGTAGCTTCGTTTTGATAAAACGAACAACATTTTTATTTGCGAAAAGTCTCGAAAGTGGTAGCTATCATCAGTCAAGGTTTTTTATATGTAGATATTGTGTTTTCATAATTCATTAGAGCTGTAGCAAAAGTTGGTACTGAGTAACGGGTACGCCCACGGGCAGGGGGGGCACCCCGGAAGATAAAATAAACGTCAATTTTCCTGGAAAGTGGGAATTCAAAACGTGTTATCTACTCTGCGTAAAATGAAGTGTTGGAAACAAAATATATTTTAAGGCCAGGCCAGTTCGAAAAGACTGATTTTTAAGCTTCCAGTCTGAAGAAATTATGTGGAATTCTCTTACACAAAAATTGATGTAGACTCAAAAAGAAACAAAATAAAAAATCTATAAGTACTAATATTATAAATGCGAAAGTATCTCTGTCTGTCTGTCTCGCTTTCACGCCAAAGCTACTGAACCGATTGTAATGAAATTTTGTACACAGGTAGTCTAAAGCCTGAGGAAGGACATAGGCTACTTTTTAACTGGAAAAAGGGGTTGTAAGGGGGTAAAAATGCGTTTTGTTCAAATTGCGTTACTTCCAAAAATTCATAATAGATGGCGCCGTGCGTCTCCTACATCGCGCTATCGCTTGCTCATAAGTCTTTCTATAAGACGTGGTACCATGTTATGTTAAGTTTTTCGATACTTTCGATTGTTATACACTTTGATAATGTATAAACTCACTACTCAGTACTTCATCTATGTAGTGATGAGTGACGTAACCTTAAACCTACCAATCTATGATAAATAGTTTATGGGCGAAGCTAAAGTTATGAAATATTATGTGCACAGTGCACACTGCACAGCTGTTTTTGGCTATTTTGATTTTAAGGGGTACCAGGGTTTTAATAAAAACCTTTTAAATTTGATCTTAAACAAAAGACATGAAAATCGGTGAAAATTATTAACTCCGTTACGCCAAAATTGTTTATCAAGCGGAAACCGTACATTTTTCTGGGATAAAAACTTCTCGGGACTCAAAGTATGTGCATGCCGGTTTTAATCGAAATCGGTTCAGCGGTTTAAGCGTGATGTGGCAACAGAGACAGACAGACACGCTTTCGCATTTATAATATTAAGTATGGATCTCTGTTATGAGTCGACGTGGACGAACTCGCAGGCAACAGCTACTCCAGCCTTTAGGTATAAAATTGTATGAGAATAAACACTCGTAAAAGTTAAAACATTACTCAAAAGTCTTTGTAATAAAATATGATCTGTGCTTTATTTATTCATTTATTACAAGGAATTTTGAGTAACGTTTACCTAGTCAAAATCTCAGCTGGTGAATAGCAGCCGCCTAACGGCAGAACAAGTTTAAGGTGAGCCTAGCCAGTCAAGTTTCCCTCTTGTTCAAATGTGATAAAGCCTTCCGTTATATTATGTCAGGTCTTTGACCTCGTGATTAACATATAACATGTCCTGCTGCATGCTAAGCCTTTGGTTGTATACAGTCCCAGATTTATAAATAGGACGTTATAGACCTCGCCCCTCGGCCTAGGGGCGGCGGCGTCCATACAGGCCTAGAGGCCCTACAGATTTCGTACATGGGCGGCGGAAATAAAGTGGCCTACTCTCATCTATACTCGATATTATAAAGCAGAAGTTTTTTTTGTTTGAACGTGCTAATCTCAAGAACTATTGGTCCGATTTGAAAAATTCTTTCAGTTTTTTTATTTTCATAGCCCATTTATTGAGGAATAAGCTATACTTTATAACGCTAAGACTAATAGGAGCGAAGATCTAGGATAATGTGGAAAAAAACGGGGGAAATTATTTGAAAGGGCTGATCTCACGAACTACTGGAGCAATTTTTCTGTTATTTGGTACAGATAAGAAGTAGACCACGTGAAGGATCATAGGCTATTTTTTGTGGAATAATTTGTCTGTGAAATATCTAATTTACGCGGGCGAAGCCGCACGGACCGTCTAGTAAAAAAATATTAATTCGCTACCGATTGTACAGGAGAACATCGTGATTCGTAAGGACACTACTGACTGAAACAGAGATGTAAAAGGTGGCCTAATTTCCAAGTCTTATGAAATTACTTTGCAGAGCTTAATCTTTAAGTCACGATTACTCACGTGCTCTATACCCTGCTCACGTGAGTAATGGAGTAGCAGAGACTTGAGTAAAGACTACTTTCTTACTTGATGTAGAGTATCTACATCAAAAGCCGGAATAGTTTGCAGCGACTGACAATCATAATAAACCTACGAATAATATAAACTAAGGAAATGTAACTCCCATACTATTACCGTTTTAAATTTGGTTCCATTCGAACTGTCATGTAACGTCAGCCTTTATACCGCTCAAGGTCACCTAAATATTGCAAATGTATGAAAAGTGAACCTAAGGTACACTTTTTTTGACAAGTATTTTGGAGCATGTTTTTTGACGGAGTTATTCTTCCTTAGTTTTCATTATTCGTAGTAATTAACCCATCAAGCCCCGTACGAGCACCGGTGGGCGGTGATCGCGACAACAATAGAATACAATAGCATTTACGAGAATTCCCGATTGAAGGATTAATTAACGTGAAGTTCACGCTAACTATTCAATTCGTAATTTGACCATGTCGTTAACAATGATGGGTGAGGACTGTTACCAATTTGCCTCCGGTTAGTGTCTCTGTCGGTTGCTCTCACCAAAGTTTAGTTCCGGTGCATAATCAAATCTTTCATGAAACGTACAAGGAATGTTGCGTCAGTATCTGCTAGTTTTTAGAACCGACTATATTTCTTTTGATAAGCAATCTCGAACCAGTTACATAGAAAGCAAAAAAGTTCTACTGCAAATGGTTCGTGTAATATTACACACGGTACTGCTCGCCAGTTGTAATTATACTCGAACTTGGCTTGTACGCTACCGCGTGTCTAGATGAAACCACTTCAAACCAACTTCTGGGATGTATCGAAACGATCGTTCCCAAACGAGTTACTTATCTTAAGCTTGTGAGTCGTGATTGCATAATATCAGTAATCACATAAAATGTCAAGTGTGAGAGGCAATTGCAAAATGTCCGTACAATATCATCGACCTCATAGAGAGGGATTTGCTCTGCCCTTGAGCACCGAGTGGCGAGTAACGGAGCTGGTTGGTTGACTCGCCAGTTTTTAAGAATAGAATTCGTTTGTAGTTTTTTTGAATATACTGCAGCAAAAAGCAATAATTTATTTTATAACAAGCCTAGAGATGTAGATTTAATATAAATATCTCATTGTCTAAACTCTAAATATTAAAAGGCCATATACCTTTACGCGTGTGATGACAAAAATGAGATCATTTCCGCGTTCGTTTGATATATTTTACATAATTTTTACGATTGCGGCGTGTCGACATAAATAGATCACTAAAATCAATGTCATGTGCGATAAATCGAGTCGCTGATAATTTCCCTTTAGAAGCACTTCAATGCCGTTTCGTTAAGGATTTCGCGTTCTTATCTAAAACCGGCTGCTGGGAGCTCTGCATCCAAGATTTTAAGTAATACATATTGCAATAATTTGTAATCGGAAATGTTTATGAATGTAAATTAGGAGTAGAGTATGACAAGAATCGTGATAAATGCCAAATGGACGTCCATGTGCTGAAAATTTCTTCCATTTTTGGAAACCGACAGAGCTTATGAAGGATTTCTAGCATTTCCGGAAACAATAGGATTCACGGTGTGCAGTTATGTAACATATTATTGAAGAAAACAGAAAACCAGCGTGAAACAGCGCTTTCGCTGTGTTTCGCCGAGTGAGTGAGTTTACCGGAGGCTCAATCCCCTACCCTATTCCCTTCTCTTCCCTCCCCTATTCCCTTCCCATCCCTACCCTCCCCTATTACCCTATTCCCTCTTAAAAGGCCGGCAACGCACCTGCAGCTCTTCTGATGCTGCGAGTTTCCATGGGCGACGGAAGTTGCTTTCCATCAGGTGACCCGTTTGCTCGTTTGCCCCCTTATTTCATTTAAAAAAACTGATTTTTCTCTTTTCTTATGTGATTCATGTACAATTGCATTATTTTTTATTGATTTCGCTGTCTTTTAATTAAAACAAAGAAGAATATCCTTTGTTTTAATTAACGTTCGTTAAAAAGCAATTTAAATATAGGTTCATGCGTACCTTGCGTAATTCCGTTTAAAGATGAAATTAATATATTTTAGTTATTTGGCACGATTCCCAGTATGACATTCTTATTTTGTACTTTACTATTAGAAGCAATTAGCGCTGGTTTGAAGTTTTGAACCTTACCTATTTATTATCCGGAATTTGTGATATTGCCGAAGTTCCATACTCTGGTTTTTACAAAAATGTTCCGTACGAAAACTAAAAGGTTTAGCCTTGACACTTTTATGTTTTGACTGAAATAACCCTGTTTAACCGACTCCAAAAAAGGAGGTTATCAATTACACCATGTATATCAAATGTTTTATGTTTATGTTCGTATATCTCCGAAACCACAAGTCCGATTTAATTAATTCAAGTTTCATCAAATTCAGTTCAGTAGTTTTTGAAATAGGGAATTTTAAGTACAAGTTTGAAGTCAGTTTTATATTTTTTTAATATACAACTGGTGGTATTTTACCGAATTTAAAATTTTGAACCGAACTCAGAAATTATCTACAAAATATTGTGCAGCACTACAAATTACAATACATGTAACATGTTAATTGTTAAATAAACATCATAAACATGTGTACAAAACAATGTGTTTTTACCACATTCTCCTATTAGTCTTAGCGTGATAAAATATAAAATTTTTTTTAGTGTTTAAATATTTTGAAATTAATTTTTGTACAGGAACCTAGGTAATTACTATTTTAAGCTGAAAAATAACTCAAACATGTTAAATATTTTCGTATGATAAAATGATTTTGGTATTACGTATGTATGAGAATTTCGAGGGTAACCCGGGCTCTTAAGGAGCAAGCCCAAGACAAGCCCTAGCGGTTTACCTGTTTCAATATAATAAGGCGATGTAGAAAAATATGCGATATAAAGCACAATATTTAAAAGGTTTTAAACCAAAAACATTTTAATAAAACATAATACTTTCGCTGTAATTAATTTACAAACTCACCTCCGACAAATATCTTTGTCATCGAAATAATTATAAGTATTAACTAGGATAATATACATTTTGTTTGAATAAATTGTTAGTAAATCTATATTAAAAAATGCTGAACTGAACAATTTTGTTTCTTAATATTTATTTCCAAAGATATTTTAAATAAACATGAAAAATAGAGAAGATCCGCCCCTAGTAACTACTTACAGTTTGATGAATCATAAATGAATCTTATTGCGATGCTTATACGCTTGGTCTTCGGTTGTGTGCAATGTTATCGTTTTGGATTGAGATTAATCCTTGTAGGTCGATGTCTGTCAGTGCGAATATCGACGTAAAGAACATTAAAATAACATTCATATCAGCGCGCCTTGTACGGTGGCGGTTACGACGCTCGCCGCGTCCTTGATAGGGCGAAATAGGAGAAAATTATACATTTTATTTTATTAATGACCGAATCATCTATTAAAAAACTATTCCGTTATTTTCTTAGAACTATAAAAAAGCTATCCTTTTTGTAAAAAAAAAAAACACATTGCCATTGAAAATTACGAGATATTCGAATTTGAAGTGTATTTTTATTAGTCTAAGATGCCACTGCAGAATTGTGCAGGTATCGAGTACACGCTTAAAACCACATTTTTACAAATATTTATGATAAGGAGAACATATTTCTACTGGGGTGTCAGTCCAAATGTGGCCGCAAATATTTTTAAAAATTTTTTGAAAAATTGAGTTTGCGGGATAAAATGTAATCATCAGGTATTGAAAGCAAACATCGTTCATTTCATGGCAATGAAATTTTTTCTAAATCTCTATGATTTAGAAAAATCCGGTGTGCCGTTGGGCACCCGGCCGCAACCCTATTGTAACCAGGTGTGAACAGGTACCATTCCGATACGTTTTTGCATCCATAACGTATATTGATATTTTATATATCAAATGGAAGCTTATTTTCCTCTTATTATTATAATATAGGTGTGCCTAATTAAATCTGGCTGCAAATAAGGCAATGTATCGAAGGTTGAGGGAAAGGGAGCTAGCGCGAAACATTACGGGATAGTGATAGTACATCATGTTAGTGTACTTAAACATCGGTTCAAACAATAGTAATAATCGGCCAAGTGCGAGTCAGACTCCCTCCCCTGCCCCCGCTGCCCCCCTGACCCCCCCCCCCCACGGTACGCCCATGTGTCGCGTAAGAACCCTGAGAGATATAATTTAACAAATTATTGGCTGACCCAAACAGATCCTATCTCACTGTCCTAGAGATAATGTTCGACGGACCATTTAATCTATGCCATAATTAATTTTATGGTCATTCTCTGACCTGCTTGGCATTAAGGTTGACAGCTGTCCTTTACCTCTATTGACTTACAGATAAATATCTAATTGACATGATAGGTGGGGGAAAGTTCGTCTTCGTTTTGTTTATTCAGGTAGTCTTCACAATTATGAACAATTAGATGATGCCCGCAACTTCGTTGCGCCAAAATTCGTTTATCGCGTGCGAACCGTACATTTTCCCAGGATAAAAACTATCCTATGTCCTTTCTCGGGACTCAAAGAATCTCCATGTCAAATTTTAGCAAAATCGGTTCAGCGGTTCGAGCGTGAAGAGGTAACAGACATACAGACAGACAGACACACTTTTGCATTTATAATATTAGTATGGATTTGGTAGAGTTTGTTACAATAAGTACATATTATGAACAGTTTGAAATTCTTTCGATATCTCCTTGACAATTTGACTAGTCACCACTACTATAATTGGCTTGGTTTTTTGGTCGACCTTGATGCTTTCGGTTTTCAAAGATTTGAAAACCATCATAGCATTTATTTAAATGATGATGAGTATTGGGTAACCGCCTTTTTCATAAAACTATGTTCCCACGTTCTATTTGTTATTTATTAAGTAACCATTATTGTCCAGTAACTGTTATTAATGAACTTAAGTACAACCAGAGACCAGACATACATCCTTGGTCTATGGTACAACTATTAAATGCTTCACAGTTATTGCAACATCAGCAATTGTTCCCAATCAAGACTAATTGGTTTGCTGAGACAATATCTTCTTGTCCGCACTATATTTTTATATTTGCCTAAATGTTTTATATCGTTGTCATCTCGATCATGTTTTCTTATCAGAATTTGCGTCAGCTGTGGATATGTAAAATATAAAACAGACTAGCTGTTGCCCGCGACTTCGTCCGCGTGGACTTCAGTTTATAGCGCGCGGTGTCAAAAAAATTGTTGTCAAAAGCTTTTTAAAATAAATCAAAGTACCCAAAAACAGCTGTGCAGTGTGCAAATAATATTTTATTATTTTAAATTAAACTTTATTTATGCCAAATTTTAAAGCTTTAGCCTCCCATTACACAACTTTACCCATAAACTATAATTTATCATTGATAGGTTACGTCACTGCATAGATAAAGTACTGAGTAGTTAGTTATGTTGAAGCGTGTATAACAATCGAAAGAATCGAAAAGTGTAATAAGAGAAGTTCCTGGGTCATGGATGTGTATTAAATATGTGTATCATATAATAAAAATCTTAAATATATGTATAGTATAAAAATATTAAATATATTTCCGTTGTCTGGTACCTGTAACACAAGTCCTTCAGGTACTTAGCACGGGGCCAGACTGACGTGGTGTGAAGCGTCCATAGATATTATTATTATTATTATTATAGATGGTACCACCTCTTATAGAAAGACATAAAAGCAAGCGATAGCGCGATGTAGACGACTCTTAGCGCCATCTAGCTGTTATGAATTTTTGAAACTAACTTAATTTCACAGTAGATTCAAGACTGATAAGTTTTCTATACAATGATAACAACATTTTGTAATAAAACAACATAATATAATGTAATTTTTTTGTCATTTAAGAGCTATCGGTCAGATACTTTTTTGGCTCATTTATTTAAGCACTAATTTACTTTAATTTTTAGACTTTTTAAACTTTATATTATAGTTGTTGCTCGCGATTACGTCCGCGTGTACTTTAGTTTATAGCGTACGGTGGACCTTCCCGTTTCCGTGGGAATGCTGTGATAAATTAATGTCCAAAATAAAATATCCTAATTTAGAAATGAACTTAATAGACGTCCAAATAGCGCCATCTGTTGTCATATAATAAAACTATAATAACAGCTATCGAACTAAATTAATGCCCTATAATAAATAATAATTTACTGCCTTAGATATTTTTATTTGGTGGGAATTGGGATTTCTGTACTGTAATCATGTTTACAACTAGATACTTATTACTTGCTATTTTTATGTAATTTTATTTTTATTAAATGTATTATGCAATATATTAAACGTCTTACATTTAGTAAAAATTAAAATTGCATAAAAATTCTCATACGATCTATCCGATATGTCGGATAGGTATGAGCATATGAATAATAATAAATTAATAATATTATGATACATAATATTATAATATTTAATACACATTCAAGACCCAGGAATATTGAAAACTTTTTGTTCCGTCGGCGGGACGCGAACCCAGGACCCCCGGGATGAGCACGCTGACCACGCTCTTAACCAACTGAGCTACGGAGCCATTGGCATTAAAAACGATATCTGTTGTGACATATAAGAACTATAATGCGAATTAATTTTGCATCGATATTTTCATGGAAAAAAGATATTTTCCCTCATCAAAATGTAGCCTATGTCCTTTCTCAGGCTCTAGAACAGGGGTCACCAATTAGTTTCGCTCGGAGGCCATTTTAAGAACTGAAATGACCTTCGCGGTCCGCACATTTTATAAAAAACTAGCTGTACCGCGCGGCTTCGCCCGCGTAATTCAGGAATTTCACACAACCGTACATTTTTCTGCAAAAAATAGCCTATGTCCCTTCACGTGGTCTATTCTTCATGCTTGCCAAATAACATTCTTTTAAGTCTTAAGATAATAAGCAATTTCATATGATTTCCCCGTTTTTTCCACATTTTCCTCTATTTCTTCGCTCCTATCAGTCTTAGCGTGATAAAATATAGCCTATAGCCTTTCTCGATAAATAGGCTATCTAAAACTGATTTTTTTTTCAAATCGGACCAGTAGTTCCTGAGATTAGCGCGTTCAAATAAGCCCTTTCATATAATTTCCCCGTTTTTTCCACATTTTTCTCTATTTCTTCGCTTCTATTTGTCGTAACGTAATAAAATATGGCTTATGACCTTTCTAGATAAATGGGCTATCTATCACTGAAAGAATTTTTCAAATTGGAGCAGCGGAGTTCCTGAGATTAGCACGTTCAAATAAGCCCTTTCAAATAATTTTCCCCCGTTTTTTCCACATTTTCCTCTATTTCTTCGCTCCTATTAGTCCTAGCGTGATAAAATATAGCTTACAGCCTTCCTCGATAAATGGGCTATCTAACACTGAAATAATTTTTCAAATCGGACCAGTAGTTCCTGAGATTAGCGCGTTCAAACAAACAAACAAACTCTTCCGCTTTATAACATTAGTATAGATACGAAAATTGGAAAGGTACATACGGTACTACGAGAAAAGTGACGATTTTTATAGCTACCACCACCAACACCACCATCTCTGTGAAGCTTAGAGTGAAATTGGTGCAAGCTATTGATATTAAATTCCAGGAGATGTTCATCAGTAAGTCTAGACCGAATTTTATTTTTAATGAAGTTCATCTTCGAACATCCTTGGTCCGCACACAATGGGTCGGCGGTCCGGATGCGGACCGCGGTCCGCCATTTGGTGACCCCTGCTCTAGAATATCTGTGTACAAAATTTCATTGCAATCGGTTCAGTAGTTTTGGCGTGAAAGGGAGACAGACAGACAGACAGAGATACTTTTGCATTTATAATATTAGTATGGATGAAAGCAACAAGTTACTTAAAACTACCTTGTAGTTAGAGGAATATCCTATTTTTATTAGTTTTTATAATGGTAACTAGGGCGATTGTGGCGTAGACCTGATAGTAGTAGAGTAGATCCTGATAGGTGGGGAAAGATTGAACTCAAGAAGTTTAGGTTTCCATTTACTCTTACGGTAAGGGGAACATTAGGCATCGTGTGTCCTATCGATCTATTCATTTCTCTGAATTCGTTCAGAACCTTTAGGGCCTGTTTCACCGCTTCCTGATAAGGTGCCCGATAGGCTTATTTGACATATTCTCCATACTCTATGTGTCAAGTTAAGTGGTGGATAGCCTTAGCAGGAAGCGGTTAAACAGGCCCTAAACCTTCTAACCTAACGTTACCGTGGTTCTTGAGTAAAGGAAACCTACACTTCTTGAGTTCAACATTTACCCTCTTGCCGAAGATGTGACCTTAATGTTGTTAGAATGCCGCGAGTGCTTGTTGTCGAGGCACAGTTTTTGAAGATGTAAAATAGTTGGGTGCAAATAATTCTCAAACAAGATCATCGTAGATATAAGGTTTCTAGAATAAAATACTAAGAATTCGCTTGGTTATCGGATATACGTATTGTTGTCTTTTGTTTTATTGTCCTCGAATCCACGAACGCCGAGGATGTTTAGGTTATAGGTAAGCGGTCACGCTTCGTGTTTCGCCCTATTGTCCACGATAGTTTTTTGGGGTTCCGTAGCCAAATGGCAAAAAACGGAACCCTTATAGATTTGTCATGTCTGTCTGTCTGTCTGTCTGACTGACTGACTCTCTGACTGTCTGCCTGTCCGTCCGCCCGTCCGTCCTATGTCCGTATGTCACAGCCACTTTTCTCCGAAACTATACGAGCTATTGTAACTTGGTAAGTAGATGTAGTCTGTGATTTGTGAACCACATTAAGATTTTGATACAAAAAAAAATTACTAAAAAGGTACAACTGAAACATTTTTTTTTCATCTAACCTATGCGTGTGGGGAGTCAATGAATAGGTCTTCAAAAATCATATTGAGGTTTCTCATATCACTTTTTTCTAACCTGAATAGTTTGCGAGAGAGACTCTTCCAAAGTGGTAAAATGTGTCCCCCCCCCCCTCTAACTTGTAAAGTATAAAATATAATGATAATTCTAAAAAAATATAATATGATGTACATTACTATAAAAAGTACCAACGAAAAATGGTTTGAACGAGATCTAGCAATCTCTCTGGCTAATGGCGATTGGCGATTACTTGATTAATTGGGATGCGAGAAGGTCGTCACACAAAAATATTGTGAAATAGTTCTTGATTGCTTTACTTGGTTCGACATTCAAAGCTTCCTGACATTGTGCATCGCCTCATTCAGTATAATACTGATTAGTAATTTAATTACTATTTTTGTATTTTCTATTTTAGGATAAGATCCTATAAGGCAGGGGTCACCAAATGGCGGACCGCGGCCCGCATCCGGACCGCCGATCCATCGTGTGCGGACCATCAGGCATGTTCGAAGATGGTCTTCGTTCATCTTAGGACTTCAAACATTTACAGGATTTAATATCAATATCTATAGCTTGCAACAATATTTCACTCCAAACTTCAGGGAGATAATTAGCTACAAAAATGGTTATTTTTCTCATTGATATCTAAAACAATATACCTTTGTAATTTCCGTAATTACCTTTGTTTACTCAATTTTTTTTTATAAAATGTGTGGACCGGGAAGGTCATTTCATGTGTTAAAACGGACCCCGAGCAAAACTAATTGTTGACCCCTTCTATAAGGTATCGCTTTAAATCTTGTATCCTGATTCCTGCAGCTTCATATCTCCATAAAATATATTTGTGGATGTGGTTTTCCGGTATCAAATGTTTATGGAATTATATCTTAATTTTATCAAATGTTTATATAAACTTCATAGAAGTAGTGAAATTTAAATAGTTTCTCGCTATCGGATTCTATCGTTATTCGTTATCAAGCAGAATATCAAGAGGATACTATTAATTAGGTACCACAGACGTACCGTATATTAAGAGCCCGGGTTACCCTCGAAATTCTCATACATACGTAATACCAAAATCATTTTCTCATACGAAAATATTTAACATGTTTGAGTTATTTTTCAGCTTAAAATAGTAATTACCTAGGTACCTGTACAAAAATTAATTTCAAAATATTTAAACACTAAAAAAAAAATTTTTGTGTATAAGTAATTTTTTTTTTTACTAAATTTACTACTAAATATTTAAACACTAAAAAAAAGAGTAAAACACTAAAAAATATATGTCGCAGGGAAAAGAAGATATCAGGGATATCCCGAAATCCCTAGAGATATCACGAAATCGCGGAAGATACCGAATATTCTTGTTTCTTACGTCTTCTTACTAAACAAATCTAGTGATATGTCATTTCACTAAACTAAATCTAGTGAAATGTCAGTCAAGCGGATACCGCCGAATAAAAATCGAGCTACGCATTTCTCTCGCTCGCTCTAGTACCCACACGGGCACTAGTGGAAGTGAAACAAATGCGTCGCTCGAGCTGGCGCGGCTCGTGTGATTTTAGTCGTCGAATTATTACGCTACAGGTAGCACGCGCGCACGTCGCATCGCATGCCCGTTTCATATAGAATATTTTGTTGACTATTTTGCGTTTATTAGTATACAAGGTGACTGTGACAATGAATGAAGAAGAATTTGTACCCAGCACCAGTAGAGAAACACGTTCAGAGCAGAAAAAAAGAGATCTCCCGATCAAAATCTTCTTTACAAACGAACTCTTTTTTCTGCTCTGAACGTGTTTCTCTACTGGTGCTGGGTACAAATTCTTCTTCATTCATTGTCACAGTCACCTTGTATACTAATAAACGCAAAATAGTCAACAAAATATTCTATATGAAACGGGCATGCGATGCGATGTGCGCGCGTGCTACCTGTAGCATAATAATTCGACGACTAAAATCACACGAGCCGCGCCAGCTCGAGCGACGCATTTGTTTCACTTCCACTAGTGCCCGTGTGGGTACTAGAGCGAGCAAGAGAAATGCGTAGCTCGATTTTTATTCGGCGGTATCCACTTTACTGACATTTCACTAGATTTAGTTTAGTGAAATGACATATCACTAGATTTGTTTAGTAAGAAGACGTAAGAAACAAGAATATTCGGTATCTTCCGCGATTTCGTGATATCCCTAGGGATTTCGGTATATCCCTGATATCTTCTTTTCCCTGCGACATATACATAAATATTAAATTTACTACAAAATATTTCGACTCTAAAAAATATTTTTTAGTATTTAAATATTTTGTAGTAAATTTACTATTTATAATAATAATAATAATAATAATAATAATCTTTATTTCTTATATATCAGATTTCTTATATATCAGTTACATTGGTAAGACGCAAGATTGAAGTCACCTAGTAGGCATTAGCCTGTATCAGGCAACTACGCTCTTCCATATTTAAATGTGCATAGAAATTTATATATTTTTTTATTGTTTTACTCAATTTTTTAGTTTAAATATTTAGTAGTAAATTTAGTAAAAAAAGATTATACACAAAAAATTTTTTTAGTGTTTAAATATTTTGAAGTTAATTTTTGTTCAGGAACCTAGGTAATTACTATTTTAAGCTGAAAAATAACTCAAACATGTTAAATACTTTCGTATGACAAAATGATCTTGGTATTACGTATGTATGAGAATTTCGAGGGTAACCCGGGCTCTTAAGGCGCTATATTGAAAAAACTGTCCTTTTTGACGTAATACTATAGAGTATAGGACCCTCAGAAATGTTACAAATCTGGTAATAAGATATACATATCTTCATAGCCTTATCTAGGTTTGAGAAGAACCAGAAACACGATTAATGTATTTTGCCTCGATACATTTCTCGATCGAAATGACCTCTTAAAAATACAAAATTTGAAGATTATTTTCAAACGAAAATAGATGTATTGTAGGAAATTAGTCTAATTGATAGACACCTTTGCAACTCAAAATCGTATAGAAGCATTTTGCTTAAATGATCCTATTTATTTTTTAAATAATTAAAATTACGTTTTTCGCATGTTTTCCGAGCGAGCCGATAGCTTCTGGCCGTAGCGTATTCACGACTTTATAATCATACAAATTAAGTATAAAATTGCCCTTGTGGTAAAATTACTTTCAATATAGCGCCTTAACGTTTTTTGCCTCGATATGTCATCTAAAAATCGCGGCCAAATAGTGGAGCCACTTCGATATTATTTAGGGCCATAATGACATCCGTAATGGCGAATTTTTTTATTATATTCGGAAGATAAAATAAACGTGGTGCCATATTATGCAATATGCTGCGAGCTTTGATATATTATAATCAAAGGCTGCGTGATTCTTTCGCCGGTTTTTCTCGCCGGGTTCGTTTCCGAATTGGGTTAGTTGCTTTTTGCGATTATAAATAATGATTAAATACATAAGTTAACCACAGTTTCGAATCTCTTGAGTCATAATACATTTATGTGCAGTGTGCAGTGAGTGTGGTATGTGGCACGAGCGTACACTTTTCCTTAAACTTTATTACCTGAAGCAAAGGCCGCGGGGTTTCCCCGCTTTGATTACTTTTAATGACGTCATTGAAGCATACAACTCTTTCTGAGATTCTCAATAATATCCGCTGGTGTTGGGTAGGACATGAATTTTATACGAGGATGTAAGAGGTGCCACTTTTTCGTACTGAGCCGGTACAGTGTACCACTTCATTATTTTTTAACAAAAAATTGAACCCGACTTCCAAGGAAAAAAACAAAATTCTTAAAATGACCTAAAAAGTATTTAATAATTCTCATTCTTCATTAGTGCCTTTTTCAAAATTCGACTAAATCTCAACGAATTCTGTACTCAATTTTCATTCGTTTGAAGTCGGTACCAGCCCAGAACTGAGATACTTGACATAGAACTTAGCCAGTACCGACTTCAAAAGAATGAAAATTGAGTACAGAATTCGTTGCTAGTCGAATTTTGAAAAAGGCACTAATGAAGAATAAGAATTATTTCATACTTTTTAGGCCATTTTAAGAATTTTGTTTTTTTCCTTGGAAGTCGGGTTCAATTTTTTGTTAAAAAATAATAATTTCACTCTTTTTAGTTATATACAAGACAAGGCTTTATGCGTAGATAACCACTACGAATACTAAATATCGTTAATATTATAATACTGTAAGTGAAATTGTGGTAAATGCTTGCAGTTATCTAAGCGATGCTGCAATTTCCAAACTTTTATCTTTAAAGGTTCATGAGTTCTGTTCAGTGTCTTTGGACCAAGAGGCACCTTCGTATGAAATTTCTCTTATTCGTAACTTAAGAGCCCGGATTACCCTCGAAATTCTCATACATACGTAATACCAAAATCATTTTGTCATACGAAAATATTTAACATGTTTGAGTTATTTTTCAGCTTAAAATAGTAATTACCTAGGTTCCTGAACAAAAATGATTTTGGTATTACGTATGTATGAGAATTTCGAGGGTAACCCGGGCTCTTAAGTGTAAGTTACTAGAAACAACATTTTAACCACTATGAGTGTTTTGATAAATTTCAAGGATTTCCCTCGATTGCTCATAGATCCCATCATCAGTTCACCACTTTCATAATTGTTATACGAAATTAAGATTATATTATCCTATACAAAAACACGAGAATTTTGAAAATCTTTTCACAAACAGCGAAACAATCATCAAAAACATCTACTTCGATGCAAAATATCATGAAAAGTACCAATAATTGGGTCATAATATGATGACCCATTGTATAATTATACTTGTGATGATGATGATCAATCAAATTGATGTGTTGGCTTATGCTTTCAGTTGTTTAAACAACGGCGAAATCCCCGAACCTGTATCTATAAGGATTCAAAGGTTCTGTTCGGTACCTTCGGATCAAAGTGCAAAGTTTTACTTTTTGGTAGCATTTACCTCGAACGCTTCAGAAAAAATCAAAATCACTATAAGTTTCCATACAAATTTCGAGAAAGTTTGCGAGCTGCGAGCGGGGGGAGGGGTGGACCCAGAATCGTGATCCAGAACCCGCGAAAGCACACTACTTTGGGCCGTGTTTTAAACGAATTTTGGTGCAACGGATTTGCGGACGTCATCAATTTTTACATATAAAGTTGACTTTTGCTGGCAACATTATTTAGTTAACCTTTATCAAATAGCAAGACCTTGACTTACTACCGTGGTTATCCCGTATGGGATTACCCGTATCAGTGAAACGTGAATTACATGTAAATAATACCCTACTTTCTTTTTGGTTAGGTATCAGTAATTTCCATAAAGAGGGCGACTAACCCAAAAAATTAAACATCGTCTTTCTCTCTTCACACTGACGCGACGCCCGTCTTTCATAATATTATGCCAGGTGAAAAAGGACGACACGGATTCATCGCCAAATTAGTTTTTTCTCAATAACTCGATAATTATACAATATTTTAAAAATCCGCTAGGTCGATTTCTCAATGATATAATTTTATACAATGTGTTAAAATATTAACTTAGTTCAATGCACGATTATGACAATAAATGAAAAATTCGTGAAAATTAGATGCATCTTTGTGATTTTTTTCTATATCGAGAAAATTTTAAGAATATCGTGTTTTTGCTCAGATCGAATTCTTGGAAATATAATGTAAGTTGTAACGTATTTAATTTTAGACAATGAAACAATTCGGGGCTTATTTTCAAGTTTAAAAATGAATTATAAAATCGCAAGTTTTGAGTTAGTCGCCCCCTTAACAACATGTACAAATAATCGGCCAAGTGCGAGTCTGACTCGTGCACTAAGGGTTCCGTGCCATTATATAGTAAAATTAGGCCAAAATTGTGTTTTTGTATGGGAGCCCCCCTTATTTTTTTATTTTATTTTAATATTATTATTAAAGTACACATAAAACTAAGGACCTTGAGAAAAATTCAAGTACCTGCCTGTTGTCATTATTGATATAGAGCCAAAAAGACCAAAAAAATCACGTGTGTTGTATGGGAGCCCCCCTTAAATATTAATTTTATTTTGTTTTTAGTATTTGTTGTTATAGCGGCAACAGATATACACAATCTGTGAAAATTTCAACTCTAGCTATTACCGTTCTTGAGTTACAGCCTGGAGACAGACAGACAGACGGACAGACATCGAAGTCTCGGTAATAGGGTCCCGTTTTTACCCTTTGGGTACGGAACGCTAAAAAATCATCATTTTGCTATTTCAAGTTTTCTGAAAACATGCGAAAGTGCGTGCGCGAATTTGGGTAGTCGACTCCAGTGTGAACATTTACTGCATCACTGTAACATCCATACTTACTTATTAGTTTATTTAATATCATAAATGCGAAAATGTGTCTTTCTGTCTGTCTGTTACCTCTTCACTTTGACTCCTGGGAAAGGACAGGAAGTATCCTATAATTTTCATTCCGGGAAATTGGACGGTTCCCGCAAAAACAAACTTTGTTTAAAATTATTTCAAGTTTCTTTAGCACTCGGCTCACTTTGTATTGACCCCTTGGCAGCTATTTGTAGCAATTCCCAAAGCTTTACAAAGTCAAGTAAAATTATTCTCTATTGTTTCAGATTTCGATGAGTATGCTCGTGTGTAAATGACAACATGGATCCAGGGTACTTCGATAAGCAGCGGGACCGAAACCCGCGGGAAACCAGCAACCCTTTCTCCAGCCTTTGTTTCTGGTAAGTTAAGGATAGTGGCAACTGGCTTGACTACACCTGCCAAGTAGAATGGGGAGACAGCACTCATCTCTAATATACAAGTACGCTGGATCGATGATACCACCTGCTTTTTGTGCCTATTTGAAGCGGAATCAGCGCCCCCATTATGGGGGCTGAGAACTAAATCTGACGTAACCAAAACCAATAACAACAGTTGTCATCACTAGTATTAGTTCCAAGTACTCTCACTACTGCTATCAGCGCCAATATGGCGGCTTTCAAACGTCATTTTTGCGTCAGATTTAGTTCTCAGCCCCCATAATGGGAGCGCTGATTCCGCTTCATAGGCGTGCAAGAAATAGTTGTCATTTCAAAGGGTATCATCGGTCCAGCGTAAGTACTTGTATAATGGAGGTCAGTGGGAGACAGTGGCGAGACAGTGTTCTCGGCCAATCAAATTGTCTGTTTGCATTGTCTCGCCACTGTCGTTACTCTACTCGTCTTAGCATGACCTGCCCCCATCGTGAATCTCAGGTTTTCTTAAAATCGAACCAAAATTCAAGGTACGAGAATTTAAATTATCTGGGCTCATTTAACGTTATAGAATATGTTAAATAAGCTCAGATAATTTCGGTAATTGGGGGTTTCCAAATCCCATTCATAACGATAACGGGAAGATAAAATTAATTATTTTTTTAGGTATACGCGGCCGATATTTGTTAAGGGCCGCAGAGGGAACCTCACCATTGATGATATTTACAGGTAAATATAATTTCTTCAGATATATGAGATTCTTAGCTCAATGTCAATAATCTTAACTGTTGATAAGTTCAATCCTTAACTTTGCCAATGAACGCTGGTTGGAATTAAAAAGTGACCTACTGCGCCAAGTTAGTCTCGTGGAAGCTTTGCAGTAATGTAGGCTACATTTTATCCCGGCATTCCCACGGAATCGGGAACCACCGCGCACTATAAACTGAAATCCTCGCGGACGGGTCGCGAGCAACAGCTATAGTTCTTAGTTTAAAATATGACAGAGAAGATATTATTAACAATAGCCTAGACTGGTTTAAAATTATGGGGTTAAAAGAACATCAAATTATGATATTTTTATATTCTGAAATTATGATATTTATTCCATAGATGTACGCCATCACATCGGGCAGCGCCGCGAGGCGATGCTATGGCTGGGGTGTGGAAACAGGAGCTAGAAAAAGAAGGTATGCAACGTGAAGAAAAATTTGAAAACTATAAAAAAAGTTGTTCACAGCCTATAGCTGTGAACAACTTTTAGTGAATCTGGAGGAGTAAAAATAGTTGCCAAATACTTTTCACCGTCTGATCGTGATCAACTAATAAGTAATAACGATCCATCTGATCACTGTCTAGAACCAAGTATTAAACTTGATACCAGCGGGGCTAAAATGGTTACATTTAGCAATTCCTCTCAATCAATTCAGCAAATGAATTGTCTAAACTGTCAACAGTCAAACTGACGAATGTCAAATTAGTACAAATTACTAGACATGAATTGCAATGAACTTGACCATTTTGCGATTTTTTAAAAAATTAATCATATTATGATTCATAATATGATTCTCCAAAGCGACCATTTTAGCCCCGCTGTCCTATGCCTGTCCCTAGCAATATCACTGCTCTCGCTACCACACTTACTCCTCGCCACACTAAACTGTGCCGTTCATTTTCCACTTTTGTCGAGCGATTTTATTGAAGTGCACAGTCTACACCGGGGTCGTTATTACAAATCTATTGACACCTCAAACAATATTGATAGCACAGACCCTAAGTAGGATATAATAAGGGCCTTATCACACTGGCGATTAGCGAGCGATTTGAAAGCGACGCGACTGCGCAGCGACGGCGTGGAGTGTGGACGCCATTTTGTACACGCGTTTAGGGATGTGACATTGTAGATAGATAGCTACTAAGTGTCCAAAACGCGGAAGGCAAGCTGCGTGCACGCCGCGCAATCGCGGCGTCATCGCGGCGTGTGCGCTGCGCAGTCGCGTCGCTTTCAAATCGCTCGCTAATCGCCAGTGTGATAAGGCCCTAAGTGGCATATAACCATAATATGAAATAAAATACATAGAATGCTAAAATCATTACTCTTCTTATTTTGAATTTGGGTCAAATAGCGATACCCATGATGTCATTTCTGGGAAAATAGTAAGTTGTTGATAACAAGTCAATGCTACTGTTTTATCATTATTTGCTCAGCAAACCTTTCTAGGCTCAGGTGAGATTACCTACACATTACACAATAATTACTATTATTATAGAAATAATTATTTTATAACAGTCTCCAAATGTTAAGTCAACAGGGAATTATTTTTACAAACATACGTTTATACAATATGAAATACCTATTATTTTGGTGTAATATAACATTTTGATAAACATTTAAGTATGTATCATGTATTTAATTATTTATACAGTCATATACTATATGATACAGTCAACAATTAACATATCATTCTGCTGAAATATATTCTATTTTTTGGCTGACAATAAAATTCTTAGTAGCAACTAGCAACACGTTATTTCGACTGTTTCCAGCTGATGTCGTAACTTTCAATATTTTTAAAATGTCTGTATTTTGATTTTCTGAATTTCCATAAAATATGCCATGAATGATAACTCCGAGCCTGTTAGATACATTGTGTAACATGCCTTATTTCCAATTCGGTGTCATGGACTAAAGAATATGAAATACACGAACATATTTAAATCAGTGTATTATTTCTAGAAGTTACTATTACTAATGTCCCTAATTATAAGAGGTAACCGACAGACAGTCAATAATGATTGACGTATACACAGAAACTTCCGCATAGAGGGCCTGTTTCACCACTTTCCGATAAAGTGCCGAATAGACTATTCACAACTTTTTTGAGAGATCCTCCATACTTCATCTGTCAAGTTAAGTGGTGGATAGCCTGTTCGGCACTTATCAGGAAGTGGTGAAACAGGCCCTAAGAGACGAATATTAATTAATCAACTGTAATTATAAATGTAGATTTTGACATAAGCCCCATACATTATCTGTCAAAGTCTTCATTAAATTGAAGTTTAATCATCACAAAGTCTCTGAGTGCGGCCATAAGCACCATAAAGCCTAAGGCTGGTTTTACAGTCACGCGTTTGGCAGCGCCGTTGGAGCGCGCGCGTTCCAAGACGAAGAAAACGTACGGACGAACGGCGCTGCTCAAGCGCGCGACTCTGAAACGCAACTACTACCCCCATACATCTTCGAACGCGCGGCGCTCCAACGGCGCTGCCGAAACGCTTAACGATAAAACCAGCCTAAAGGGTTATTTTGAAATAATGTCAGCTCATTATTTGTTTTCTTTATTTTTCAGAAAAAGGAAAGAAACCGTCGCTGCTTCGTGTCATAATAAAACTATACGGACTTAAGTTTATCATAGTCAATACTATTTTTGGAATATTTGATACTGGTATAAGGTAAGTCACCGTAATGTATAACGATATTTGCATATTCATGAATATTAATGAATATATTATGAATAAAATAGGAAAAAATATAATAATAGGTAAAATGAATCCGCAATATAAACGGAAAGGCAGAAAACTATTTACTTACAGAAGAATTAAAGGAATATACATTATTGTTTTCTTTTCGCTTGTTCTTTCTGTCGCTTTGGGTTTTCAGTCTATCTCTGGAAAATCCTTTCTTATGCTGTAGACAGTATTTCCATGCATACAAAAAACTGTAGTCTACAGCTTTTTGTGTATGCATAATAATAATAATTAATAAGATGCATGTATTAAATTACAGATTATCAACACCATGGTGCCTGGAGGGTCTCATAAAGTATTTTTCCCCTTCACATTCCGGTGTGGAAACGTACGAAGCGTACCTGTATGCCGCTGGTGTTGTTGGGTAAGAATTCAACCCCCCATACTAATATTTACACAGCTTATATCGTAAGTCACAGCTCTGGATTTATGTATAGGCATTATAGGCTATGGCCTATGGGCGGCAGCGTCCTATGGCGTCCTAGGGGGGGCGGCAGCGTCCTAGTATAGTGGCAAAGATCGTACATAAGGGCGGCAAAGTTATAAGGTGGCCTATACTCATAAAAAATATAAATCCGGCCCTTATAAGATTGTTGTTTATTTTGAATTTAAATCTAGCCTATGAAACTTATCAAACAAAGACTTCTTCGCAGTGCGCAAAAAGCCATTATTATTTATTACAAATTACTCTTCTGTAATCTTGTATCACAAGAAAGTGTAGTCAAGAATCGCGACCAAAAATTATAATCATTAAAATCATTTTAAAATTTCCAAGAATTGAGAAAATAAGCACGTGTGAAAGATTTACATTGTCTCATTTACATTTTTGTAATTTTCCTTCAATGATAAAGAGAAGTAACAAAGTAACAAAGTGTAATTAACTGAAATCTTTTCCTCGAGTTGAAACTGTGCCAACACTTGATAATATACACGGCAGGCCACATACATACTCATACACAATGTTGAGTACAATATTTGCGCCAGACACTGATTCATAGTATTTACACTGGACTTCAAATTACAAACATTATTTACTGAGAAATGAGAAAATGTGGAAATTAATAATATGATGCAATAACTAACATTTTTATGTTCTAATAATTAATGTGGTTTTACACCTAGACTTATTAAATTAAGCATAATAATATTATGATGCCTTAGCCCTTAGTCAATTCACACTAAGTTGAAATTTCGAGCTGCACCCTGTTGCACACTGCACAGCGCAGCTCCGACAGCAAAAAGTCCGGTGAATTTAAATCATTTCCAACCCAAAAATTATGTGCTAAATATTAAAAGTTTACATAACTAGCTACTTGACCAAGCTTTGCTCGGTATTCGATAAAACTTGAAAAAATGACATTTTCTAAAAATGATTCCTAGCTAGATCGATTTATCGCCCCCGAAACCCCCTATATACTAAACTTCATCAAAATCGTTGGAGCCGATTCCGAGATCCCAATTATATATATATATATATATATATATATATATATATATATATATATATATATATATATATACATACAAGAATTACTCGTTTAAAGATTAAGATTATTATTGTTTACAGTTTCATGGCAGTGAGTGCTGTTATAATGCACCCCGCGCTGCTTCTACTACTGGAGACCAGTATGAAGATAAAGGCCGCCTGCTCTTCGCTCATATACAGAAAGGTAAACATACTTATGTCTAATATCTGTGCCTAAGAATAACGAGTAATTATAAAATCTTTAATACATTTATATTTATTATATATTTTATGTAGTCAAACAAGTCAATTTATTTTGCTGAAATCGTTTATAAATTACACAGGTAATTAATGAGCAATTATTTTCTAGTATCTAACAGCCGGTATTATCGGAGATTTTTTTTAAAGACATATGGTGTATCTACTTATGTTTGCTTATGTCAACCAAGATCACTATCACGTCTGAAACTAACTTGTTATAACCCTAACAAATGAGGTAGGTCTGCCTATGAATCTACGTCTCTGATGGTAAACTCAACATCGCTCATCGTCTCTTAGACAGGCCGTGAAAAATTTGAGAGCAAAGCAAACAAAACATCAATTCAAAATTATTATAATTAAATCGTAAAACATGAAGGTAGTTTTAAAAAATATTTGTTTCAGCTTCTCCGACTAGACCTGGCGGCGGGGGGCAAAGCCTCAGAGGGGCTAACAGGTCAGGTGGTCAATCTCCTCACAACAGACATGCAGAGGTTCGACATGGCGAGCTTGTTCCTCATGGACCTCGTCCGGACACCCATAGAAAGCGCCGTCACTGTATACCTCATGTACAGACAGATTGGGGTGTCTACTTTCATTGGAGTTGCGTTTCTACTGCTGTTCATACCGTTTCAAGGTACGTGCTGTCTCTGTCTTTTGTGCGTAAATAGTATAGCTGTCACGCTTGCACTTAGTGTGTTAGTAATCTACCGCGCTCGCATAGAGAGCGCCGTTACTGTATACCTCATGTACAGACAGATTGGGGTGTCTACTTTCATTGGAGTTGCGTTTCTACTGCTATTCATACCGTTTCAAGGTACGTGCTGTCTCTGTCCTTTGTGTGTAAGTAGTATAGCTGTCACATTTGCACTTAGTGTGTTAGTAATCTATCGCGCTCGCATAGAGAGCGCCGTCACTGTCTATTTCATGTACAAACATATTGGGGTGTCTACTTTCATTGGGACTTGTTTCTTACGCCGGTTCTTCTCGCCGGGTTAGGACCGGGACACAAAAATACGGCACGGCGCGCGTCGTAAAAAACCACGGCACGGCGCCGTACGGCGTCGTACGACGTCGTGCCGTAGAAACTCACGTAGAAATTCAATATGAGGCGACGTCGTACGACACCGTGCCGTGGGTTTTTACGACGCGCGTCGTGGATTCCCACGACACGGCGTCGTACGACGTCGTGCCGTGTTTTTGTGTCCCGGCCCTAAGTTCCCGAACCGGTGGTAGGTATCGTAGTATCAACATTCTGAAAGCATTTTCTTAAAATGTATTCGGAAATAAAACAATTTTTATTTATTTCATACCGTTTCAAGGTACGTGCTCTCTGTCTATGGCGTGTTAATAGTATTGCTGTCTCGCTTACACTTAGAGAGTAAACGAGACAGCAATACTATAAATATTATGTATGTCATGGACAGATAAATTAAAGCTATGTTTACCTTTTTTGTAATCTCGTCTCGTCAATACAGGCCATTTCTTTCTGACTTATGTATAAGGCTGCGTTCACATTAAGTCGCGATTAGTGCGGCAGCCGCGCGACTTCTATACTAAAACGAGCCGCGCGGCAGCCGCGCGACTCTCTTTTGAATAGAAGTCGCGCGGCAGCAGCGCTGCTGCTGCACTGCTTGAGACGTAATGTGAAGGCGCTCTAATGGTATTCCTATTTCAGATACCTACCCCGCTAAAATAACAGCACATACTAGACATATATTTCGTCCCATTGATCCAACGGTGTTACAGGGACAAAGACTTTATTTAGAAGATCAAATTAAATTTGTCGCTTATTTGCAGGGTACCTGGGCAAAATATCAAGTAGGCTACGGCGGCAGACCGCGGTGCGGACGGACAACAGAATCCGGCTGATGAACGAAGTGGTGCAGAGTATAGAGGCCATCAAGATGAACGTATGGGAGGAAGCGTTTGCCAAGATCATTGGGAAGGCGAGAAGGTAAAAAGTTTTTAAATAAGATATCATATTTTACCATTTAAAACCTAACAAAGCAGTGTTGAAAACAAACAACAAAAACGAACTTCAGTTTTAAGTTGAAATATAAATCAGATTGTAACATTGCAGAAAAGAAATGAACATTATAAAGAAGATGTCGTGGCTGCGGGCGGTAATGATATCATGCGTGAAGCTCAACACTAAAGTGGCCATCTTCCTCAGCATCATCTCCTACATCTCCTTCGGGAACGAGCTCACCGCCGCCAAGGTAACTGTAGTACAGTCACAGCACTGACATATATCGTGCGTGAAGCTCAACACCAAAGTGGCCATCTTCCTCGGCATCATCTCCTACATCTCCTTCGGGAACGAGCTCACCGCCGCCAAGGTAACTGTAGTACAGTCACAGCACTGACATATATCGTGCGTGAAGCTCAACGCCAAAGTGGCCATCTTCCTCAGCATCATCTCCTACATCTCCTTCGGGAACGAGCTCACCGCGGCCAAGGTAACTGTAGTACAGTCACAGCACTGACATATATCGTGCGTGAAGCTCAACGCCAAAGTGGCCATCTTCCTCAGCATCATCTCCTACATCTCCTTCGGGAACGAGCTCACCGCGGCCAAGGTAACTGTAGTACAGTCACAGCACTGACATATATCGTGCGTGAAGCTTAACACCAAAGTGGCCATCTTAGTCAGCAACATCTCCTACATCTCCTTCGGTAAAGCATCCTCATACATCGTGACAACTGACACCTTTTATATCTTAATTCTTCCTAAGCATCATCTAACAACAAAGTTCACACTAAGCTTCTTTGCTTTGCAGGTATTCGTGATATTCTCCTACTACGACATTCTGAAGTATACCCTGGTGGACTTTCTTCCCCTGTCCATCGCGTTCACGCTGGAAGCGTACGTGAGTGTGAAGAGAGTGCAAGAGTTCCTACTGCTGCCTGAAGTGGAGAACCACGATGGCGTCGACTTGGTGAAGATAGACTCCAGTGAACCGAAAAGAGTCTTCGAGAAGATCGGCAATGGGTGAGTTTTTGAGGTACAATAGATACGAGTCGTAGTAACGTAAGGTCAACTTTGATCTGCCTTTAGACGCACATACAAAGTTGCTAAGCTTGGAAACAAAATCTCATCGTAAAAACGCAACAAAATTGGATTAAAATATTGTGCTTTTAAACCTACGAATAATATAAACTACTTAAACGCAAAAGACTGTCCAAATCTAGTTTTCAAATCATTTTGTTCAAAACTATTGCATGCGTGCTTATTCTGAATTCATCATTCATTTGAGTTTGTCATATTATAATCGTATTTCGCTATTGGTAGAAGCTTAACTTAACGACCAATTTCAGGCAGCAAGCGTACATAAAATCGGAGCACAATCTGGAACAACTGGAGCCGAAAGTGCTAGTGTCATTCAACAACTACACTGCGCACTGGCGGAACGCCGAGAACAAAAAATTGGACAAAAGCGTCGTCGCACTGAGTGAAATCGACCTCAACGTAAGATTTTATGTTTATGATCTAATTAAGAAAAAAAATACATGTCGTTGTAGCATCATAAGGTCAGTTGAAAACTTTGAAATCAATACACGAGTACTTAAAGGCATGTTTAAAATAATACCCTTTTCTTTCAGATATTGCCAGGCACGCTGACGACAGTTTTGGGAACTGTGGGTTCTGGCAAGTCGACGCTGCTTATGGCCATTCTCAAAGAGCTAGCCCCTACGTCTGGATCGATCACTGTCAATGGAGTTGTCTCCTACGCATCGCAAGATCCGTGGCTGTTTGAAGCTTCTGTAAGTATATTATTTTGTGTCAGGCTATTTTAAAGTCAATAAAAAAGCAAACTATTACAATATTGTTTTTAACAGGTCCGCCAGAACATCCTGTTCGGTCAGGAGCTTGACCTGCGGCGCTACAAGGCGGTGGTGAAGTGCTGCCAGCTGAGAAGCGACCTGGAGCTGCTGCCGCACGGCGACCGCACGGTGGTGGGCGAGCGCGGCGCCTCGCTGTCGGGCGGTCAGCGCGCGCGCCTCTCGCTGGCGCGCTGCCTCTACCGCGCTGCCGACCTCTACCTGCTCGACGACCCGCTCGCCGCCGTCGACGCCAAGGTGCGTGCTGCACGCTGTGTGTGTGCGGGCGTGCACGCTCGTGTGTACGCTCGCACACGCTTACGCTGACGTGTCTGTGTGCAGGTGGCGCAGGCGCTGTACGAGGAGTGCGTGCGCGGGTTCCTGCGTGACCGCGCGGTGGTGCTGGTCACACACCACGTGCACTACGCGCGACAAGCTGACAATGTTTGCATAATGAAGTCTGGGAAAGTGAGTATGTTTTGTTGTAAACTAAACTTTATTACATACGTTTATTTTTCTCAAATTCTCTATTGATTTATGACACTTAATTTACCACATTCTAGATAGTTGCAAAGGGCACATACCAAGAGCTCCAGAGTACAGTACCAGAGTTTGAGAAACTCATTCAAGTTGAAGTTAAAAGCGAAGAAGAGAAACAAAAACAAAAGAGTTTCGAGAGCCACGATACATTGGTATGAGTAAAATTTCGTTCGAGTTTTTAAAAAGTGCTTACTAATAGCCGTTTGACCATTAATAAACGCTGCCAGTGGTTGATATAAAAAATAATTTCATGACAATGTACGTTAAATTTTCTAATCTATCTAAATTCTAATGAAAACCTTTTTGTCCTAGGAACATAGTCAAAAGCTTCGCTCTCAGCGTTCTATGTCCGAAGCGTCGCAACTTTCCTTCAATATGGACTTTGATAACAACATAGATCCCAAATACGAAGGTAATTTATTGCTTAGTTTTTATAATTTCGGCCATAACCGTATGGAAAAAATGTCAGAAGCGCACAGCACTTCTTTTCTCGAGCTTTAATATATTGCTACAGCGAGAAAGTCTACGCCATAGAAAGTAGATAATGATATTAAATGTACTGGAGTAAAAGAGAGATCATTTGTTAATGTAGCAAGTAAGAATAAACGCATGTTCCTGTTTCAGGCGAGTCCCAGGGCAAGGGGTCAGTAAACAGCAGGGTGTACATAAACTACATCAAAAGCGGCGGAGGCACGCTGTCCATGCTACTACTGTTCACACTATTCATTTCTGCTCAAGTCTTCTACTCTTCCAGCGATCTTTGGCTTAAAGATTGGTGAGTTTATTGCATAATACTATCTATTAAAGTCTACAGTCTATACTAATAGTAATAAGTACTTAAAGTAGTGAAGCTTGCTATGTTTCGTTGAATCGATTGACGCAGAAATACTTGGCCAAATAATATATTGAAGCAATATATTAAACGGTTGTTCTTGGATTACTTTTCATTTTGTGCCCAATGAGTTTCTAAAATTTAGTAACATAGAATATCATTGTTTGCGCCAGCGTCATCGTGTACTTTATTAAAATAGACGTTACCGAAGATCAAACTCTAACGAAATAGGTTGTTTAATATTACGTGTCTTTATTATTTTAGGGTTAACATAGAAGAATCGTACAGCGCTTCAGTTAAAAATGCTACAGCAATAGAAACAAACACGACAGAGCCAGGTATTTATTTAAAACTTTGAAGTGTGCTTAGGGTCTAAGCAATTTTTATAAGTATGTTCTGAATTTTGTACCGAATGGTTTTTTTATTATTATGAAAGATTGAAGGAAGATTTCGTTGATCTAGTATTTGATTTAATTTTCTTTTTCTGTCAGTGGTGTACGAAGATCTGAAAATAAACAAGTTCGGTCTGTCGCGGTCGGCGTGCGTGTACGTGTATGCGGCGCTGATCGGCGTGTGCGTGTTCTTCACGTGGAACAAGTTGCTGGTGTTCTACAACACCTGCATCCGCGCCTCCGTCGCTCTGCACGACAACATGTTCAGGTGCGCCCACACACACAGTTCGGTCTGTCGCGGTTGGCGTGCGTGTACGTGTACGCGGCGCTGATCGGCGTGTGCGTGTTCTTCACGTGACAACACGTACGTGCACACACTGACGCCCTCTGTGATGTTTCAGAGGCGTGTCGAACGCGCCGATGTGGTTCTTCCACCACAACCCGTCGGGCCGCATCCTCAACCGCTTCTCCAAGGACATGGGGCAGGTGGACTCGCTATTGCCCGTCGCCCTCGTTGACTGCCTTGGGGTGAGTTTCGTATCCTTCATTACCATTGTCTTTTGAAGCGCTTGTTGTTGACGATAGAGTTGACGGATACGTCATTATTATCTTCCTTTTTTACAGTTCTTCCTAGAAGTGGTCGCGATTTTAGTGGTTGTGTGTTTGGTGAACTGGTGGCTGATGCTGCCTACTGGTGCTATTGCCTTCCTGCTTTATCTCCTAAGGGACTTCTACATCACCACCAGCCGCGAACTAAAACGGATAGAAGCTATAGGTTAGTCGGTCGGTTTTCTCCAAGATTATTTTTTGTTTGTATTGATGTTAGCTATCCAATTTTTAAAGAATTATTCGTGAATGCGATTTAAAAAAAAATCAAAATGGTGGACATGTTGGTCGGCCAGGCTCCATACAAAAATCTTCATACCCCTTTATTTTAATTTGTCACATTCATAAACAAAGAATAAGTATCAAGTATGGACTAGCTAAACCACGTTTCTGTCATTGTTTATCGCCAATTCATTTCTAAAATATAGGACAAAGACAGCGACATAAGGTTATTGTCTTTGACAATCTCTAAAAACTAGCTATCTAAAGCTAGCTCTCGCCTGTGGTTTTCAATAAATAATGTTGTACTATTGAACACTGATACTCTCATACTAATTACATGCTCTTTCCATTTATCCTCAAATTGTTTATTCCAGCCAAGAGTCAGGGTCTAAACCACGCGACCGCCACGGTATCCGGTCTGCCGACGATCCGCTCGTCGGGCGAGCGTCAACGCACGCTGGCTTGCGAGTTCGACAAGCTGCAGGATTTGCACTCGTCGTCATGGACGCTTGTCCTCACAACTAACCGCGCATTCGGCCTGTGGATGGACATGGTCTGCTGCGCCTACCTCGCCGCTGTCACTTTCAGTTTCTTCTTGTTTGTTGGCGAAGGTATAACGTATTGATTTATTATAGTATCAATTTTATAGGCTAAATTATTGAACAAGTTTTTTAAATCATTAATTGACTAGCTGATACGGTAGACGTTATTTTACCTATATGGTTTAGGAGTATGCTTGAACCCACTGCTATAATAGTTTCTAACGTTGTTTATGTCACGTCAATCTCAGATATTGGTTCAACATTAATTCGGGCTTGACAAATAGGCGTTGATCAATTCTGAGACCTACATAACAAGTATATAAATTTCAACACAATGAGTTCAGCCATTTCAGAAAAGTTTGGTAACAACATGTCTGGTCTCTGGTAACAAACACCTCGAAACAAAAATTTTATATTGACGCTACCAATGTCAACATAAGTCCCTATATTTATTTGTTGTTACAGACGCGCTGGGCGGTAACGTGGGTCTGGCGATCACGCAGGTGATAGGGCTGGTCGGCATGTGCCAGTTCGGCATGCGGCAGACCGCTGAAGTGGAGAACCAGATGACCTCTGTGAGTAATATTATATAAATTAATGTTTACTTTTTACAATAATTTATTTTAGACTAAAAACACATGATATTATTACATTTTAGTCTTGGAGTGTCCTCGCGGATATTCATAGGTCGTGTATGGCTCGATAAAAAATAAAATACAAATATAGTTCGTGCGTAATGTGTATAATTGTATTTGAAGTCGAATAATATACAATAATTATATTTTTGGTTGTAACAGGTGGAAAGGATACTGGAGTACTCCAACTTGCCGTCCGAGCAGCCCACCGAGCCCGACATGACAGCGCTTAAAGCCGAGCATCCTAACTTAGACTTCGATAAATGGCCAGAAAAGGGTAAAAAACGCTTTTCTATTTTTTATGAAATATGATTTATTGCCGTAAATGAAAAACAGCTATCGCTCAATAGAAACCAGCGTTGGTTCTTTTTCCGACCATATGCAAAACGATACTTGGATGATATTGACAAGGAGGCGTACGAGATGGCCGCGTTAGTTTTCGTTTTGGTCACGGGAAGAAACATATTTTAAACAAACTGCAGATTATTACGATAATTTAACTTTTATGTATATTTATTATAACTCCAGGTGAAATAGTTTTCGAGGACGTATCACTGGAGTACGAGCAGCCGCCCCGGAAGGACGCCTCGTCGGAGAAGGGCACGGGGGAGAAGCCGGCGTACGCCATCCGCGGCGTACACTTCAAGGTGCGCGCGGGCGAGAAGGTGTGCGTGGTAGGACGCACGGGCGCCGGCAAGAGCTCGCTCATCGCCGCGCTGTTCGGGCTGGCGCGCACGCACGGGGCCGTGGCGGTGGACGGTGTGCGCGCGCGCTCGGCGGGGCTGCGCGCGTGGCGGCGGCGGCTGTGCGCGCTGCCACAGCGGCCCGCCCTGTTCGCCGGCACGCTGCGTGACAACCTCGACCCGACAGGGGCGCGCACCGACGCCGAGCTGCACGCCGCGCTGCGGGAGGTGGGGCTCGGGGCGCTCGCGGGCGCCGCCGAGGGGCTGAGCTGGCGCGTGGGCGACGGCGGCGGCAACCTGTCCTCCGGCCAGCGCCAGCTGCTGTGTCTAGCGCGCGCCGTGCTGGCCCGCCCGCGCGTGCTCGTGCTGGACGAGGCCACGGCCAACGTGGACGGCGAGACCGACAAGGAGATCCAGGCGTCGATCCGTACCAAGTTCGCCGCGTCCACCGTGCTCACCATTGCGCACCGCCTGCACACAGTCATGGACTACGACAGGGTCATCGTCATGGACAAGTGAGACTTATGTGAAATTACCGTATAGGGAGATCGCAGACGGCACACTTTTTGTGTGATCGAGTCTGCGGCGCACATACATTCTGCATGGCCGCGCTATGCAGAATGTATGTGCGCCGCAGACTAGATCACACAAAAAGTGTGCCGTCTGCGATCTCCCTTTAATATCATTTACTGTATATTATGCACTGACCTCCATTATACAAGTACGCTGGACCTATGATACCCTTTGAAATTACAGCTGTTTTTTGTGCCTATTTGAAGCGGAATCAGCGCCCCCAAAATCGGGGGAACAGAACTAAATTTGACGTAAACATGACGTTAAAAGTCGCCATATTGGCGCTGATTGCAGTAGTGGGGGTACTTGGAACTAATACTAGTTTCTACCACCATAGTGATTATATTTTGATTATATTTCGATTGAGCGGCCATTCGCAAGTTACGTTAGATTTAGTTCTCTTCCCCCGATTTTGGGGGCGCTGATTCCGCTTCAAATAGGCACAAAAAACAGCTGGGTATTATCTGTCCAGCGTACTTGTATAATGGAGGTCAGTGATATTATGTCAGTCATAGCTGTAAATTATGTTATTTTTTACAGTCATAGCTGTTAAAACATGAAATAGTTAACATAGGAATAGATATTTGCGTAGGAAGAGATATTTCCGTTCATATCTTAATATGAACGCAAATAAATATCTCTTCCTATCTGTACTAATATTATAAAGCGGAAGAGTTTGTTACTTTGTTTGAACGCGCTAATCTCAAGAAGTACTGGTCCGATTTGAAAAAATCTTTCAGCGTTAGATAGCCCATTTATCGAGGAAGGCTATATGGGCTATATTTCATCACGCTAATACTAATAGGAGCGAAGAAATAGAGGAAAGTGTGGAAAAAACGGGGGAAAATTATTTGAAAGGGCTTATTTGAACGCACTAATCTCAGGAACTACTGGTCCTATTTGAAAAATTTTTTCAATGTTAGATAGCCCATTTATCGAGGAAGGCTAACGGCTATATTTTATGAGGCTAAGACTAATAGGAGCGAAGAAATAGAGGAAAGTGTGGAAAAAACGGGGGAAATTATTTGAAAGGGCTTATTTGTACCCGCTAATCCCAGGAACTACTGGTCCAATTTGAAAAATTCTTTCAGTGTTAGGATAGCCCATTTATCGAGGAAGGCTATAGGCTATATTTTATCACGCTAAGACTAATAGGAGCGAAGAAATAGAGGAAAGTGTGGAAAAACGGGGTAAATTATTTGAAAGGGCTTATTTAAACGCACTAATCTCAGGAACTACTGGTCCGATTTGAAAAATTATTTCAGTGTTAGATATCCCATTTATCGAGGAAGGTTATAGGCTATACTTTATCATGCTAATACTAATAGGAGCGAAGAAATAGAGAAAAGTTTGGAGAAAATCTACATGTTACAAATTTTTTCAGCTCCTAATGAACGATTTTTTTTTTCTTAGGGGGCGTGTGGTAGAAACCGGGCATCCGTATGAGCTTCTGCAGATTAAGCATAAGAGTGAACTACCCAAAAGGACGCAGCTATCCAGGATCCAGGTAACCCTTTTTTATTCAACTACGGTAAACAGGCGACATCAGATCGCAGCACCTCCATTGTGTTCCCTATAAGTCAGCGGTCGGCAACGCGCAGCCCGCGAGCCGTGTGCGGCCCGCGATCGTCTTACTTGCGGCCCGTAAATGCTTCGTGAATTAGATAATATGTGTATCAAAAACAATCTTTTCAATTACATATAATTTTCTCAAATTCGTTGAGTAGCTACTTTGATTAGCCTTGCTGACCTTGTAGACATTGTAAATGCAGATCTTGCAATATGTCTTAACAAACATATAGATTTACTCAGATTATGTAAAAGTGAAATTATTCTCAAAAAATACCATAGAATAAATAGAGAATCTCGGATGAAGAAGAGCTGTGCTTTTGATTAATTAATCTAATAAATATTAATCTAAGTTTTTCATGAAAACGAAGGCTGTGATAGTACATGAGTGCCCTAAAAATGTAGAGATTTTTAAGAACTACCTGATACCGCAAACTTCGTTTCGCTGACAAATTAATGGACCTGCAAGACAGTCAGTCCTTCGTCATTATTTTCTGTATTTCCCACATATTTAAGCAATATCATCTCTTCAGCTTATTTGGCAGATGTCGATAAGATCTATAGCAAATTCTTCGACTTGGAAAATCTAATATTTTCCATTACAAATTCGTGGTAGCCACCGCCGTTGCCGCGTCGGCGTTTTAAGCTTTAATCAAACTGCCCTAACTTCTAAAATATTTGCCCCATGGTAATAATTTAAAAGACAATTCTATTCTTTACAGAATCACAATTAATATTTTGATATTTATTTAAGTAAGGGTCAATTGTTAATATGCAAAAAAAGCCACGCTAGTAGGAGATGATTTGAAGTTAATATTTTAATGAAGGAAATGGTTATTATTTCTTTACCACAAAAGATACATATATGCTGTCCTGGACTTTTTTGTAGATAATGATAAACACTATAAGTATTTGTTATATTATTTCTATGAATCAGCTGTATTTTTCGCGGCGCAAGCGGATTAATGTAATTTATTGCAAATTTTTACCACTTTGGGTTATATTTTTGCGATTTTCGGTATGATTTCTAATATTTTTCTGAATAATACACTGCCTATGTTCTTTGCAAACAATGTAGCTTACCAACGGTAAAAGAATTTTTAAAATTGGTTCAGTAGTTATTGAACCTATTCAATACAAACAAAAGATACAAAGACTTTTCCAAACACGAAACAAACTTTTCCTCTTTATGATTGATACAAAAAAAATGTTAATTTTGTTAAGTTAAGTTATGACATCAAAAATTCAACAAAATAGTGATTGCAAGAATTTTTAATTTCAATGTTTTAAGTTAATTTACATTTCGGACGAAAACTTGATTTTACGAATTATTTACGTCACAAGAAATGTTTTGTATGTTCATACATACATCGTTTTCACGTTTTATTTGACAGAGGTCCATAAAAAAGATATATTTTCTTTAAATTGTTTTCATTTTTGTTGATAATTTCTACATACGTGCCACTTCCGACAAGCACTTATTAATTTTGTACAAGCAACAACGTCGGTTCTGGCACTACCGACAAATCAGCATTACTCGTACTCCGTTAAGGTCAGAAGTGACTTTTCTCATATTTACTCATAAAATACGGGATACTCCTAATAATATACTAAACGTAAATAACTTATAGAGCACAACCCTGAAATTTCATGATTCTACTTGAAATAAGTAAAAAGTTATTCACAAATTAGACTTTGAATCGCTCTCCTGTAAAGTTGCTGTTTTTCACATCCGACATTGTTAATAGTCATGGGCGCCATAATATTCAAGACATCTAGTGTAAGATAGCTGAACTACGTAGTAACATCAACATCGACATCAACATAGCCGATAGATGAAATATTGAAAAGTGGGCGGAGCTTGACACCCCCTCAGTGCCCCTCACCCCGCAAATTGTCACGCGTCGTTTCATAAGGAAACTTGATTACGACAGCTCCTCCTATAATAGCTCCATGCCCTTGCCTGCCAAAAGGTTGCCGACCGCTGCTATAAGTCATAACTCATAAGAATATACCGAAGTGCCTTGAGACACTTCGGTATATTCGGTCTAAAAGTAAGGTGTTTAAATAATGGTTCAATTAAAATTAATTAAAAAAAATTTAGGGTAAAATGACTATTGATTGGACAGTACCAGTCATTGGACAAAGCACAAAAGCACTTTAAGAGCCCGGGTTACCCTCGAAATTCTCATACATACGTAATACCAAAATCATTTTGTCATACGAAAATATTTAACATGTTTGAGTTATTTTTCAGCTTAAAATAGTAATTACCTAGGTTCCTGAACAAAAATTAACTTCAAAATATTGAAACACTAAAAAATAGAGTAAAACACTAAAAAATATATACATAAATATTAAATTTACTACAAAATATTTCAACTCTAAAAAATATTTTTTAGTATTTAAATATTTTGTAGTAAATTTACTATTTATTTATATATTTTTTAGTGTTTTACTCTATTTTTCTGTGTTTAAATATTTAGTAGTAAATTTAGTAAAAAAAAATTATACACAAAAAAATTTTTTTTAGTGTTTAAATATTTTGAAGTTAATTTTTGTTCAGGAACCTAGGTAATTACTATTTTAAGCTGAAAAATAACTCAAACATGTTAAATATTTTCGTATGACAAAATGATTTTGGTATTACGTATGTATGAGAATTTCGAGGGTGACCCGGGCTCTTAATGAGGTTACTTTAAAAATTGCCTGTTTTAAAAGTAATAGAACGCCTGATTTTAAAGGAAAACAGGTAGTTTTTTAAAGCAACCTGAATAAATAGAGTGTTTTTGTGCTCTGTGATCTGTCCAATGACTAGGACTGTCCAATCACTAGTCAATATGTTCACCCTATAATAATAATTTCGTTCGACGACCTTCGTGGCGCAGTGGTGAGAGCGTTGGTAGCTCAAGCCGGAGGTCGCGGGTTCGAGTCCCGCTGACGGAACAAAAAGTTTATGAAATTCCTGGGTCATGGATGTGTATTAAATATGTGTATCATATAATAAAAATCTTAAATATATGTATAGTATAAAAGTATTAAATATATTTCCGTTGTCTGGTACCTGTAACACAAGTCCTTCAGGTACTTATCACGGGGCCAGACTGACGTGGTGTGAAGCGTCCATAGATATTGTTATATTATATTATTAAATATAATTTGCGTAATTGGGGTTATGACTTTGTGTGGAGGAGCAGACCGTTCGACCCATTATTCAGTTCGAATATTCAGAATAATAGAATGTTAATTTCAATGTTTTAGGCGCCGCTAGCAATCCCGGAGAATTCGACGTACGACAGCTTAGAGCAGATGCCACAATTCCAAGAATATTCCAGGTAAGTCACATACTATGCGAACGTTTTATTATATATTACGTCAAGTAAACGCAACGTACCTTGGTGGAACGGTACTCTGGCGCAACTCAGGAAAGAGACCCGAGCTCTGTTTAACAGAGCCAAAAGAGACGGGAACTGGGACGCATACAGAATCGCCTGACGACGTTTAATAAGGAAGGAACTACTATACTAAGGAAGGCCAAAAGACGCTCTTGGGCAAGGTACTGTGAGGAAGTGAATAACACCTCGCAAACCTCCAGACTATATAAAGTCATATCTAAGGCGCCTAGCTCTCATCCCAGCACTCTGAAGAGGCCAGATGGTACTTATACTAAAACGGCGGAAGAAACGCTAAGATTACTAGCCGAAGTCCACTTCCCCAACAGTATCCATCTCGAAAATCACGAAGCCTTCTCTCATACGATTGTTAAAACAAGACCATCAGTTGACGATTGGAGAAGAGCTTCCGTGATCTTTAAACCTGACCGAGTCACATGGGCAATTGACAGTTTCAAGCCTTACAAGACCGGCGGCGAGGATAATATATTTCCGGCCCTCCTACAGCAGGGCAAGGACATTATCCTTCCTCTGCTACTGAAAATATTCAGAGCAAGTTTCGCGTGGGGCTACATCCCATTGGCATGGACAAAGGTTAGGGTGTCCTACATACCCAAGAGTGGGGACCGGGACAAAGCTCTACCAAAGTCATATAGACCAATAATTAGCCTCACCTTTTTCATGCTTAAAACAATGGAGAAGGTTGTCAACCTACACATAAGGGACACCTATCTCACTAAAATGCCGCTGCATGAAAGACAACATACCTACCAAAAAGGCAAATCTACCGAGACGGCCCTAATGGACTTGGTAGATCGGATTGATAGAGCAATTGAAGATAAAGAGATTGCGTTATGTGTCTGCCTTGATATTGAAAGCGCATTCGACAACACTTCAACCAGCTCTATCACTAATAGCCTGGCTTCAAAGAATATAGATCCAACTACTAGGAAATGGATCAAAGCCACGCTCGACAGCAGGGTAGCCTCATCGACTATTATGGACCTGACACTCAAAATCAGGCTGACACAAGGTTGCCCACAAGGAGGCGTGCTGTCACCCCTGGAATGGTCCCTGGTAGTGAATGAGCTACTAAGGGAACTGAACCTCATAGATTACTACGCTCAAGGGTAGGCTGACGACCTGGCGATTATGGTGGTGAGAAAATGCGCATCTGTGGTCGCTGGGTTGATGCAGTCAGCACTAAGAGTCGTCGAGGATTGGTGCCAAAGGGTCAAGCTAACAGTAAACGCTGATAAGACGGTCTTGATACCTTTCACCAAAAAGAGGAAGTTGGAGGAACTAAGACCCCCAACACTCTTCGGGAAAACTATTAAGTTTGCGGGTGATGTCAAATATCTAGGAGTAATCCTAGACAAAGGACTCACTTGGAATAAGCACATCGAGTATATTACGAAAAAGGCTAGATGTGCCCTGGGTTCCTGTTGGAAGCTTGTCAGCTCTAAATGGGGTATTCGGCCGAAGGCAATGCTATGGCTATATACAGCCGTAGTGAGACCGATTACCACATATGGCTGCGTAGTGTGGCATAAAAAGGCTGAACAAGTAAACTGTAATAAAAGTCTAAACAGCGTACAGAGACTAGCATGTCTAATAATCACGGGTGCACTCTCGTCAACACCCACCGCTTCCTTCGAGGCCCTGATCAACTTAACTCCGCTTCCTCTGCTTGTTCAGATGGAGGCCAAAAAGGTGGCTCTCAGGGCCAGGACGGCGGGCAGGACGAACTGGGTCTCGACCCCATTTCGACATCTGGAACAGTCTCTCAATGAATCACCTGTCATGGCCATGCCATCAGATACCATGATCAAGGTACAAAGCTTTTCGAAGCAATATCAGGTTTTTATACCTTCCAGGGAGGACTGGGAAAGGAAAATCCCAATCGATGTCCGCCCTAGCGACATAGTTTGGTTCACGGATGGATCAAGGAAAGACAACCGTGCGGGAGCCGGATTCTACGGAGGCAGGCCACCAAGGGGCAAATACGCCTGTTTGGGGGAGTTTGCGACCGTGTTTCAGGCTGAAGTCTTCGCTATCCTCGGTTGTTCACTAGAAAGCCTGGAGATGGCCCTAGTTAATAAAAACGTCTTTATCTTCTCCGATAGTCAAGCTGCACTTAAAGCACTGACTGCCGCAGAAGTCTCGTCCAAATTAGTTCTGGAATGCATTGAGACGTTAAACATACTGGGAAGGAACAACAACATCCGCCTAGTATGGGTCCCGGGCCACAGTAACGTCCCCGGCAATGAAACCGCTGACGAACTAGCTAGGCTAGGGGCCGAGAGTCTCATATATGGCCCGGAACCAGTCTGTGGTATAACTCCCAGTACCACAAAACAAGTGCTAAGGAATGGGGTCACAGACTATGCAGGAAGCAATGGCCTTGAGCACTCCAAGGCACTAATTCCTGGCTTCAACAAGAAACTATCAGAATTAGTGCTCACTTTGGGTAGGAACCAATTAAGAATCCTTACCAGAAGCCTAATGGGTATTTGTAGCATAACGACTTGCAGATTCTGTGAGGAGGAGGATGAAACACCTATTCACCTTCTCCTCGACTGTCCTGCTCTGCTACGGAGCAGGAACAGGCACCTTGGTCGCCACGAATACTCATCCACAGAGGAAATTCGTGGCACCAACCCCAACCATATCGTTCAATTTATGAGCAGTATTGGGTTGGGGCTGATTCTCTAGTGCGAAGGAGTCACAATAAATCCTCATGGGTCGCAGTGACGCCAGGGCTATAGCGACCTGCCTTCTTTAAAAAAAAAAACTATGCGAACAGCCTAGTTGTTTAAGATTAAGAAATACATAATAATTTTATATAATTACAGGCTGTCCCGGCAAATGTTTTTTTGCCATATAAAGTATTTCGCCCCTAATATTAATTTATTGAAGTGACTAAATAAGTATGTCACCATGGCAACATCCATCGCTATCCCGTCGCACAAAAAATGGTCGCCATCAGTCTCGAGTTGTAATAATTTACTATTATTTATTAATACAAAAAGTAGATGTCCGATTCTCAACCCTAGCCGATATGCTCGCTAAGATTCACGAAAATGGGTCGAGCCCACAGACATAGATCAAGATAGATACCGCATGTGTACTTCGCGTGCCACATCGCGTGTTCTTTAGTCTGCTATCAGAATCGGACATCAATCGGAATTTGAACTGACTATACCTGCATGTGATTGTCGCAATACGCGTTTTGGTTGGTACAACTAATATGTATTCTGTGGTTTCGGTTAAAAAAACATTTTACGCTTATACTTATTGAAAATAATTAAAATATTATTACAGGTTGGATTCTGAAAATGAAAGCATATTCAAGTCGCTTGTGGAGCAGACCGGCGCCGAAACTGCGGCCGTGCTCTACAAAATGGCCGAAGAGGTAAAATAAAAAAAAACTATATTTTTTATTTGTAAAGATTGATCCTATGACATACCTACACTGTTTCAGCTAATAAACATTAATTATTAATTATTGTTATAACATTATGAGACAAAAAAAAGAAAATATAATAATATAACTATATTTTACAGAGCTACAGGAGATTCCAAGAATCGAAGAAAACTTCCTAAATATCAGGGATCAATTAAACAAATAATACTTAAAGAAGTATTTAAATAACTACCAACGAGTTGGTAAGAAATAAACGGTGCTTTTTTTAGCTGTTATTGTTGACACAATAATTTAAAAAACCGATTTTTATGTCTGTATTTATTTTATACTTACTGCAAAACCTTTTGTAAGTTTTTAATTAATGCAAGTTGTTATAGTAGGGGAGGGGAAAAGGGTATTTTGGGAGTAGCTCAAGCGTGTCAGATTAAGCTTGCATAGGCTTCCGACATGTGTCTTGTTATCATGGTATAGAAATCAGATTTCTCACGTGGGTAAAAAAAATAAATTAATATTGAAATGTCGTCGGATCTGTCAGATTAAGATAGGGGATGTTTATTGTTTAGTATACCCCAAAGAAGCTCCCATATAAAGCACTGACAATTCAAAGGTTAGGTAAGCCTGTAGGGACATTTTGAAATATAAAAAAATAAAGCTTCATATTTTCTTAATTACTAAGCTTCGCAGATATTTTATTATGCTCTAAACTTATATGAATTTTCATGCAATGCAATTGCAATGCAATTTTCTGAATATATATAAATTTCTTTTTCAAAACTTTAAAATAGCTGCAGTTTCTGAAACTAAATTATTTAGTCCTTGTTCAGTGGCGGGGCAAGACCTAAATTTGATGTGGGCAAGATATATCTTGCGAGGCCCCCTAAAATATATTTTGCGAGGCCCCCTGATAGATGACGTGAGAAAACGGATTTTTGGAGAGAAAGACTTTTTTGATACTCAAACTTTTAAACTTTTTTTATGAATATTTGAATATCAAAAGTTGTAAATCCTTTAAAAAAAACCTCGTGGTCCAAGGGGCGCGAGGCCCCTTAGACCGCGAGGCCGTGGGCGGTCGCCCACACCTCCCACGCCTTGCGCCGCCTCTGTCCTTGTTGTCTAAAATATATTTATAATTTACCTAAACAAGCAATTTCCTGAATATATTTTCTTTTTCAAAACATTAAAATGGCTGCAGTTTCTGAACCCACCGCTAAAATAAAAAAACGCTCTTATTATTTTTTTATCAGCTTTACCTAATGCACAAAACCTACTAGGTCTCCATGACGCTCGAGTGACTACAAAAATAGCAGACTCCTCCTCCTCTACTATTAATATTTATTGCAATGTTAAAAAACAAAATACACTTGTCAATTTTGTAGTTCTGCCTTAAACATCTTGCCTTCATGAAAAGTAATGTAAAATTGAAAAGGCAACTAAATAGATAAATATTACGTTATACAATGCGATAATGTGTCATGGGCACATTAATTTTATATCTAGGTAATCGAATAACCTCAAAGAGGTCAGTGCTGCTATTTATTGCGATTGCATTTTATTATAATATTATACTTATTAAGTAGTTTCGAATATTAAGAAGATCCAACGTACGATTCTTACACAATTATTTAGTACAGAGTATGGAATTTGTAACAGTAAGACAAAATTGTAGTACTATTAAAGCGAGGCCAGGATTGCCCTAGAGCTTTAGGCCATGTTCAGACGACACGCGCCCGCCCTGCCCACGCCACGCGCTTCTGCACCCGCGTCAAACTCGCTTTGAAATTTGTTGATTTTATTTGAGCCTTAAAGGCACATCAATAGATCTCAAATTGCATTTATCGAATTCCACCCGCGTACGCCACGCGCACGCCACGCGCCTGCCTCGCGCTCACCCCGCATACGCGCTGCACATGCTTTGCGCCCGCGCTATGGCTAGTGTTGTTTCTTCCATTGTTTATACATATAGTATGTAATTAGAACTTTGTTTAATTTAGTCAAATCCATTTTATTTCAACGTTCTCACGTTGTGACACCTGGAGACTTCCAGGTGTCACAACGTGAGAACGTCTACGTACTACGTCTACTGAACGAAGTAGTCCAGTCACTAGTAGTTTATGCGTGCGCGGGACGTGCGCGGGACGTGCGCGAGACGTGCGCGAGACGTGCGCGTGGCGAGCGCGTATGTAATGCGGGCACAACGCGTGTGCGGGTCCTGCGCGTGGTCGACGCGTGTCATTTGAACGCGGCCTTAGAGCTTAATTGGAACAGAAGAACGCATAGCCCAGCTTCTTAATTAGTTACATGTATACAAAGAATTCTATTTTTTTTAAGCTTGACGGTGTATTCAGTTGTGAATTGTGATGTAAATACATGTGGATGCATAATAACACATTGTATGAGCGCGCGATAGAAGCATGTTGCAGATTTGATATCAATCATTAATCAATTACTAGATTAAATTACTTGATCTCAATTGCATCTTTAACATCACTAAGTATTTAATTAATTTGTGTATTCATTTATAATAGCTACACACATAAAAGGTCATGCACTATAAGGCCTTCATTGTTGATATGATACAATATACTAATACTGCCATACAAGTATTATAACAATTTTGTTACATATACAAACTCGAATGTTGTTTATAACTCGAATAATATATAAATATGTAGTCCATAGACAATATAACAATAGTCCAATTATAAAATATGTAACTTGGTGCTATACATAAAAACTTTATTCCGTATTTCCATAAAACCACTAAAATCAAAACTGATGATTAAAAAACTTTCCTTTACACAACTACTAAAAACTAATACTATCTACATCTCATCATGTACACAACAGTATTATTTCATTACCAACTTTATTTTTGTTTTATTTTTATTAAATTTTAATAAGTTAGGCATTTGTTGAATTGTATTATGGATTTATTTTTACCCGACTGCCAGGAGGGTTATGTTTAGCGCGTATCTTCTATGTATGTAATTTTCTTTATTACCTCGTATCTTCAGAACGGCTAAACGGATTTTCACATTTGAGGTATCGTTAGATTTGTCTTAATAGCCCGAGTGTTCTTAGATAGGTGATATTAAGAAAAAACCAAAATGGCGGATGTTTGACGCCATACTGTGAGGTAAAAAAATTAAGATTCTACCATGCATATCGAGTGGGGTATCAAAATAAAGGATTTTAAAAACTGATTCTAAATATGTATATAACTTGCAGTTTTAATATTAAATAGAACAATAAATCTACACTAATATTATAAAGAGGAAAGATTTGATTTTTTGTTTGTTTGGCTCCGAAACTACTGGACCAATTTGAAAAATTCTTTTACCATTGGAATTCTACATTATTTTTGCTGAACATAGGCTGAATTTTATTTTGGAAAAAAATAGGGTACCGTAAGATATTTGGGTTCTTCGGACGCCAGGTGTAAAAAATCAACCAGAAAAGTTACTTATTTTACGTAACGCTGCCTAAACTATAAAAGATAACTAGAAAAACTATAAACCATAAAATTCTAAGTAATTGTAGAACTTACAAACATCTACAAAAAAGTCCGTGACACACTATACCTATCTATGTCGAGTGAGGCACAATAACCATTTTTATATTTAAAAATCTTGAAATTTTTTTTGACTACATTTAAACGCGTTTATTTTACTCATTTTATTAATCATTATCAAAATAAATTATTCCATTATAAGTAGAACAGTTTATGTAGATAATATTTGGTCTTTGAATGAATAAAATTGGACATTTGGTTTTGAAATTATGGCGAAATTAAAATATTACGATAGTTGGCGTCACTAAGGCGGGTGCGCGTGCGGGAGGAAGACAATCTGTGCAAGGTGCAGCCTGCGTATAATGACTGCGTCGTCGATGTTAGTGTCTAAACTCTAAACACACTAGGCTGAATTACGCCGGCGTAATTTACGTGCCCGAAATTACGTGCCCGCTTACGTCTGATGCGACACTATAAATTATGCGAAGTGCCGAAATTTCGCGGCGTAATTTCCGTTGCCGAACGCACGCGTAAGTGAGTATTTAAAATTCTCATATGTAATGTGTGCGTTAACACTTTGGAGATAAGGTTGGATTTGCTATGTTCGGTTTTGATAATTCCGTCGCGTATAGTGTGTGATGTGTTGCTATACAAAACATTACCGCCGAATCGCTGCCGAACTTTACGCTCGACTCGGCTCGACGAAAATTCGGCTCACGACGGAATTTCGGCATAGTGTGTCGTCTGTCGCGTTCCGCCCATATTTTGTATGGATTTGACACGGCGTAAACGCGGCGGAATTTACGTCGGCGTTATTCAGCCTAGTGTGTTCAGACCCTTAGTGTCGGAGTCTGTGAATTGACCTGGGAATCATTTTGCTGACCGAGTCTTTCCTGGGTATGCTTTTTGCAGAGCTCACCGACATCCACGCGGGCGAAGCTGCGGCCGACCGCTAATAATAAAATAAGAAAAAACCAAAATCCGCCTGCATGGATAAATCCAATATTAATTAAAAATTAACTGACATTAGTGAAATAAGATGAAAATTCAATGACCAAGTATTAAAAAAAATAATGATTTGGTACTTAAAACTAGAAAACATAACTCTACAATACACATTGAAACAGTATATTATGTACCTATTATAACGTATTGTAGACATACACTTTTCTAAGTGTACCTACGATATATGGTTATATCAGCACGGTAGTTTTTCAATTTTTTAATAGATTGATTGTCGAAATGGTTAGATGACTACAACTAAAAAGTCGCAAATAAAATAAATTAATTATAAATAAAAAAACCCGACTGCAAAAAGTGTTAACTAAAAAGAACGAAACAAGACCTAATTCTGCCGGAGCTCGGAGGCATCGAATCCATGTTTTAATTGATACGACTCTTGCTTACGAGTTTCATGCCAGGATAAATAGAAGGTTACATAGAAAAATGTAGAAGAAGAAAGTGGACAATAATATGCAGTCGGAGGCATAATATTTTATGATTTATGAATTAATGTTATGCTTGGTGCGACAACGTTTTAGTTTTGTAATAAAATGATACTTTTTAGTTCAAATTGTGAATATTGTACGTTATTTAGTTACCACAATTTTAAAATTTACTAGTAAGTAGATAAATATTAATTAGGATAAAAGTAAAGACCAACTAGTAGTGCCATGAATTTACCGACTTATACAGGGTGCAATTAAACCTTCCGGCCAAATTTTTCCAAGGCTTAGGTATCATTAGGAGAGTCCATTTAACCAAAAAAATTGGGTGTTATTTTTTTTTTTCAATCACATATTTTATCCCATTTAAAATCGTTGCAGAATGGTCACTCGCGGCGCGGGGGAATGAGAGGGGGTGCGCGGGATGAGGCGCGCGCGCGGGGGCATGTCACGCGCGGCCGACGCATCGTGTCCATTAATTATAGTGTTTTTTAGGATAACTTTCGGAAGCTATTTCTCAACATTTTAGTACTGAGTGACTATAAACGAAAAAATACGTGTATTTTTATTTTTAACAAAAATCAATATATCAAAATTTGGCAGGAAGGTTTAATTGCACCCTGTAAAAAAGCGTGTGTCGATTTTAGCGTCAATTATTTCATCAATGGTACTATATCGATTGACAACACTATGTTATTACCTTAAAAACCATCAAAATGAGCAATGTTACCTCAGCCTTGGTGCTAATTTTAAATTCTACTTTTGTCTATTATATTCAATATGTAAATTCATCGAATGCGTAGAATTTCGGCATTCAGGGCTTCCACACATAACTGTGAAATCACATCGTATCGCAGTTTTTCATCGCAGCACATTTTTATTGTGTTTTGCTGCAGAGTAATATTATGTGAGAGGCTGAAAGCCCTGAACCTAGCACTATTTGTCTCTTTTATTCACACGCTGTCTAATGGCTGTAGAAAAGAGATAGCCAAATTTCCCGCGCGAATGAAAGACAAGTAGCTATTAGTCTATGGACAGAATCTACGTGTTCGGTGATCTAGTTATAGTTACTAAGTACTTATATAAATATTTTTATCAACTAAAATTAAATACCGGAAATAAAAAAGGGTGTAAGTGCCAAAAATAAAATGTGGAGGAATTGTTGATCAAAATAGTAGCTCATCTTCGTAATATTTTTTTTTTTTAGGGAAATACTTATATTACGATAAAATCTCTATGTGTAGAAAAAAACAAGTATTTTACTTATCAATTACTACAACAAAATTACATTTTAATTGACAATTTATTATATAGAAAACCGTAAGTCCAATTCTAACTTAAATAAGGCTCTAAGTGCCATTCATTATGTTTTAAATAAAGATCTAAGTTCCAATGTTTGTTTCAGTAAATTGGCACTTGGGACATTTAAAGAGACACACAAAGACTAGTGACGTGATATTACATAAGTAAATAACCAAAAACAACAAAGTTACCAAATTTTTGAGTCAAAATATTAAAATACCAAGTAAAAATAATTATTCATACTACTCTATTTAAAATACCTTCATAATGCCATTTTCTTCCCGAACCGGTAACAACAACAGGTGCTATGTCCACCATTTTCATAACATTGGCGGCACGCTGGCAGGGACTTAAACCCTTTTATATTACAATGTGCTATGCGTCCCGCTCATCCGCCTTTCTTAAAAGATGTAAATACCAAGCAAAAAACTTCGCTAGCCACATAATGCTTATTTTAGGTTATTGGCGATGGCACATAGAATACATTTCTGCAAAAAAATACGTTTCGAAAATTTTGGCACTTACACCTTACTTTAAGTTAAGTAGTACTTAACTTTACTTAAAGTAAGTACAGCAGTCTGCAAACATTATAAAAATGTGGCAAAAATCCAAACTTAAATACGCATTTACGAAAGTAAGTACTATGTAGATTTTATAGAAGATACAGTTTGCTTTGGTCCAAGCCATGAACTAGCAACAAAATTTCATACGAATTGTTTCTTTGAATACGAAGTTCTGTGGCACGTCACGTGATTTGGACCATGTGTATGATCACGGTACACGGTGATACATCATGTGATATCATAATATTATATGAACAAATAAAAATGTTATATTATATTAATTTACTTGTTTTTATCAAGCTTATCCCTACTCCACAAAAGGTCTTACTTTTATAACTTTTTTCCAGATATACGTCAACGGCTATCCAAACACTGGATGGATCATTGCGTATCTCAATTCCTGACCGGTCATGGTAATTTTAAAGCCAAACTTTATAGATTTAAATTAGTAGAATCACCCATACGGGCCATACGCGAGTGCTCGACCGAAGGCAACATGTTCGAACAAACCGCCCATCGTGACCTCTGGCAAAACGAAATATCTATAATTATGCCTAACATACTTTGCAATTCGGAGTCCCATATTACGATGACCTCGTGGACAGCGCAAGGAACTTCCGTGCCTTTAAGCGTTTTTGTCATAATTATTACTGGATGTAACAGTGTAACCAATAAATTCCAACATTAACTAAGAACTAGCTTAGTAGTCAAAATCAACATTATTTATTCCCGTGGTGCTTTCCCTTTAGTTCTTTGACTTTTGATGCTTTCGGTCATTGCAACTTTGTGCTGTCTCTCGCTTTTTATGGGGAGGGAAAACTGAATACTTCCTACTCCTTTTTTTGAGTGGGAAATGCGTTACGCATCCCCAGCGGCCCGGGGGAATGGTCGCCGGGGTATGTGGGACTCCCCAGGTGCTGCGGTAAGGAGAGAGCGGAGAGGGCGAATCTTCTTCTGATTAAATTCGTTGCGGGTCCCAAGACAGCTTTAGCACGTCCCTCGGGCTCCCTGAGATCATATCAAAGGGTTTTCGTGGTCGGATACCGCTGTCGATCCTGGCGACACAGGAGATACAGCGGTGGGAATGTGTGGTGGGCCAAAGCCCATTTAAAAAAAGCTTATCCCTTAAAGGACCTATTCTTCTGGATATTTTACTTAAAAATATCCATTTCTTTCAATTGTAGGATCATAAAACTAGTAAAAAAAGAAATCATTGTACACTATACCTATATTTAAAAGAATAGCACATTTTGGTCACACATGATATAAACCTATTTAAAATACTCAACCACTATGTAGCAAACATCATAATTTTCATAATAATAAACATAAAATAATATTTACATCGCATTTTTAAGTCCACTTGCGCTAAGTTGCAGTGAATCATCAGTAAAAGTGTCAAAATCCATAGTAATTATATTCTCTTTGTCAAAAACTACTACCCTGTCACCAAGTAGGACATGTTTCTATATTTTATGTTGAAACTGCAAGAAGGCAAGAATATCGTTCTTACAGTAAAAGCAAGAAAAAAATTCCAATTCTCAAACAAATCTTAATATCTTAAAGTACTACAAACGTTGAACGTTAAATTTAAAGTTAAGCAAATGCTGTCTATGAAAAGATTATAGTTCGATAAAGTGAATATAAGCATAGAAATATGTGAATGTAAGCATGGTTTTAACTAAAAGATAATAAACATAAGGACAAAAAGCGAGTCTACATGCTTGATGAAGCAAAAAGCTAAGATTAAGACATTATTAATGATAATTTAATTATTAATTAATGTATAACGAATTAACGACACACCTATAGATTCTCATTTTTTCATGAACAATGGATAAAAATCTTAACCTACGTGTTAAATGCAATAATCAATATCATGCGTAATAAAAACTAATTAGAATAATATGTATTTCAAATTAAAGTGTCTTAAAAGTTTCTTATAAATAGCAGTTCTAGGCAAGTCCAACTTATAACAGTTTGTTCCTTTGGTTAGTAGGGAGTTGTCGTTCTAAGGGAGTTTCACAATTTTTTGCCTTGCTTTTAGTACTCACATTCAGTTCACTCAAAACAAATTGTAATTTGTATGCCATCAACAGCATTTCCTTTTTCAAGTCAGACTTTTGACATGAAAATCAAAATAATCAAGGGACAAGGCCTTAATAATATTTTATAGAACTTCCCAGAGGCCCTTCGATATTCGTCTAATATGCTGCTTAAGCCATGCCCATCCTAAAGGGTGTCATATGGACACGATCACGCCAAATCTAGCTAATTCCTATGTGAATCTTCTATTTCAAGACAGTTTTGCGCCTTTTTCTACATTTTAAAAACAATTCAAGACGTGAGTGGAAGAATAAGGTAAGTAACATGAAAAAACTTCCCGTTTTTTTGCTTAATTGAAGACATTAGGATCGGAAAAATTATTTGAAATAGAAAAACTATGGGGTATATGTGTAGCCAGATATATTAGCTAGAATATGAAGTAGATAAGTTACAAGTTTTATTAAAATAATTAGGGAAAAAATGAGGTATTGTCCGTATGTTACGAAATGTTACTTGTTCGATTCTTCCACTCACGTCTTCTTCCATGTTGCTACGGCGTCTGGATTAAACTGTGTATTACATACTAGGGAAAAAAATAACAAAGATGTGTACGGTGGAAAAATATACAAGATACCAATACCTCGACCAGCACTATAATTACGGTGTTTTAATCAGGGCCTTATTGGGTTTGAACTCGACAGGAAACAGCTCAGCAGCTTGATGGAAGGACTTGCACACGCTGAGGGGCGTGCGGTGCGCGAGGCGTGAGGAGGGGCGGGGCTCCGTGTGGGGCGTGCGCACGCGCGGTATGAGGCTGATCCGCGAGCTGCGCCGCACCGGCGTCACTGTGTACTTGGGTGTGCCGTTAGATTGACGCCTGGAAAATTAAAAAAATCTGCATAAATGCCTTTAATCCTGAAGAATTTTCGAAATACACGAAGCACTTCTAACATACTTGAAAATCTGCATAAATAAATGGCTTAAATCTAGATGCGAATGCCATAGTACTTCTAACATACTTCGAAGCACGTTGAAACTCGTACAGTAGGAGTGCACTAGCCCACCACTACTGTCACTCATGTATACATATTTCACCCGTAGACCGCTGTACAAATAATTACAATTAGTTAATTTCTACTTTGCTGCCTGAACTATACAAAATGATTCATTTTCATACAAAATTTGTGAACCACATCTCTTTAATACTACCACTAATAATGCCTAAATAAACACAACTTCTGCTACCTAAAAAATAAAAATGTGTTTTAACTTTTATGATCCTATGTGAATTGATGATCTATATTATTTTACAATAGTTAATTAATAATTATACAAATGACCAAAATATTAAATAAATAAAATATATCGATAGACCACTAAATCACTCAGATATAATTTATAAAACATGAAAATAACTCTCACTTATGAAATTCAAAATTTGTTATCATAATATAACTGGCGTCGACAGTCACTTCTGAAAAAGGAAAATAATTTAAACAGAGTGTGGAGTATTTTGTCATGCCTCAGCCTCTGAATTCTGATATCTTTGAGCTCATGTGTAGATTAAATGTTCCACTACATTGAGATGTATGGAGTTGCCATTGCCAACAAAAAACATGTCGCACTTGAAGAATGAGCGGAGTGAGAGGCGGGGCGGTGATGGCTATAGATCAGTACCGCAGAAGTGACAAAGTTTTGTGCCTACACTCGAATGAACGCAGACTCTATTTGAAAGTGGATAAAATAAAACAAATATTTTTACTAAACATTATTAAAAGTTTTTATTTAACTTGCTCTGTATATTATTATTTAGTTATTTACATTATTATGTAAAGCGCTCGGTAAACGGTAATTCTGCATTACATGCATTACGTGCTGTGATGCACGAATTATCGTTTATCGTATTGAATGATGCGAATTACATGCAAACTACGTGCTGTACAACGTGCTGTACATTGAATGACAACTACTTTAATTTTTCAGCATGATATGAGTTACGTGCTGTAATTCACGCATGCTCGTTTATTGTGTTGAATGATGCGAATTACATGCAAACTACGTGCTGTACAAGATTTACAAGTTGTTTAATTTTTCGTCATGCAATATTATTTGCATCGTGTACGCTGTACGCATGATCGTTTCGTCATCGGGACAACTCAGTTCCAGGGTGTGCAAAATATTAAATAACTTTGTAATATTAAATAAGTAAATAAAACCGGCCAAGTGCGTGTCCGGCCACGCGCAATGTAGGGTTCGTTACTCCGTAGTACCGATAGCTTTTTAGGGTTCCGTAGTTTAAATTTTATATGGCAAATGAATGTACATTTGTAATGTGTAACTACTAACAACATTATCTCAGTTACTTTCAAAGGAATTTGAACGAAAAGTTCCTTTATACTTCGCCGAATACATTTTTTAGTTGATCGACTATTACTCAATAACTTATGAAGTCTTCTTAGACGTGATAATTTTCCTTTTAAATTAAGCATATATTATATCCTACTCCCGTGAATTTTTTCATATTTCTTGAAGCAACCGTTTAGCTGGTAGAGGGACACTGGACTCTAACGATTTTTTCCACTTTAAAACTTAATATTTCATAAACGGATCCCTAAATCGGAAAATGATCTAAAAATACTCATAATATTTAAAAAAAACCTATCTAACGACACCTCACACGATGGGGTGGACGCGAAAAAAATGTCATCCCCGCTTGATGTGTAGGGGAGGTACTTTAAAAAAATATTTTTTTTAAGATTTCATGTACCATTTTGTCGGCAGCATTAATATGTGCATTCATGCCAAATTACAGCTTTGTAGGTCCCATAGTCTTTTTTTTAAATAAAATAAGGGGGCAAACGAGCAAACAGGTCACCTGATGGAAAGCAACTTCCGTCGCCCATGGACACTCGCAGCATCAGCTGCAGGTGCGTTGCCGGCCTTTTAAGAGGGAATAGGGTTATAGGGGAGGGTAGGGATGGGAAGGGAAGGGAATAGGGAAGGGAGGGGAATAGGGGAGGGAAGGGAATAGGGTAGGGGATTGGGCCTCCGGTAAACTCACTCACTCGGCGAAACACAGCGCAAGCGCTGTTTCACGCCGGTTTTCTGTGAGAACGTGGTGTTTCTCCGGTCGAGCCGGCCCATTCGTGCCGAAGCATGGCTCTCCCACGTATAAATAATTCTTGATCTGTCGGCTGGATTTGAAGCATTGAGATAATATACACTAGGAGAGAGCCTTATATCGGTGTATAAGCGTCAAAAGCGTGTAATGTTATGTCCTACTTACTAGGACATAACAAAGGAGTCGGTCTGCATATTTCATGTACTTAATAAGTGTTAATAAAGGTTTTTAGTGAACATTTTATGCTAGATATTGTGAGTTTTGTGGTTCCGCTAAAAAATAAACCATAATAATGGCCAAACAATGCCTAAAACACGTGGATTTAACATTAAATACGTAAGTTTTGAAAAACGTTTTTTTGGGCTTCTTAATCGGTATTTTTGTAAGCTAAAAAGATAATTTATAAGTTTAATAATCCCTTATCCGTGCTATATAAGGCATTAGTGCTAAGAATGTCACATTAATTAATAATTTGGCTACAAAAATTGCATAGCTTTTTACGTGTGTTTACGGATTCACATTACTTGAATTATAGTTTATTGACATCATGAACTAAATGACTTTCTTTTCTGGATTATAATGTGCTTCAAAATGATCGACAAATAGAAATATTCAAGAAAATACACGCACACTACTTGTATGAAAATAAGCACAAAATGGCCACGCGATGACGAGCTAAGATTACATCTATACTTTAATACTTTATCTATGGTTTGAAGTAACGCGACTAAACTACATAGGTCCCCCATCTGCCTAGGAAATAGGAATCAACTTCTATTTACACAGAATATTGTCACAATCACTTTATTGTGAACGAGCTTTTGCCCGCGGCTTCGCTCGCGTTAAGAAATATTATTATATACAAACTTTCAACCCCTATTTTAACCCCTTGGGGTTGGAATTTATCAAAATCCTTTCTCAGCGGATGCCTATGTCATAACATCTACCTGCATGGCAAATTTCAGCCCGATCCGTCTAGTGGTTTGGGCTGTGCATTAATAGAGCACCATGTCAGTCAGTCACCTTTGAGTTTTATATATATAGATGGGGGCTTTATTTCATAAGCGGTAAAGAGTATTTAATTTTTTATATCGGTCCCACAATAACTACTAATTAAATCTTCCATAAAATATATCAAATACTAAATGCTTAATATGCAAGTGTTGAAATAGATTAGGCAAATGAATCGTGTTGTCCCATACTAACTTTAACCCCCCTTTTCACCGCCTTAGGAGACGAATTTAAAAAAATCCCTTATTACACGCCTACGTCATACCACAGAATACAATACACTGTAGGAAATACGAAGAAAACTCCGCCCTTTCAAGTCTCTAAGATCAGTGGTTTGGGCTATAACATGATTCCGTTTTCATGTAATTCTATAAAATAAATAAAATAATAAATAAATTGTGAAATTATTGAAAAAACTAAACGATGAGCAAAAATATATAATAAATTATTAAAAACATTCGTTTTTGGTGACTGATTGCGCTGAAACTATAAGTGATGTCGCTTTAGTTTATATGAGAGACTTATAGTAAATTTATCAAGGTTTATTTCGTTCATACATACTTTTTATGTATCGAGTACGGCTTCTTATTTAAGGTGACGCCGCGTTAAAGTAAGAAACCGTGTTGGATATGTTTTAGATTGCTTGTTTTCTATGAGAGGCCGGGCCGGCCTCTCATAGAAAACAAGCAATGGAACAGCAAAAAATGGAAAGGGCGTAAGCGATAAAATGGTTTTTGTCGCGTAATTTAAAAACCATAAATACATTTCATATAAGCTATGCACATATTAAAGTGTATGCTTCAACCAATTTATTAACCTTATACCTTAAATCACTCTCTGTTGGAAAAATAGGAATCCCTTTTTTTACAGAGGTCTTTTCGATTGATAATTCTGTGTTATAAAAGTTGTCCAATCGTGTTATGCTATGGGCAATTCAAAGACAAAGACATGATGAATACTGACAATGAACTTTAGTTTCTTAGCTTTAGTCATTGCTGAGAAAAATCGGCATCGCTATAGCCAAATTATCAATGCGTCGCCTTAAGTGGAAGATACCTCGTTTCGGGACGTATACGAGGGCGCGGGGGGGGGGGGGGGGGGGTGACGCTCACCCCGGAGGGGGGAGGGTAGATAAAATATTACTTTACTCTATAACCTGCATATCCTGATAGATAAAAGTTGTACTTTAATTTTGCCAAATTTTCCATACATATTTGAATTTAATTAATGTCTTGACTATGATCCATAGCGCCGAAGACGACCATCTCACCGTATTACATAGACTCGACTGATATAAAATGAGTGATCATGCTGCATGATGAAAAATGAGCGTTCATCATGAAGCATGTAATTCACGTAAATGAATGGTCATGCTGAATTACCGTGTACGGAGTACTTAAGTTCGGGTGGAATTTTAGAACTCAATTTCGAAGTAAGTATATGTATGTACTGTATATAATATTTTAACCGATTGAGCTGAAATTTTGTATACACGTTTGGTTTGAATGACAATGCACGATACAGTATGTGACATCACTATAAATAAAATATAAAATGGCCGACCATATAAAATAGCGGAATAGTTATTTTCTATGCCGTCCTATAATAACAGTATGGAAATTAAATGAAATAACTTTTTGAGAATAACTCGAAAACGAATGTAATGTCATTCTACATCCAATATGGCGGCTCATCGAAGATAGGGGAATACAAACAAAGTTTCGTTTATTTCTGCATGACTAAAGATTTGGAAATAAACGAAATAATATTATAACAAGTCGCTAAATATAGGCACTGCTTTTTCACTAATCAATATCAAGTATGATTTCTCAAGGACATAGAAGTTAATTAGATTTTTTTATATAAAATAACGGGGCAAACGGGTCACCTGATGGAAAGCAACAACCGTCGCCCATGTGCACTCATAACGTCAGAAGAGCTGCAGATGCGTGGGAATATGCCCTCTTCTTAAAATGCTTCTGGCGATAGTTCGTTCCAGTTTTGCAGTGCGCGGAAGAAAATTATGCGAAAAATGCACGGTGGAAGACCGCCACTTATCAATGGTCCTCAGATCAGTCCCCGTGATACAACTGACAGAGGATGCATACAGCCAAACGTATTACCTCCTTTTTGGAAGTCGGTCAAAAACCAAAGTATTACATACCAAAATTTTGCAAAGCCGTTACAGCGGCTTAGGCGTGAAGAGGTAGATGAGGTTTGAGAGAGACAGACAGATAGACAGACAGACAGATAGACGGACGGTCAGACAGACGGACAGACAGACAGATGGACGGACAAACCGACAGACGGACGGATAGACAGACAGACATACTTTCGCATTTATATTAATTATATTATAATAAGTATGGATCCAAAGTCCACTACATACTTACTAAATTCAAATTACTTATATATTTATAAATACAATTATAATGTACGCATGTACATAATGTATACGTAATACCGTATTTATATTATTACCAAAATACAAACTCGTCTACGTCAATACTTCATTCATCGTCGTCTTCTGCCTACATTCCCCTCTGAATCTACTACTCTATGACAATGCGAAATGGCGCGCGTCTTCGCCTAGTAATTGAATGTTCGTATTTTATTTTGAAAATAATTAAATAAGAATACTAACCGATGAAATGTTATGCCGTCGCATTTGGAAGTGTTTTCGGAACTATTTTTACAATATCTTAAGACACACCAAGGCATTTTTGTGACTTTTATTTTGTTTTTTTATAATTGTCATACGTCAAGTGCGCAGAAGAGCTCGCGGCCGACTAAGTGCACTGCGGCTATATAGCGTCTCTTGAATGTGACCAAGCACTGCGTTGCGGTGTCAACTCCATACATCTCAATGTGCGACTATAATTTATAATAATGAGTTGTAAATAGTTTCGCTAATAGTAGACAACTGCCCATGATAACTAGTCATGAAGTCTTTATTGTGTAGCCATTCTTCATATTGTAATTTGTACACAACTACGGCACTTTCTTTCGTCTAATAAATACTAAATAGTAATAAAGTTCCTTAATTTTTATTTATTTATTGCTATGAGCCGTTGCTATATTGGTTGCTATGGAAAGAGTTTCTTGTCTTTGTCCACTGAAACTCGAGTCGATTGGTAGTGTGGAAAGAAACTGCCATTACTTTCTTTCGAAGAATTTAGAAGTTGTAGTTTTGAAATCTACGAATTTTTGTATGTTTGGGGTACTTATAGTTTAGCTTTAGTCTACTCTCAATACTTACAACTTAGCCTGTCGTACGGCGAATCGGATGATGGTGCTCTTGAAGACGTTTTTAACATCTACCATCTTGGGGTCCACTTCTCGATTCCGTCCACTGCTGGGGCTGATTTTCAACTGCATAAACTTGTCAAGCAACTGGTCGAGGTTTGCTTCTACTACAGATTGCTGAAACATAAAAAAAAAATATATATATATATATACAGGCTGTAACAAAAACTAGTGATAATACTTTAAGATGTGTACGTGTTCCCTGTAGAGAGTTCACTGTGAAAGTAGCAGCGCTGAAAGACCAAAAAAATTTTTCACTTTTGTATGGGGAAACTCGTGACGCTCGGGCCCTTGCCCATACAAAAGTGAAAAAAATTTTTGGTCTTTCAGCGCTGCTACTTTCACAGTGAACTCTCTACAGGGAACACGTACACACCCTAAAGTATTATCACTTGTTTTTGTTACACCCTATATATATATATATATATATATATATATATATATATTATTTATGTAGGTACTAGTCTCGAGAAGGTAAAAGGTTACTACATTAAAATATAAAACATGATAATATGACACACTCAGTAGTAAATATTCATAGTGTGAGTTTTAGTCATTCTTTTTGAGATGAAAACAGCGCCCTTAAAGGCATAATATGGCAGTAGCAACTAATCAACACCATAAAAAAACTTAATTAGAAGCGATGAAAACTCACAATCGGCACTCTACCCTGACTTAACTAAGTCGTGTAAGCAAGTTACCTCTGTGCCGTTAGCTATGGCTCTTTCCCAGCACTGTACGGAGGCGGACAGGTCGCCCCGCCTCTCCTCGAGCGCGGCGCGGCACTCCCAGTACGCGGCGCCCTCAGGTGCCTCCGGGAACCTCTCGCGGAGTGCGCGCAGCCAGCGGGCACACTGCTCCCAGTCAAAACCCTGAACATCATGCATTATTTTTGTTTTATCTGTTCTTAAAAGATTTAATAAAAACAGGACTAGAAGTGGTGGCTTGTGGAAGCACAATAAATCAGTTTTTACATCACTTTAATATTAGTTGCGTGTGTACGGTAAATTATACGGCTATTGCTGAACCAAAGATTTCCTTTGGTAGGATTGGTCCTTATGGCCCAAGGATGGATTTAAGATGTGGAGCCACCGCGATTTTTGATGTATTTTTTTTTTATTTTAGCAGCTTCTGCTCTGGAGGAAAATAGAGTCTCAATCTGTATTGAGGCATTAATTATGGTAATATTCCAAGTTCGGTACCATATTCGGATGACCTAAGAATGTTTAATTCATTTTAGGACTCATATTTGCACGATAAAGATGTTAAACAACATAAAAAGAAGAAGAAGAAGAAGCATTATTTAAACGCGCTAATCTTAGTATGATTAGTATCTTAGTATGATTAGTATGATCAGTAATTACTCGTCCGATTTGAAAAATTCTTTCAGTGTTAGATAGCCCATTTATCAAGGAAGGCTATAGGCTATATTTTATTACGCTAAGACTAATATAAGCGAAGAAATAAATGAAAATGTGGAAAAAACGGGGGAAATTATTTGAAAGGCTTATTTCACGAACTACTGGAGTAATTTTGCTGTTATTTGGTACAGATAAAAAGTAGAAACGTGAAGGATCATAGGCTATTTATTGCGGACTAATTTGTCTGTGAAATACCTAATTTACGCGGGCGAAGCAGCGCGGAACGTCTAGGAATATTATAAAGCTGAAGAGCTTGTTTGTTTGAACGCGCTAATCTCAGGAGCTACTCATCCGATTTGAAAGAATCTCTCAGTGTTTGATAGCCTATTTATCGTGGAAGGCTATAGCCTATATTTTATTACGCTAAAAACAATAGGAGCAAAGATACAGAGGAAAATGTGAAAATAAAGTTGAAGAGTTTGTTGGTTAGTTTGTTTGTTTGAACGCACTAATCTCAAGAACAACTGGCCCGATTTGAAAAAAACTTTCAGTGTTTGATAGCCTATTTATCGAGGAAGCTATATGCTATATTTTATCACGCTAAGACCAATAAGAGCAAAGAAACAGAGGAATATTTGAAAGGGCTAATATCTCACAGACTACTAGAGCAATTTTTATGTTATTTGACGCGAATATATAGTAGACTACGTGAGACATGGGTTATTAATTTGTGAAAAATATACGGTTTCCGTGAAATTTCAGTCATAGTCGTAGTGAAATTTCAAACATCTAGTATTATTAATATGTTTATTGCTCCATTCATCACCATATCTTTGGCATGCAGAATAATGCGGCTATCAGCCTCCTTATATTAATTAAGCCCTGTCAACAGCGTTTTCGTTGGTTGAAAATTATATATTCTGAATTTTTTATTTTATTTTATTTTTACTATGTTTTATCCAAATATCATTCCAAAATTGACATTTAAACATTTGATTCAATCGAAAATGATACTAAACTCGACTATATACCTAAATCCCACGCAGTTTTTGACCTCATACCTTGTTAAAGCTAACCCCCCCCCCCTCCCCCACCAGCATGAGATATTCAGGTGGCTCCACATCGTAAACCCATCTTAGGAATATAAAGATCAATCCTACCAAAGGAAATCTTTGGTTCAACAAAAGCCGTATTCCTCGTTTTTTTGTCTTGTACGCACATGACTATATAGAATTCTCGTACATACGAGTATATGCAATATCTGCATCATACACATTATGCAGAGCGTCTGGAAACAAAATAACATGGGAACAATTGGTCATGTAATTTTTTTTACAACAAAATCTTGCCCCTTTATAAGTGTAAGCTGAAATTAAATAGTTACCTCACGCAGCAACTCTGTCAGATCATGTAAAGCACCAAGAAGCAGCTCATCAACATGGTGTAACTCCTCCGCACTAGTTAAGGTAGTTTCACAGCTTTCATTAAACCCTATACTGTCGCTGACACAGCTGGCCCTCCTCCATTTGTCGAGAGCCAAATCAATTTTAGGTTCAACAGTTAATTCATCCATTTTATTGTTTACATTCTCTGTATATGATTCATTGTCGCTGTCATGCTCCAATGCAATGTTCTCCTTGTTTTCTTCATCTACACAAAAGTTGAGCTTGCTAGATACGCTACCGACACTTCGTGGTAAATGGTGCAGTCCAAAACATTGCAAGTGATGGTAGGAATCCAGAGCTTTACCTCGCTTCTGCAACCACTTCTGTAGTCTCTCCTGCAGCTCTTGAGGTTTAGGGGTGTTGAAGTTTGATGAGGCAGGTGTTTGGAACTTAACCCTCTTTCTTTCGCTTTTAACAGCAGATACAACTTTTTCCCCCTTCACACTCTCATCCTCACTGACCTCATTCAAATGAACTTTATTAATCTTCTCTCCTATTGATGCCCACTTTTGTACGCAGTTGCTCAATTCGTGTTTGTTTATTCTTTTGAAGTGCACAGCGGATATCGACCTACGCACAGGCATTGAAGGTTTTTCCTTATTGTCAAACACTGTATGTCTTTTGTTTATTATTAAATTAGAATCTCTTATGACTTGCTTTAAATAATTTGGATCTGTTTTCAACTTGGTTGCGTTGTTGTCTATGGTTATTTTGGGAATCACTTTGGGTTTGTACAGCCTGTCAAAAACTGACTCCCGTGGCTTTGGATCGCTGTCTTGCTTGGGTGGTGCACAACTTTTGTCTTGCTTGGGTGCTGCAAGACTTTTCCTACTTTCTGATACTTTAGTAGGCTTAGAAAGAGCAGCAGTGCTTGTTTGACCACTCTGACCCTTTGATGGTACAAAACTTTTTCTACTAAACCCATTAAATTTTACTTTATCATTAGGAAAAGTTTTATTTTGATCAGGCTTGACTTCTGGTGCATTTTTAACATTATGTCTAACTGAGCTGACATGTTCATAATTTGAGCGAGATTTAAATTGTTCATTAGGTTTTGTTTCTGCTATATTTTTTGCATTATTTCTGCCTAAAGTTTCATTTTTAGTTTTAGTGTTACCAGCATTATTTATGGGAGCTGTTTTGGGTTTGGAATCTGAAGTTTTCTCATTTTTAGGTAATTTTGCATCACCACTTACATTGCTTATTTTGCTGCTTATGACATTTGCTTTTCTAGCGTTCAGATTGTTATTGGTTCTTGCTCGAGCTGAAACAGATCTATTGGCACAAACATTTGCCTGGCTGTTACTTTTAATTGTTTGAGCCTCATTTTTATTATATTTCTTTAAATTCAATTCACGTAACTGTAATTATAAAATATATTATAAAATATGTTAAGTAGTCAAAATTAAAAAAAAAGAAATGGTGGGTAAGTAATATTAAAATATATTTTTGTAATACCTTTTCAATACGAGCCTTTTCTCTAGCTAAGCGCTCTTCCCTCAGTCTGTTAAGATGATCATGCACCGATTCCATTCTAAAAAAAATTGACTTCATGGTGTGGGGAAATATTTTGCAATTATTCTGATATAATTCTCATATTTGTAAATGCATATATCAGGGGTTATCGACTATGCCAAGGCATTCGACAGCATAAGCCACACTCACCTTCTGCACAGCTTGAAACAACAAGGCGTACCTGCAACATACATTGACGTCATCAAAGCGATTTATAGCAATAGCAAAGCCAAAATACAGATGGAAACCTTGGGAGAGAGTGTATTTCGGAGACTAGACTGGGACAAATATGGCATTAATGTAAACGGCAAAAAACTCAGTCATCTCAGATTCGCTGACGACTTGGTGCTGCTAGAAGAGGATCCAACTAAATTAGAGCAAATGGTGTCAACCCTGAACAAAGAAAGCGCAAGAATTGGACTTAAAATAAACCTAAAAAAAAACTTATGACTAACAGCACTGAGACATACATTAACTTGGACAATGAACCATTACAATATGTGCAGGAGTATACTTACCTTGGCCAGATTATATCCTTTAGAAACCAAATGATGAAGGAAATTAATATGAGAATAGCTATTGGCTGGAAAAAGTTTTGGTCCCTTAAAGAAATCATGAAGGCGAGAGAACTGGGTATGGCTATAAAGAAAATAATCTTTAATTCGTGCATATTGCCCAGCCTGACTTTTGGATGTGAAACTTGGGCTCTTACTGCAGTCCAAAGATCTAAGCTCGCTAGGTGCCAAAGAGCTGTGGAAAGGAGTATGACCGGACATAGGAGACTGGATAGAGTGAGAAATACTAACCTCCGTACCAAAACAGGAATCACTGATGTCCTAACTCGCATTGACCAGCAGAAACGGCGTTGGACTGGCCACATGTTACGGGACACAAAAGGAAAATGGAGTAGAGAGGTGACAGACTGGTACCCAAGGGATGGCAGAAGAAACCGAGGAAGACAAAACCAAAGATGGGAGGATGAGCTTAAACTTACTGCGGGTCAAAACTGGAGACGGAGCAAAAGACAGACAACAGTGGAAGTCGTTGGAGGAGGCCTATGCCAAGAGGCACACTGTGTTAAGAGATCTGATCTAAAATGTTATAAATATGTAAACCACAAAATTTGTAAATACGCAGAATAAAGGGCTTTTTTATTTTATTTTATTTTTATTTATATCAGGGGTTCCCAATCTTTTTCAGCCTGCGGCTCTACTCTACCTAGCTATTACATAAATATACATAAATAAACACCTCTAATGATTATAGTTAGGAGCAAGTAAATAATAATAAACAAATATTTAATCACCTGCCTACTTTAAATAATTAATATTATATGTAAGTAATTATAATTTAACATATAAATTATTGTGGTTATGGATTATGATGAAAGATCAACTCACGGCGCCCTTCTTGCCTTTCCAAGGCGCACCAGGGCGCCGCGACGCACAGTTTGGGAGCCCCTGGTATATATTATTATAATAAATTACTTTGTAATCTAGCTTAAACTTAAAAAAGGCGGGAATGTACTAAATAGACAACCAGTATACTATATACCCTGGTTATAAAAATAACACTGCTACCGAGAAAATAATATTAAGCTACAGGAAATTTATTTATTGTTAGAACCTAAACTAAGCCTTTTATTCATCTTTTATTTACGAAATAACAAAATCATGAACAATTTTACCATCACTAAGTTTATATTTATTATGATCAAAATAATTAATTACCTTATAAATTTCCAAGGGCTTAGAGAAGTTTATCACAATTTACAACTGTAATTATCAAAAAACATACACAAAACTCTCACTGAAAGAAAAAACAACAAAATATACGAAGACGGAAGAACGCTGTCAACAGTCAACGGTTCAAGCACGGTTAAATTTCAATAAAGTTCAAAATTTTGAAATCCTGACAACTGACAAATCCAACGTTAGTTCTTCTAAGTACCTAGTCTGTGAAATCCAATGACGTATAATCCAATCACAAGTCACAACTCACCAAAGATATTTTACTACAAGATGTAACCATCTTATTGAACTTCCTCGATAAAGCGAGATCGTTAATTGACAGACCCATGCAAAGAAGCAGGACGCAAAATATTTTTTTGTCTTTGTCATCATGGCCGGTTTTTGTTGTTTGTCAAGTTCTGAGTTGTGACAAACAAACCAGGCATCTTTGGAGTTTTTCATGATTTTGCGAATTTTATATGATTATTGTATTTAAAAATTAGAAAATAAACAATATTTAGTTTAAGTGCGATGGTGGGTTGCAGTATTTTAGGCTGTAAAAGCCGAAGTGAGCGAAAAATAGAAGGAATAACATTTCACATGTAAGTAGGCGAAATTCTCCTTTCTTTCATAATAAAACGGTAGATGATTATCGATAATAATGTTTAGTAATGAATTCAGTGATGTTAGCCAAAAATATTGAGTTGTGATACGTTTTTTTTATATCTGAAAAATAAAATAACCTAAAACTATAAATAGTTCAGGGCTGCCATAATAGCTACCTGAATTTACCCAAATAAATTAATACATCATTTCTTTTTTGGTCAGAACATTCATAGGACTGTTGGGTTAAACTATCTATTATGAAATTGCCATATTTTATTTATTGCATTATATTTTAATATGGATTTCAATTTAGATTATACTATGAGTACCTAACTACTTACCTACACTATCATTTGATAGTATAGACGTACTATTAATATTTTATTAGTAGTTAGTAACATAGTTATTAGTTATAATAATGTTATTACATACAAATTATGATAAGTAGGTACTATTTGTACCCAAATACAAAGAAAAGGAAATATAGAGAGAAAATTAATTGTTCTGAACTTAATTAATTTTAGTAATTTATTCACACTTAGGCTCGTACTTTTGGTCAGTACTCAAGATGCATCTCGGTCTCAAGACACGGTTCAGGGTCTGTGATTGATTGGCTGTCAAAATTTGAACCAATCACAGAGCCGAACCGCGTCTTGAGACCGGGTCGCATCTTAAGTACTGACCAAAAATACGGGCCTTAGAGATAGTTAAATAACAAGTATTGTATCTATCACATCATCGTGACAAGCAATAATTATTATTTTATATTATATAAACACACCGGCAAAATTAGAGGAACATAACAAAATTTTATTTTTTTTTGAAAATTATTTGCTGATTTTTATATATTTATTTATTAATTTAATAATTGATGATTAAAAAATAAAACTTATATAAATTTAGGACATAAAAACGTGTAAAATAGAAAAAATCTGCAAAAATCAAAAATTAAGAAAAATCTTTGAAATTTCAGTAGTAAGTTTTTAAGTTAAATTCTTCATTTTTACTTAAGAAATGCCATGTTAAAAGCATCTAATGCCTTCTATGGATCTCAAGAGAGTCTGGATACGCCATTCCATGCTTGCATTTTGATTGTCAATCATTTCCTGTGGGATATTCTTCTACTCCTCCAGTAGCGCCAACTCGAGTTTTAACTCGTACGAGTTTTAACTCGTACCGTTCACCCATTGATGTACCACACGTCCTCAATCGGATCCACATCCGTAGACTGTGCTGACCTCTCCACCTGGGCTACGCCAGCATCATTTAGGTAATAATGCCCGATTTTTGTACTCTATGGACGCGCATAAAGTTAAAGTTACTGCCTAAGACTGTGTAAAAGGCACAACATGCAGTTCTAAGGTGTCTGTACTATAACCCTGTACTGTCAAAGTACCATCATTAACAATCATCAGCTCTGTGCGGGCTCCAAATCATATGCCACCCCAAACCATTACCAAGCCTGCATGATAGGCCACTGTTTCCATTAAGTTTGATGGTCTATTGCGTTCCTTACGATTTATCCACATTTTTTATCGCCTGTCAACAAAATTTACACAGAATTTGCTCCCATCACTGTACAGCACACGCTTTCACTCACTTGTCAAATTTTGATGTTCACGCGCAAATCTTAGCCTGGCTCTTTGCTGTCCTGTCTCAAGTTTTGGTGCCCTTGCTGGCACCTTTGAGTTTAATTTAACTTCTAAGAGTCTTCTTCTTACTGTACAATCACTTACACGTACATCTCGGACCTGTTCCGACAGGTTTCGTCTCTGCAAAGCAGTTTGAGGTCGATTTCTTAAGGCTAGTACCCTTACAAAACGGTCATCCTGAACCATTGCCACCCGATATCTGTCTTGTTATCGTCTCCGAACGTAAGATCCAGTCTCTCTGTAGCGTTGAAAGTTACGATGGACCACGAAAGCCGACACACCTTTAGGCCTGACTGACCGAACGGTAGGTGTGACCTTTCTCTATGGTGGTTACAGCTCTAGCTGTCGTAGTTGCTGGAAAATCACTAATTTTTTATCTAAGTAATGTGTTCTTCCAAAAACCAAACAATCAAATGAGCTGGCATACCTTGCACCCCGCTAAAAACGCCATTCTTATCAGAAACACTTACAACGTCAATTATCGAAAAACACTTAGTAGGGCATCATTGCAATAAAAATCTGTCAACTTGCCAGTTTTGTTCAACATTTTATTTCTTAAATGAGCTTAGAAACTATAAAAAAGGATTTCAAACAGCCCGACCCACTTGAATTAAGTTGTGGCTCTTTTTACCTATGTTCCGCTAATTTTGCCAGTGTGTGTATAAGCTATCATATCATGTAAATAAACTGTTCTTTAAATTTTAGCTTTCCACCCAATCTTAAAGAGAAATGGCAGGATGTCACTGGACGAGAAAATTGGGTGCCAACAAAGTATTCAAAAATTTGTTCAATTCATTTTGATGAGGATTCATTCATTATTAAAAATAAACGTGTACAATTAAAACCTCATTCGATACCAACCAAATATATACATGTAAGTATTTAGTAAATGTACCTACTTTCAATTCAAACTAAGATACAGGACAAGAATTGTATATTGAGATGTAATAGTCTTCGTTTAAGTGTGCCTTGCTTTGTACGCAGTGTCGAAACTTATTTTTTTTGCAGAGCATGGCCTCAATAAATCAGTGGCCACAACAGGAAAATACTCCATTGCCATCAACGAGTCAGAAGAGCAAAGATAAATTTTATACACCTCTATCACCTCCTAATAAACGAAGGAAGGTGGCTATTTTACAAGAAGTACAAAATATTCAACCACATAAGTCAACTGTGGTAAGTATACCTGCGCAATAACAAATGTCTCTACATATTTATTTAATTAAAAAAATTTGGGGGCAAACGAGCAAACGGGTCACATGATGGAAAGCAACTACCGTTGCCCATGGACACTTGCAACGTCGGAAGAGTTGTAGGTGCGTTGCCGGCCTAAACGGATCGTCTGGTGGTAAGCGATTACCGCCGTCCGTAAACACTCGCAGCACCAGAGGAGTTACATTATAACTCCTCTGGTGCGTTCCTGGACCGTAAAATAACAAGGTAAGCGTAAATTTACCCAGAGAGTAAATTTACGTTTAGGGGGCGTCCACAAATTACGTGAGGTGTTTAGGGGGGGGAGGGGGTCAAGTGAAATCTCATCTAATCGTTATTTCACGCCGTTTTTCTGTGAGGTGGTGGTATTTCTCCGGTCGAGCCGACCCATTCGTGCCAAAGCGTGGCTCTACCACTCTTATTTATGATATTATATCAAATTACTTAATTTCATTTTAGGCCGGTCCCAGCTATGAAGATAATGTAGAACCTTTTGTTCAACCAGTGACTCTTAAAAAGGAAAAGCGACTAGAAAATCTGCTGCAGAAAGAGAAGACTAAATCTAATAATCGTCGCAAAAAATTGCGTGCTGTGCGTGAATCTAAACGACGATTAGTTAAAAAAACAGCTGACTTACAAAATATTATAACGGAATTAAAATGCAAACTGCAATTGCAATCTGAAGAATTAGATTTATTGTCAAATGTTGAATCTCAAAATTCAGATTTTCTCAAAAGATACCTCGATAAATCAAACTGTCCACGAAAATATTCGCCATCCTTACGAAAATTTGCATTGTGCTTGCATTTTATAAGCCCTAAGGCTTATTCTTTTGTAAGAAAGCAATTTAACACATGCTTACCCCATCCTAAAACATTATATAGGTGGTATAAATGTGTGAATTGTGAACCAGGATTCACAAGTGAAGCTTTTGAAGCTATCAAATTAATAGTTAGCAAGTCTAATGAAAAAATATTATGCTGCCTTAGTCTTGACGAAATGTCAATCCGTCAGCACCTACAGTGGGATGGTAAACGCACTGTCGGATATGTGAATTTAGGACATAATCTAGACACCGATAATATGCCGCTAGCTAAGGATGCTTTGGTCTTCATGGTTACGGCGTTAAATTCCAGTTGGAAAATACCAGTTGGTTACTTCCTGACAAATGGTGTCAACGGAGAACAACGTAGTGAATTACTAAAAAATTGTGTACATTTGTTAGTAGAATGTGGGGTACAAATAGTATCGGTGACATTCGATGGATGTCCTGCAAATTTCGCCATGTCAAAAAATTTAGGCGCTGAGTTTCATGACATAAATAATATAAACCCAACAATAAATATTGAAGGTCAAATCATTGTAATAATACCAGATGCATGTCACATGTTAAAGCTGGTTAGGAATACGCTTGCCGACAAAAAAGAGATTTTGAAAGCTAATGGCGAAATAATTTCCTGGAACTATATCGAGAAATTGCATAATTTACAACAAAAAGACGGACTGCATTTAGGGAATAAGCTCAGAGCTGCTCATGTAAATTATAAGAAACAAATCATGAAAGTAAAACTTGCAGCGCAAACTTTTAGTAAATCTGTCGCAGAGGCTATGTAAGGGTTATCTAGCCATAGAAGACTTTGTACATTCGGGTGCTACTATTGAATTTATCATAAATTTTAATGATTTGTTTGATATTTTAAATAGTCGAAGCTTACATTCATATGGTTTTAAAAAACCGATCAGTAAAGAAAACTTTCAAATGGTGAATGAAAAATTAGAAGAGTTAGAATTATATCTCAAATCGCTCCGACTCATTGATGGTAATTTAGTCATTAATTCGGGAAGAAAAACAGGATTTTTGGGGTTTTTAATTTCTATTAAGGCCCTAAGAATATTATTTTACAAGCACATACATATCGAAAATGCTCCTCTTCGATATTTATGTACTTATAAAATGAGCCAAGACCATTTAGAGGTTTTCTTTAGTGCCATTCGCTCTAAAGGTGGATTTAACAATAACCCTACTGCTCTCCAGTTCGTATCAGCATATAAGCGATTGCTGGTTCATGGTGAATTAAAAAATATATCCACAGGTAATTGTTTACCATTAGATAATATTAATATTTTGACGTGCAATTCAAATTCGATTTGTCGTAAAATAAACAGTAGAAGGGAAAGAATATTAGCTATGAATGACGAAAGTCTCGATGAAGATTTAATTGTTGATTTGCCCGAGGGCCATGACTATATAGGAAACTTTGAATTATCAGAATTCTCAAAGGAAGCCGTAACTTATATTGCTGGGTATGTAGTACGCAATTTAAAAAAAATTATAAAATGTGATGAATGTTTAGTAGCAATAGTAGCAGTTGAAAAGTTTCCTGGTTTTATTGCTCAAAAAGACGTTGGCGGATTAATTTATCCGTCTCATAATGTTATTAAAATTTGTATGTTTGCCGAAAAAATTATAAGACAAACCATATGTATACACGGCAATTCATATTTTGCCCAAAAAAACACTTTACCTAAAATTGTATGCATTGTTTTTAAAAAATTTATCGGTACAGATGTGTTTGCACAACTAAATAATCATTTTAATGATCAAAGTCTCTTTGAAAATCATTTTTCATTATTAATTAAAGCCATCGCTTTTAGATATTTCGAAATAAGAATTCACTATATAATGACTTCACTGTCTCAACGCGATGAAAGAATCCGCAATATGCATACAAAGTTAATATTGTTTAAGGGCCAATAATCGTGATGAATGTAAAGTAGGTATTTTCATTATGGTAATGCATGTCATTATTTTGGACATTATTTGTATCTTTAAACGAGTTTCTGAATAAATGTGATTATGATTAAGACTAGTTTTATTTAATCATTAACGTGTCGTATATGTTTTAGTCGTGCCTAGGGTTCCCAACCATTCTATTTTTAACAGTATACTGTTTTTCGCCACATTATACCTTTTACTGCTGAACAAAATAGTGTTTTTATGTCTGCTAGTATCCGGAGCCAATAATCTGTTGATAAAGTACGCGTCCGTCCGTACTCCGTACACAAACTACATTTGACTGTAAATAGGCTTATGAATACTTAAAAAATAATACATATAAAATACTGTTTTGTTTTGTAAAATACTGCTTTATTTTCTTCTCCGACCGGCTATACTTTTTTCCTCGAAAAAAATTTGGGAACCCTAGTCGTGTCAGTCAATAGGTATAATATTATGTTCATACGATTGTCCATAATTAATTATTTTAACATCAAAACATTACACAATCAAGGAGGTATTACAAACTTTTAGTTTCACCTGTCCCGTTGTCTGTAGTCAAATCTTGCGAATATACCTACTTATGTAAATAAGACAAAAATGCAATACTAAGAAACCATAGGCTTGATGTCTTGCCACAGGAACCCAGTGATTGCACGACATAGCCCCGTCGTATTTGTTGTTTTTTATTTGTCTTGCCAAGCACATTACAATATAAATTACGCTTAATAAAAGCTTATCTCTGTGACATTTGGTAAAAATATTTAAAGAAAGAGGTAGTTGTAGCATTTTAAATGTACTAGTTCTTAATTCAGACTTTTTAGTGCTTACAGTTTAATGTCATTAATTTTTACCTAATATGTGGAACTTGTCAACCTATTAGGCAACACCACAAAAAACTATTTCTGTCTCAAGTGCGGCCACGCTATGGTTACATCTATAGGTACATAATCTAAGCAACTCACCATCAACTCACAAGATTTATAAATATTATTTTTAAATGGCAACTATAGCGATCTAATCATCTCAATGGATCTAATAATATTATTAACGCTATTTTATCATGTATTATAATTTATAATTTGCTTGAGGATTGAGGTGTCCGATACAGGGCTTCGGCCTTCGATGTCGCTATTTTTTCGTAACGTTACTGCTTCAAGGGCATTGATAACGGTATCCAGTACCCACAGTGGCACAGACTAATATGGGATACTTACGTATACGGTACCAAATTTACCCGATACTAGAAATAACGTTGATAATGTCACCAATTACTTAGTCAAATTTTCATCAATCGGATCCATCAATCCGGTACGGATTGACGAAAATTTGATCGTACAGTACGCCACGGATTTATGGATAGATATGAAATTTTTATAACCATCAATATTCCATCAATCAGATTGATGAAAATTTGACCGTGTAACCTGTGACAATAGTTGAAATTAATAACGTTATATTATGCTATAACGGTAACTAGGGTTTATAACGGTAAATATATTCTGTTCTTAGTTAGGTAACGTTACAACAACAACCTATTGTATTGTACTGTAATCAAAATAAGTATCTATTTAAATACATTAGAGTGTTTTGCTTTTTACCACCCATTTCTACCCCAAAACAGTAACTAGTATTTTTTCTGATACTACTACATGACAGTTTTCCTTTAAAATTCAGCATATTTCCTACTCTCGTGAATGTTTTCACATTTCCAGAAGCAACCATTTAGCTGGTAGAAGGGACACTGCACTCTTTACGATTTTTCCACTTTAAAACTTCATAAATGGATCCCTAAATCGATAAAGACATTTGAATACTCGTAATATTTTTATAAAACCTATCCAACGATACCGGTGGGGTTGACGCGAAGATATATTATCATCTTCGCTTGATGTGTAGGGAAGGTACCATAAAAAAAAAATATGGTTTTGTACCCAAAGGGGACCTTACTACTGAGACTTCGATATCTATCCGTCTGTCTGTCCACCTGTCCGTCGGTCCGTCTGTCTGTCTGTTTGTCTCCAGGCTGTAACTCAATATAACCACTAATCACTTTAGCTAGACTTTTGAAATTTTCACGGGTTACATATTTCTGTTGTCGCTATAACAAAAATAAAATGAATTTTTAAGGGGGGCTCCCATACAACAAACGTAATTTTTTTAATCTTTTTGGCTCGTAATCAATAATGACAACAGGTAGACACTTAAAATTTTCACAATGTCCTTAATTTTATCTGCAATATAATATTTAATAATAAAATTAAAATAAAATAAATATTTTAGGGGGACTCCTATACAGAAACACAAATTTTCGCCTATTTTTCCTCTATAACCGTACGGGACCCTTCGTGTGCGAGCACGACTCGCACTTGGCCGATTTTTTTAGATTTTATATACCATTTTGTTGGCATAGAATTAGAACGTATTTTGATATCGTTATTTGTTGGCATCATGCATTCATGTCAAATTACGGCTTTGTCGGCCCTTTAGAGTATGTATAAAGGTGACTATAATGAAAGTTCATAGAATTCGATATTAAACCGTTTATTTAATCATAACATAGTACATCAATAATTAATTAACTAGTCACTAAAAATAGAGCGCGGCGGGTACACCTTACGGTGGCTTAAGACATACCAAAGAGGATGTAAACTGTATACTACGTAACAAGAGGTCGGACTTAGAAGAAAAAAATAAACATCCGTTATTTTTTTTAATTTGAAACTGAAGTTAAAATTTTTAAGTGCAAAACCTTTCACTCTAAACATACCAAAAAATTAAAAAAAAAAATAATAAAAAATAAATAAGCTCAAATAAATGTTTTATTTCAATAAAAATTATTGTACACAGCTAAATAAATAGGCTAATAAGGTAAATTAAACAATAAAACAGATTTAATCCACAAGCTTTTGTTGATTTCTATTACTCAATATTATAATATTACAGTACAGTTTTATGTATTTTATTTATAAATATAATAGAATAGCTGTCTATGCTACTCTACTAACTACTTGATTGGCTTACACAGTAAACTCTATATAGGGAGGGGATTAAAGCTGCGCGTCCACCAAGTCAGAATCGGGGCGTACGGTGCGGACTGCGCGTCGTGTCGTCATATATATTTTGTTAGGCGCAGAATGACGTTCCAGTACTTCTAGTGCAGTTCACAGTAGTCAGTACCATACATACAAAGCAACAAATCCGTCCGCTGCATACCTACGCAGTATGCTCCGATCCCGATCCAGTAGACGCGCACCTTTATACATGTAACACACTTAAGTATCATTACTTTGTTTTGTTACACCCTGTATACGACAGCTGAAATCTATCGCGTGGGCTCAGGCCAGCTGCATACCACCTCACGTCTTGATCAGAGGATTTTTCCTTGGTGGCCGTACCACTCATAATCCCATACCTTCCTTCTCCAGCTATTGCTTGCAGACTTGCAAACTAGTATAGGGACCTAAAAATCTGAAATTAATGAAACATTTTTCATTTACTACATTTCCATACAGTTTACATAAATTATTAAGTATACATTTATCAACCTTATGTATTATTACAATAAAACAATATAATATACATTTTAACATTTTCCAAATTAACTGCATACTGATATACATTATAATATTTTCTATGAAATAATAATCTATCTTTTTCATATTAATATAGTTTATGTTGTAAATTATTGTACAAATATGCAAATAATACTGCGACATACTTTGTATTAGAACATGGTATGACATAGTTATGTTTTGCTTCAATTTATCAATTTACGGTTACATTTACATTTTACAATGGCTTACCTTTCGTTTTTCATTAATTAATCCACTTAATTTACAATTTTTGTATGAGTTGCTACAAAATAATTTTCACAAAATGAAAATCGAACTTTGAATTTTAAACTCCTTCTTCGTCTTTTTTCTCATGTAGTTTATATTCTCTATGGTCTTTTTTATCAGCCAATCACAGTCGACCTTGCACAGATTATCTGATTGGGTACAGTTGCTACGTTTAAATTTGGAACCCAAATTTTTTTTTGTTCGGGAATTTCGTCCACCTGGACATACTCAAGTCTAAACTTGAAACTCTAAAGGGTACTTTGTATGAGTGTGAACGCATGACACAATATGTTGTGTCATAATTATCCTTACAGCCCTATTGTCTCTGAGCAAAAACCACGGACAAACAGACAGACAGACGGACGGACAGACAGAAACTGTAAGGTTCCTTAATCCTTATTGACTACGAAACCCTAAAAAGTAAGTAAGCACAAATCTCGCTAAATAACTCTGGTGCTCGGAAGTCGGAAATTTGGTTGCTAGTGAGATTTCGTGCATCTACGAATATGAACTGAAGGTGTCGCATCGAACTGGTAACGTCGCAAATAAAAAATAACGATAAAATCATCAGTATCAATTACGTTATTTTTATACCAATACCGATAAACCGGGGTGAATAGAATTGAAGGGGGCAATAGGGAAAATCTTAAGATAAGTTTTAATGTTTTTTTATGGCAAACTCGGTATCCCCAGTAAAAAAACCCGCATTTTATAAATTTGTTGGTATCATCTCCTTAGTATGGCAATTTTTTATGTGCTACATCGCTAAAACCGCCAAAATTTAACTTCTAAGTTGATAACAAAACAAGTCGTTGTAGACGAGCGAGTTTAAACCTCCGTATTTCGGTGAATTTTGGTAATAGTAGTTTAGTTTAGTTTTCTTGAAATTGCTGTAAAATACAATTTTACTTTTAATTTACACTAATATATAATTAAAGAAACCTTCTCGAGTATGCTTGCCTTTATCCAATAAAGAATATATAGGGAAACTGTAACGAGGCAGCCCTACGAAAATTTTCCAATCACCCCTCAGGTGTGTCTATTGTCCCCTGATATTTGATAAGCAGTAATTACTGCTAAAAAAAGACAGAAAATATACGTTATTTCTAATTAGAAATAACGTATATTTTCTGGTTTTTTTTTTATTAACTAGTAACTACAAACATATCCGAAGAGAAACAAATTTATATCAATAGTTTGGCCTAAGCTAAGACTCAATATATACATGACTAAAAAAGTGGGTATCCATATTATGCAACCTTACGAAAATAGTTACCGAAATTCGAAGACCTATCTATTCACCCCATTATACGGTATTTATATGTTACCCACAGATTTGTATGAACCATTGACATAAGACATTGGTATGAACAATAACGAAATGTGTCGTGTCGAACTGGCAACGTCACATACCAGAAAATAGTGATATAACATTATACTTATTGGTAATAATAAAGTATTTTTATAACATATATTAAAATGGTTACTAGATGTCCTGGATACCATTACATTATGAAAATAACAGTACATAACGTTATTTTTTCTGGTAATCGGTAACGTTATGAACAAATTTTAGGTTCAAGTCAAGTAAAAAGGCCCATTCACTATCCTGCATTGCAGTGCCGTGCTGGCTTATGCGGGATAGTGAATAGACCCTGATAGCTTAAGCAGGATAGTGAATAGATAGAATGAGGGATTTTCTTAACTTTTTAATTTGATTGTCAGTTTCCATTTTAGTAACTAGATGGCGTATGGGTAGACAACTGTCGGTAATACCAGGGAATACCATCAATAATTGCTACAAAGCTGGGCAAAAGAATGTAAAACTGGATACATTTCAATTCGAAAAAGACGCCATAATATTCCAATGACTAGGATAACAACGTTATTACAACGATGTTTTAATTAAGACTCACGGAAGAAATAGCCCTATTTACCGATATTCAGACCAAATGTCACAGGAATTATACATTTTGGTTTTGACAACATCTTACCTGCACTTGTGCAAGATAACGATTTCATGGCTAATATTTTACCAATAATGAACATCAAAGACCCAAATAACACAATTTGGGAAAAAATAATAAAAACCACACCAACAATAAAAAGTAGAAGAAGTTTGAAAGTAACATGGCCGCCAAAAATGATGTCACTTGGCAGTTTTCAGTTTGACAAGTATTTCATCTCAGTGTGTTCCTAAACTATTACCAGTATACTGGCCTAAACGCTTAGGCAAATGATCGCTTAGGTTTAACATATTTTGACTTATGTCACACTTGACAGTACACTGATATTTTTTTAGAAACACAACCAATATGTATCAGTGATGCCAACCTGCAGATAATTTCAGATCGGTGGGGAACCAATAGAAAACAAAGATATTTTACTAGAAAATCTAGAAGTGTCTATCGTTGCGCCGTCTTTTTCTTTTTCTTCTTTTTTGGCAACTTGACACAAAGGATGTGTATGTTGTGCCACAGACAAGGTAAAAAGGTAAGGAATATGGCGGGAAAACCATATTCCTCCTATTATAATTTTCATCATCGTTTTCATGTATCGTCAGGTCTAAAGCAGGGCTTCAAATAACGTTATTTTTTCATAACGTTATTGCTTCAAGGGCATAGATAACGTTATGAAAATTTTACCAATATTAGAAATAACGTTATAAATGTATTTAATAACGGTAAATGTTATAACGTTATATAGGATTTATAACGGTAAATATATGTTCTTTGATAACGTTATAGTCCGTCAAGAAAGTCATGACAAGCGGGAAAATTTTCTAAACGTAATCACGCTTTTAAGGTGTATTTTTTTCTTTGTATTTTCACAGAGAACGCTTATTATATTTTAAATATGAGTGAGATTTGGTGCACCGTGCACGATCGCATACCTGATACCAGAAAATAACGTTATATTTACCGTTATTATCATAACGTTATTTTATTGTTATGGCATAACGAAAAAATAACGTTATAATAATAACGGTAAATATAACGTTATTTTACTAGATATCGTTAAAAAAATAACGTTATCTGGCTACCATTATGAAAATAACGGTACGTAACGATATTTTTTCTGTTATTCGATAACGTTATGAAGCCCTGGTCTAAAGTCTAGTCAAAGTCTAAGTAAAAGTCAATACAGTCAAGGAGTCAAGTCGGTCGATTCAGTAAAGTGGTAGACGCTTTACTGAAACTTTCGATGGAGTTTTGGAGGGAACACAAAATAGCACGTTTCTGGATATTACATCACTTTCCTACACTTGTGCATGAGCACGAATATCTAATGGTTAATATTCTACCAATAATGCACATTAAAAACCCAGCTAACACAATTTTAGGAAAATAATACAAAAACACAACAGCACTCTTTCATATGCCCGCCAAAACTCCGTTGCGCCGTCTGGTGGAGATTAAAAATAAGAAAATCTTCTTCTTCTTCTTTTTCCTCATTGAGAAAACATTACGAAATGACATTGACATTAACATCTTACGTCAGAGCAATTGGCTGCATTGCTTTAGAGCTTCTACAGATGGCGCGAACCCGGTCTGCAGACCGCGTCCGTGAGGGACGCCGTCCGTCCGTGAGAGACAAATTTGACAGTTTTGACGGTTCGTCGTCCCGCTAGTCCGCTACACACTACACGAACCTCGTACCGTCAAACCGGAATGACATTTGTAAAATTCTTTTCGGATTTTAAACTCTATTTATTTGTAATAGAGTTCCAAATGCCCTAAAAGCTTCATTTTCGTAAAGTGTTACCAATTCTGAAAGAAATATTTTCCCCACACTGTATTTGTCAAGTATATTTTGTTAACTCTGGCGTGATACAAAAATCACAGATCATCAGATGGACAATTTTTTTTTGTGAAGAAGTACCGTACATAGTAGGTACAACTGCATAACAATTAACAATACGTACCTAGTACCTATCCTCTTAGAAGTCTAATACTGCATTTACACATTCGCGTTTGCCATTCGCCGCGTCATCGACAAAGCATTCGACGAAGCATTCGTACACGAATGCTGTCGCGAACTACCGTTCACACATTCGTGGGGTGATTCATTTTGACATTTGCACACGAACATGAAGGACGTGTTAATATGATAGCGACGTTGAATGAAAAATATTATGAAATGTATGATAGCGATATTTTGGGTTCCAAATGAGCTCTTCCTTTTTGTAAAATTCTAGGAATTCTAAAATTCGCCCTTCACTTCACTCCATTTTTATTACATAATAATAATAATACTAAATACTAACAATTAATCTGTATTGAAAATCAAAATATATTTCCTTAATATAATATTAGCCCGCCAAACTGCATAGTAGTTTGTCGGCGGTGATATAATATTTTTGTATGAGTAATAAGTATGTAGAGATCAACTACGATAATATGACGCGCCCCTCCAAAATTCAAAACGCTTGAAGTGCGTTGTCAAAACGTTTGATGTGCGTTATCTTGCGAGGTAGGCTAGTTATGATTATTTGACCAACAAATCTTGGAAATAAGTGACATTAACTGAAATGTTACGTGTACTGTGATTGGTTGAATACTTACTAAAGCCTGACCAGAAAAATAAAAAACCTGCGCTGAGGGCGCTAAATGAACTATGATTATGGCAATATCTAGTACACTCATACACTTACGAATTGGCTAGTGTACAATTTAAGCAAGTGTTTAATTTAATAATATTATAGACGAATAATTATTGAAATAATTTTACAAAAGCATAGCATTTATGTATAATTTTAAATTATCACGAAATAAACTCCCATAATAGTAAAACTATAGGCATTAGGCAGTTTAAAAAAATACATCTTTATAATTCCATTATTAACTTTTATTTAAGTTACTAGCTGTCCCTGTGAACTTCGTGTCACTTTAAAATCTTCCCTGGACTTCTACGAATATTTTAAGACGATTTTAAGACTAAAATCAGCCTGATCCGTTCAGCCGTTTTCGAGTTTTAGCGCGACTAACAGATTTGAAAATCCATTTTTATATATAACTAGCTGCCTCGGTGAACTTCGTGTCACTTTAGAACCTTCCCTGTACTTTTACGAATATTTTAAGACTAAAATCAACCCAATCCGTTCAGCCGTTTTCGAGTTTTAGCGTGACTAACACATTTGAAAATCCATTTTTATAAATAAGAGGAAGAAGATTCATCAAACTCAGAATCTAAATATTCAACAGATTCATATTATATACTTCATGATCTTCAGATTGTAGTGGTTCAATGTCTTAACAGCTCATCTCTGACTCATTCTTCTTTCATTATTATTAGGTGTAGAAAATAAAACTGAAGTTATGACCTTCTCTTCGTATTTTCATTACAGACGATCAATATAAACCTAAAAACAAAAATTTTAAACTAAATTAGTCACAAATTAGCCAATTCAAATTGCACACACTATATGAGGTACCTACCAGCCATGTTGACAACAAAGCCCGTGATGTTATTTAGAGAAATAGAGTCGATCCCTTCAGACTTTCTTTTCGACAAGTGATTATTCATATTAGAAATAACTTTTTATAACCGGCTTTTAATAATTTTCGATATTTTAACACTTATTTAACTTACTCGCCCAAGAAATATAACACGCACAATCGAGAACACACTTTGACAGATGACAATTATGACATCTCATAAAGATTGTTGCCAATTGAAGAAATTACTTCCAATAGATTTCCGCAATATGGCGGGGTTTTTTATTTTATTGGTCGGGCTTTACATACAAACTCTTTCATAAGGATGTGACTACACACATTGAAACAGTCATTTGGAGGGGCGCGCCATGTTATCGTAGTTGATGTCTATTTGATTACAATAAATAATTCATAATTCACAGACTAATAAGGAATAGGTACTAAAATAATTCATAAGCTGTTCATATAATTATTTTTCTATTAGACTTGAAAGTTGAAAGTTGAAGAAACCACTTTAGTGGTAAGACCGCCTTTATTTTGTACGGATTCTTTTATCGTTTTTCTTCTGTACAAATAAAAAAGTTTTTGTACAAATAAAAAAAATCTATTCTATTCTAAAACCCCAATTATTTTAAAAGTAAAGACAGGAGCCGTAAGTAATGTTAAGTATTGCGTTAAATTTATATAACTACAATAAATATTTTTCCTTATATATAGGCAGATATTTGTTAAATTGGCAGGACTAAGCCCATGTGTCAAATTTGACGGTACGCTGCGAACCGTCAAAACTGTCAAATTCGTACCAAATGAAGTACCTGCATACGAGTTTGACAGCTGTCAAACTCACCTACGCTTATCTTCACTTCGTACCGGGTTCGCCCGTCTGTAGAGGCCATTGAGACCATTATAGTACTAATTTACGAAGTAACTAGTTCTTGATCTGTGGTGCTAATGCCCGCTAGGTCACGAGTGCGCTTCGGAATCTCGTTTTAACGTTTTAAAATCTGTGAATTAAACACGAATTATACAGTGCTTCTAAATTAATATCTGGTAAGTCTTGTTGGTATTATAATTTACGTACTATAATTGTTGTTTATACTGTGAGAACTGTCCATTTGCAAAAAAATATGGTTAGGTACTGAAAAAAAGAAAAAAGTTGTTTCGCTGTAGCCGGCCTCACGAAATCTAGATATTATTGCAAACCAGTTTGCAAGTTTTCTTTTATTTATGCTTCGTCGTATTTCGTACCAAATCATTCTTTAAATGTTAGGCTATTGGTTCATTTTGAGTAATGTAATTTAAAATATGTTGCGTTTATATTTCATCGATCGCAAAATATTTGGGTACCGTACTTGCTAACCTTGCTAATCATAAAATATAGGTATCACCTTTATTACTTTACCCACAAGTAAAATTATTGGATTATAAACCGTTTATTTTTACTATTCTTTCTCTTTGTGCCGTAAGAAATTACAATAGCCTATTTACTTACATTTCATATTATAATCTTATGGGTGGGATTGATTTTCGTATTTTGTAAAAGAAATAGTGATGGGACTTATGTGTATAAACTGTATTGTTAAACCCCACAGTTTAATTTTACATTGTTAGTTATATTTTGTCTATGCTTAACAATATTTGTTATAGTACAATAATATCCAGTTTACAGTGCTTAGTTATTTCTATCAGATTAGTTATAGTTATTAGTTTCAGTCAGTCCTCTATATTATATAAGTATTTTCTTTTTTAGTATTTGTTGTATAGTAAATTTTGTAGCAGTGTCTAAAGCAGAGGTTCCCAAACTTTTTTTTCTCATAGACCACTTTAAACATTTTCCTGGATCCGGTGGATCAGACGCAATGGGGGGGGGGGGGGTCCCCATTCAGTTGGATACCTTTATTGTATTCTATTGTTGTCGCAATCACCGGTGCTCGCGCGGGGCCTGAAGGATTAACATTTTTGTATGCTATTCTAAGTTTGACTCACAAGTCACAGTACAAGGAACAAAGTATAAGCTTCCACTTCACACAAAAATTATCGCAGTTGAAATATATCAAAATTTAAATTTCTGCAATGGTCACCTGAGATAAACGTTATAATTTTAATGGAAGGGATATAATTTTCATAGACCCCCGTTAACGATTCGTGGACCCCCAGTTTTCTTCCACGCAAGCGTAGACCTCTGTCAGACAACACTTTGGGAATCAATGGTCCAAAGTATGCTAAATTAATAGATAGATTTTTAATATTTCCATACATGTACACTTAAATTATTGATACTGAAGACTTATTATTTAATTATTTTATTTTTATTTATTGTGAAAACCAACAGCTTATATACTAATAAAATTTACAAAGAGCGTTTTATAGTGGTGGGTCGTCGACGCTTTTTCGATCAACAAAACGAGACTGTTTATCGTTCATTATAAAACTAGTTGAAAAAACAGTTTTTTTTCGACTAGTTTACGTCTTCGACGAATAGTGTGGTGGGTCGTCGACGCTTTTTCAATCAACAAAACGAGACAGTTTATTGTTCATCGTAAACTATGTAGTTGACAAAACAGATTTGTTTCAACTAGTTTTCGTCTTCCACGAATAGTGGTGGGTCGTCGACGCTTTTTTGATCAATGAAACTGATTGACACATGATTTTAGCATTAACTGTTTTGACAAACTTGTTGTCGTTATGCACTTCGACGCGACGACTGATAACGACGAACGACAAGACGGTTTAATCTGTGAGCGGTGAAAATGCACTTCCCTACATAGTACATACTTTTTTCCAGGCTTAGGACTGGCAGGCAGGCAGATTAATTACTGAAATTTTACATTTACTTAATTTAAAATATCACCACCCATCCGTCAATCGCGTCGTCGCGTCGCGACGAACGGTCTCTGTCACACACACCGTTCCGGCATGGCAACCGTTCACGCATAAACTAGTTTATCAGTAGGCGCTAAACTAGTTTACCCGTTCATGACTGATAAACAGTTTAATAAATCGTTCATTTGACGCCCATCCCTAGCATTTTACATACAATAAAGCCAATAACAGGTTTCCCATATATCACAATAGTGCAGTACAAACTAAAAAAATAAAAATAACTAAAATAACAAAAGCACATTAATACAAAAAGTCAATAAAGAAGAAACTGGTCGAGAAGACTCAATATGTATAGTAATTGTAGTTAATTCAATGTTAAGATAAATAGCTACATAAATTTTTTTTACGTAAAATAAAATAAAATAACTCTCAGTATACTACACATAAAAATATAGCTTTTTTATTTAAATAATTTTTAATAAATATTAATTTTAACAAGCAGTAAGATTCTTTTAGTTAATGTTTCAGGCTTTTTACCGATTTTATTACTTGACTTCTAAATTTAACTATAACATCTCTTGTTTTTGTTTTATTCCTTATAGTTTCTATCCTAATCTTATCTGAGAGTTTTATTCCCATCATGCTTCTATTCATGCATTTTGACATGTCGTTAATTTCCTTATTTGCGCTTTGTTCAATGCCCATGTCTGGCAACCATACGTAAGAATTGGTATGATATATGTATCGAAAAGTTTTCTTTTAATCTCCATACTCATTTGCTTATCTTTCATTATTTCTTTTAGGCTCCAATATCGTTTCCAGGCATTGGCAATGCGTCTATCTATTTCTTTCGACATGAGGTCATTTGTCGATATTAGGAATAAAACAAAAACAAGAGATATTATAGTTACCATCAAAAGACTAAAATGGAAATGGGCAGGGCACATAGTACGTGGCAAAGATAAATGGAGTAAATCAATACTTTCTTGGTTCTTGGGCCACTTAAAACGGAAACGTGAACGTCCCCCCAGGCAATGGATAGACGATATAAAAAAGATTGCAGGTCCCGCATGGTCTAGAACAGCTAAAGACCGATACACCTGGAATATGTTGGAGGAGGCCTATGCCGTGCAGCATACAGATAGCAAATAGAAATATTAAATATGTTATAGAATATTACAAAAATAAATTAGAAATAAGGACTGAGTAAATAAGCATAAAAAAAAATTCTTGTAAATATGTGATATCTGAATAAAGGCTATTATTATTATTATTATTCTAAATTTAGCTTTAGATTGAGTGAATAAGTCAATATCATTGAAATGTTTATTAATATATGAGTGATACGTGTTAGGACATGAGTGATACGTATTAGGACAGAATTTGATGTAATGGAATATGCAGTAGTGAGGTCTTACGGGTTCGGGATTTTGGGGTTCGAAATGAAATTTGAGAAACAAGGTGTGGACAATCTATCCTATTATTTAAAATATCGTAAAGAAATCCCATATCCAGAACAATGCGCCTCTGCTCTAAAGTTAACAGATTATGTCCATCACAGGCATCTTCATAGGCATCAAAGAATTTGCGGCTTTTATAGTTCAGGTGATTAATAAACATACAAAAGTGTATTCTCTCTAATCGGCTTTTGTAAATAATGTAGTTTGGAGTCCAAATAGGACAACTATATTCCAGTACACTCCTGACATAAGCTGAGTAGATTGACGTAAGGGCTTATGATACAAAATATAGTTTATTATAGCAAATTATGAATTTAAGAAGGTCATTCTTTATCACGAAAGTGTTATTTTACAAAGGATTCACACAAATAAATTTATGTAACATGCAGAAGGACAGGGAATTCAGAGACAGAATTATTAATTAAACAATGGTTAATTTTTTTTACTTCACACACAAGATTTATATGCTTATTATCTGTGTCTTCTGTCGATTTAAGCAGAAAATGGAATGCTTTCAAGCGTGATGGAATTCAGCTACAAGGCTGTAAGATTTTTATTCAGTGTTTTAAAAAACCTGTACATGTAAGTTTGTAGTGACTAGTGTTTACTTTTTACTAATAGTTCTAATCACTTTTGTTTTTATCTTCATGAACTATGTAATGTGTACAATACATTTGATCATGATATTTCAATAATGCGGTAAGTACTTGCAATTAATTCCTCGATCGTGGATTCCTAGAAATCTATTGTTATCGCGGTTGAATTTGACCGCTTGGGAGTTGAAGCATTAATTACCTAAATAACATAATTTAATAGTTATCTTATATTATGATATTTCATAGGCATCATTAATTTTGATAAATCAAAAAAATGCCACAAGGCATTAAGCCCGCCTTTGTGCTACAATGTGCAAAAAGTTTTTAAATAAATAAATAAAAAGTTTTTTGGTAGAAAAGGTTCAATAAAAAATGATTGCAGTGCTAGCTGAAATTTGCTTGCTCACATTTTTGCATATATAAATAACTAAGACACTGTAAACGAACAATAAGATATAACAGCACTATCAGCTAAAGTAAACGAACTCATAATTGTAGCAATTAGCTTTAAAAATAATGCAGTCATGATAAGGGGTATCAGTGTGTTGACATAATATGCAGCAAAGTCCTCACTTTTAGGAATTCACAATAAGTATAGACCTTATGCCCTAGGCCCTAGCAGCACTCGCCTTGATGAGCGCAAGACGCCAGAAGGTGCACGGATTCCTTAGCGACAAATGGGCTTATTTGCACTTTCACGTTGTAGATAATTGAGGCGAAATTAAGACTGCCTTCATAATATTAGGTCGCCAGTAGTGCGACAGCAGCGCGACATAATGTGAAGGCTCTCTAAAACACCTATAACGAGTCTTAATAGACCCAGATCCCGGCAGGATATATTATAGGAACAATAACTTACTCTCTGATTGATGAAACCATAGGTTCTTAGTAGTGCCTCATAACTCCTCATAATAGAATACCTGCGTGTTTGTGGAGCTCTACGTGTGACACCTGAACAGGTACCAAGTAAGAAAGTTGACTAAAAATTAGTCTTTACTTATTTTGTCGTGACTAATATTTAAATTTGTAGAATATTATTCTGAACTAGTATCATGTAGTGTAAGACACTTTTCAGTGACCAAAACTTTTATAAATAACTTTGTTGCTAATTTTTTTAAAGGTCTTATTTTTATTTTATAAATTAATATGATATATAACACCTTCGAAAACAATATTACTAGAATTTATTTTGTACTAGCTGTTGTCCGCGACTTCGTCCGTGTCAGCATAGTATAATAACAAAGATGGATAATTTTCCCATTTTATGGTTCCTTACCCAAAGGGTAAAAACGGGACCCAATCACAACGATATTTCAGCCTATCCGTCTGTCTGTCTGTCCATAATCCAGGCTGTACCTCCTCTTTCTAACATGTATAGTGATTATTACTAAAGTATGAATACAATTGAGTATTTTTTGGTCAGGTGTCACACGTAGAGCTCCACAAATACGCAGGTATTCTAAGTACATCGCAGAGGAATAGCCTAGACAAGCCCTAGTAGGGTCTCTGTTTGGCCTGGGGGATGTCTTAACACCCTCACTCAGATGTGTCTGCCGACGACCAGGCAGACACCCGCTGGTAGAACTGCGGTGGCCCCACATTTCCCGTGGATCAGTCAGAAGCGGCGCAGCAAGGAACGCAGTCGGGTTTTAGTGGGCAGAGCTGCGGCCACTTACCATCATCGGTCGCAGCGAGTCGTACATACCCTGGTTGTCCTCCCCAGCACTGCCGGGGATGCATAATAGCATTTCCCGACCAAAAAACAAAATGTATTCTAAGTACATGGAGGCACTAGTGACTAGCACTACTAAGAACCTATGGTTTCATCCATCAGAGAGTAAGTTATGTCTGATCCTTCTTGTTTCTGGTTCTATGATTATTTTTTGGCAATCATACTAGCTAGTAGCTACGATCTAACTTGAAATATCGAATTCGAATCTTGTAATTATGTCCCCCTACTCGATCGATCTCGTGTCAAATGGAATAATTAATATCTCAAGATTTGTATGCCAGCTCACAGCTGATACCGAGTCGGCATGGCTAAAATTGCTCATGTTTTGACGGTTACAATACGTGTAGACTGTAGATTTACTAAATAAGTACATGAAAGACTATAAGTCTTCATTGTCAAGGTCATAATTCCTTAGGACATTAGTCTTTCCGCCTTCCGTTGCGGGAAATATGTACGGCTTACGTCGCAAGGGCGATGGATTTTATGCCTTTTGCCTACCGGCTGCCGGCATGCTGATTTTGTATCTTGCGAAAGCAATGCATGTGTCAGAAATGGCTTAGGCTTGCTAAATAAAAGTATTGTATAAATCATAAACACCGATAAATAAAACGTAGTTTATACGTATTGTAAATACGTAATACAATTATTATTCACTTAGCTTTTCTTCATTTCCAATTATTAAGCTGAAAGAACTGATATTACACAAAAGGCCAAGAAGCGTTTTAACCAAATAAATACTTATCTTATAACGATCTTTGTTCGAAGTACTCAGAGCCAATTCACATTGACAGGAGGCAGAGTGACGGCTTACGACAAGAGAGAGAGAGTGAGTCCCTTCCATCAGACAGCCCGCCTTAAATACTGCCATCTCAAAAACAACCCCACCGCCATTATCACTCTACCCCACGTCTGACTACCAGGATTTGCATCTAATATCATAAATACAATGATTCATAGTTACAATCATCCTGAAAATCATTATAAATTAAGTATCTAATTATAACACTTTTATATTAATTTATTAACTCTACTATCTTTTGTAACAAAAGTATCATAACCGGAAACAACAATAATTATTGTCTGTTTAAAGATCAATTGACGTGTTCAAAAATAATGTTATAATATTATATTTGTTGTCCAAATATCATGAATTAATTATTAATAATAATTAGTTCAACTCACATGAATTATTGAAATATGTACTTCTCATAAGAATTTCAAGTCAAATAACAAAACAATAAGACAAAACCATTGTTACCATTGTACATCATTTTATTTATGACTATTATTGAAATAATTGTCATTTATATTCATCTATATTTTGAGTAAAGTGGGTCGTACCTCACACATGCGATTAACAGAAGTTATTTCGTACAGTTTTCGTCTGTTGCATTGCTGTTTTTATTTGGCTCTAAAAGAGGTGACAGACGTACGAACTCAAAGTACGTGGGTTTTAAGTTCGAGCCATAAGTCCGCGTACTTACTCGCGTGTCTGTCACCCCTAGTGTAGTTTATCTCAGCCCATTAAATCCTAAGGAATATGGGCGTGAGCTAGTTGTATTCCTCTGTGGACTTTTACAAGTATACTGTATACAATGAATATGTTTGAATAATTTCTCACAAATTCATCGTTTTGTACGTTGACTCATGCTTTCGGATGTCCGTTAAGACGTTTGATGGGCATATCGCACGCATGACTGTTCGCATGACTACTTCGCGTTTTATCGCCACACCACACAATATGTTGATGCCCTTTTACTTCGAAATTGGGGTGTTACTGGCGAGTGGCGATCTAAAACGTGTAGAAAAAAAAACCCTGAGATTCACTTCTGGGGCACAAAGCGCTTGAGATCGTCATGTTTTGGAGAAATTATATTAGACATAAGTCAAATTTTTCTGATGCCAGTTTGTATTGGCTTTTGGGATATCACCTTCTGTTACTTCTTACAATGCCCAGAAAGACAATGGTATTTTCGAAGGACCAGCACTAAAATCAATACTATTTTAATAATTTCCAGAAGTACAAAAAAGGTTGTGAACAGTTCTCGAGTTATTTAAACTGTTGTGAACTTAAATGATCAACAATCTACATTTCGAGTGAAATGATTTCGGAAACCTTTCACCTGTGTAATCGTTAAGAAGTATTCCGTCTTATCATGCTACTTTTAAGGAGCGAGTAATGGTGATTGTCATATTACGTTTAAGGTGCTGACGCAGATCTTATATTTTTCGTTGAAGTTAATACTGTAACAATCGCTAAGCTAAAATTAATGACTAACTTGATATTCTGAAATCTAAATGAAAACTAACTATGACTTTACTCTTTAAATCAAGACCATAAGCAAGACCAAAGGCTGTTCTGTGCCAAAATGGAATTGCCAAACCTGGCATAAGGCAATATGTTGAGAAGGTCACGTTATTTACCTACGTGAATATTGTTTCTGCTGTCAAACATAATCAACATGGATTACGCGATGTCAAGTCATCTGTGCGAAGCCATGTTCAAACGCTTACACTTGTATGGATTGAGGAAGGGTAGACTCGCAATATTTTGTAGTAGAGTCTGAAGATAGAGACTTAAGGACAAACTCAAGAAAGATACACGGAAACAGTGAAAAGGCTGGTGTTTCTTCAGAGGGAAGCTTTAGGGATTTGGTTAACGGTCATCAAAATCTAAGAATTATAGAAACTCCACGATTGGTACACAATAAAGGTACGAGGAAAAAGGAAAAGAGGCAACACAGTAAAGCGGAAAACTGAACAGGAATTAAGGAATATGTGCCTAGCACCAGTGTTTAACGCAAATATGCACATAAGTCATCGTTTTGTAATGGCCATAATTTTAGCAAGTATTTTTTGCAATTTTAAAGAAACTTATGGCAGTAAACACATCAGTTTCATTCAAAAGTTATACAGTTTGTTGATAAAGCGTGAAAGAGATATTTTTAAGTGGACGAATGTGTGATTAATCTGGCCTAACGATGACGAATCATAAGTGACTCATATATTTATACTTGGGCTTCGGATTGAAACAAATTTTTCCTTTTTAAATAACAACGGCCCAAAGGATTCAAAAGTTTGGATCTTCACTTTAAAGGCAGACATAAATGCTTGATGATTGGCTGGAATGTTACGGAACTCAGAATGACTAAGTTAGATCAGGGGTCGGCAAGTAATTTTAGGTGGGTCCGGATACTGTGGAAAAATTTTAACGAGGTCCATAAAAAACACACTTGTCCTAAATGTAGCTTAAAAATATATTTTTTATTAATAAGGTATACGTATACCTTATCTATGTATTAATTGATACTTGGTATATAAAATACATTACTATAATATGTATTTCGCGGTCCGAGATTCGACCTTTCGCGGTCCGCCTGTTGCCTACTGCTGCTATACAGGGTGCAATTAAACCTTCCTGCCAAATTTTGATATATTGATCCTTGTTAAAAATAAAAATACACGTATTTTTTCTTTTATAGTCACTCAGTACTAAAATGTTGAGAAATAGCTTCCGAAAGTTATCCTATAAAACACTGCAATTAATGGACACGATGCGTCGGTCGCGCGTGACATGCTGTAGATGATTGTAAGGGCCTGACCACATTAAGATTAAATTAGAAAGATTGGTGGCGATAAAGAGCTTCGATTCTCTATAGCTGCAGCTCACAACGCCAATCTTGGAAATTCCAAGTTTTAATTGTAGGATTTTGGATAAAGCGTAGTATCTAGTGCTTGTCATGTGTCTCGTGTGGTGTGGCTCTAAACACAGTACACAATATGATAATCTAATATATAAAATTCTCATGTCACGGTGTGCGTAATTGAACTCCTCTGAAACGGCTCGACCGATTTTCGTGAATCTTAGCGAGCATATCGGCTAGGGTTGAGAATCGGACAGCATCTACTTTTTATATTGATAAATGATAAGTGCATTTGTTGAATAAATAATAGTAAATTATTACAACTCGAGACTGACGGTGACTATTGTTTGTGCGACGGGATAGTGTTGCCATGGTGTAAAATAATATGGGCGAAATACTTTATATGGCAAAACAACTTTTGCCGGAACAGCTAGTAGTATTATACAAAAATGCGTCATATAACAAGAAAAAATGTGCGAATGGTATGTTAGGTCATTATTTTCAGTGTCAACTATCAGCGACGTTAAATATACTTTTGGATTATACTCGTGCGAACTGCGAATATATTTTTTGTTCACCTAAAAGATTGTGTTACGTAAAATAACTAAATATTATGTTATAAGCCACGAATAATGAAAACGTGGTTGAGAAAATGTTAATAGACGTGAATTTTGACACGATTTGCAAGTTATGTTCTAAACATAACTTCATACATGAGCTTTTTTATTTGCCCTTTTATACCCGAGTTTTCGCACCGTTTATTACGGAATTTATCCACATAGTTAGAATTATAATACTCGTGTATGCTGTAATCGCTGGCCATTTTGTAGACGATATTTCCACGAAGCAGCTAGATTTGCATGTCGAATGTAAAAAAATATGCCGTATTAGTTGTGCCAAAACATAAATGGTGGTACACGTCATTGAACCATTGATTTTAATAACTCATTGATTTCACGACAATGGCTTCAGTAGCCTTATAAATAAACAATGGTTGACAATGTAAGCAAGTGACAAATGTGTTACCACTTACCACTCGAGATTAGGGCTGCTAAAACAACTAAAGGCTGCCGGCAGTAAAATAATTGTAAGACAAAAATAAAAAGAAAGGAAAAAATCATAGATTTTGCGTTGTAAGCGTGCTGAGGCATACTTTTATAGGAGGCATATTTTTCCCATAGTGTCGTTACTGCCTTGATGAAGGCTCTCATTATTGTTATCATTGCTGACTCCAATCTGTGTAACTAAAATGCTCCTCCTAATTTTATCTTAATGAGCATTCCTAAAGGAAGCATCAATTAAAGTGGTTGACAACACTAATGTAAAATGTACTTTGATAAGGATGTGTCTGGCGCGATTGTTCGCCACCTAATATAAAGCTGACTTACATTCCGAGACAGAAATGTTTGTCTGTTAATTGTCCCATTAATGAACAGCAGTCCAGCAGTGAGCTCTGGTTTCTTATTGAGAAAACATTCAATCATATAAGCGAACTTCCTTACCATTGATTTATAATATTATTGCAGTCTGCAGACATTCTAATTAAACTCATCTTGTAATTGAAAGAGTTCTCACCGAACAATTGCAGTACAACTGACGTGATATAATCGAAATCTTAAAACATAAGAGGTCTTGCATTATAAACATTGGAAAGTTTATTATGTAACAATTACTTTTTACATCCTACCGACCGAATTTGTTTTACAACAGATCTTAAAATCTGTAGCAGTTTATGCACACTGGATAATTTTGCTTCATTCATCCTAAACAAGATACTCAGAGAAAAAGTTAATTGTCCTTGTGGCGATAAGTCATTTGCAAGTGTATGCACGCTCTATTCCTCTGCTGTAATTTCTTCTACTGTTGTTGTGAGTTATTGTGTTTTGTTTGTAAATGGAAGACAGTGATTTTGGGCTTCCATAACAAAATCAAGCTAAATCACGTTTTTATATCCAAACATGCGGTCACCTATAGGGTAAATTCCAGCCTTATGTCATAGCAGAATTTTGTACGGGATTAAAGTGCGCTTTTGATAAGACTTTTCGCCTCTGTGAGGTCAGCATGAATTGCTTTTGATGATATCTATTTTCGACGAAAATTGTTTATCTTGAGCTAAGTACTAGTTGACTGATATGTAGAGGTGTAAAAGAGGATATCACTTCTTCTACTTTGTTGTCCCAAAGGTACACGATGATCGAAAATTCCATACTTTAGGTTACTACTCAACCTGTTCAGATTTCAGACAGAATGTGTTTCGAACTAATTTATAAAGAATTCTGATGTTGATGTGGGATTACCTCGTCTTCATCACTTTCATTTCTCTGAGAATGTTTCTTTTTCCTGGTGTTTGGTTTCTCGTCGATCTCCGTGATCGTGCAGATTAGATCCATTATGACTGTAATATTAGCTGCGGCTGGTTAATTTGTATTGTGTGTTTCTCCCACGTAAGAAAGTGACATTGTCTTTCACAATTTCCTTTTAGATAAACCGCATATGAATGGCGTTGAGTATAGCATAGCTTCCCTCGTTAGAATGATTGAGGTTTTGGTGCTTGGATGATAGTATTAAGGGTTGCTAGTTGCTACTAATAAAATACAAAACAATTTATAATCTGAAAACTAACAATAATTTGCCAGTGGCTCACCGCAACGTGGCGTAGTTAACTGTCGTTTAACATTATTCTTATTGACTAGAATCATAAATATTCATTATATTTGCGCTTAACGGACGTTAATTTAGTGTAAATTTAGATTCCCAAGAATCCCTAGACAGGGTATGAATAATTCAAAACACGAATCACCTTGGCAGACGCTGCGCGATGAAATCACAAGCTGACATTCCTTTTGTTCGAAACTTCAAACAAATGCACCCGAATTGTGTGAAAAACTTCGATACATGTGAGCCAGTAACCACATTCGAAGCAGCATCATAATAAGAAATGAATCCCAACGGTATAATTAACCTATTGAAAATATTTAGAAGTCAGTTAAGACTTAATCCTTCAGGCCCCGCGCGAGCACCGGTGATCGCGACAACAATAGAATACAATAGCAATTCCTGGAAATTCCGACTGAAGTATTAAGACTAAGGGGCACCTTGCCATAAGGTACTAATTAATAATTATATATTGTGTGACCTTGCATAGGATCCTCGTATTCTTAGTCCTTACCCCTTCTACAAGAAAGAAAACTACTCTCACTGGTATGATTACTTGAATATTCGTAGAAATGTCTCTCTGATGATGTAATTGCATTGCATCTTATCTTAGATACTCTGACTTGGTGCCACCTATCTCTTATCTTGTTTATCTCGATGTTTTCTTTTACAAACATTGTGGTGTGTTTTTCGAAAGCGAAATCTGATAAAATGTATTACGATTTGTCTAAGAATATTTATTCGACTGAGTAACGAAAATGTGCTCAGAATTTTACACTTATTTGTGTAAAATTCTGAGCACATTTTCGTTACTCAGTCGAATTTAATAATATTTTTCTTCGAATAAAAAAAATGGAAATATAATAAACTGAATATAAGGTTCGTTTGCATATTGATTTGATTCTCATGTTTTTGTCACGGTTCGAAAATACAAAGATGGTACTACTAAGACCTACGAAGTAGGTACTTTAATATAGTACTTCGTAAGTGTTAGTAGTACCTCTACCTTTATATTTTTTATAAAAATTAAAAAGTACTTCTTAGGTCATAAAGTAAAAATTTAAAAGCCCGGGGAGCTGCCTAATCACTCTCGCAGAATACACAAGTACGTAGACGACACATTGTCGTCAATTGGTATTCACTATTCAGTTATTATCACAAATATCTTCGTTCTCATCTCAATGCTATCATCTTATTTTATATAACACTCTGCAATGCAGACTTAACAGTCTACACTACAATCTACATTATAGATTTAGGATCTAGGCCAACAGATATTGGAGATGTTCAAAATATTACAGTCAATGATAATAATCGAAACATATTACCTAATTTATATTTTATTATATTTGAAATTATTATTATATCTTCCAATTTAAGTCTCGCAAATGAATTGAATGAATAAAAGTAATGTTAAAACTTAACTTATGCAATTATCTATTTTATCTGATATTTTAGGACATACAATTTATTTTTCCTCTTTATAAACAAACTGCACATAATATCACTTTACTAAGTACTGTATTTATTACTTATTTATTACTTTTGCAGATTTTAAGTCTTAATATCGCATAAATAATTTTATTGTATGTTTGTAAATATTATTTTTTGCTCTTGTTATTTTAATTTTGCACCATTATCGTATTTGTTTAATGTTTATTTTATTTATATTTGTTTCAGCCAAAGCGTGACCATGATAAATGCTGTAGAGGAGTTTTTAGATGATTTGAGGTAAAATAAGTGTCAAAATCGTGACTAACCTATTACTGTAACTACTATACTACGCTTGTTGCGCTAATCCGTGCATGATAAATTGATAACTGAAAAAAAAAACTGACAAGAGGGGACCTTAGGGCTCGACAAGGCTTTTTATTTCTAAGAACGTGGCGAAAAAAGGAACTAACGCTGCCATCATACAAAAACGGAACTTTTGACATATTTTTGACAGTTCTTCTTTACCAGCAGCGCCCCGCCCATGTTCATTTAAAGCCTTGTAGCACTTTAAAGTTTAAGGTATAATTGAAGCGAGAAAATGACATTGAGAAAATAGGATATATTACCGCAATGTTATCAGTTATCATCACTCTAGAGTCAGCACCGGCATAAACAGTTAACTAAAAGTTTTGTTCGACGTTTGACAACGTTTCAGTCAATATTCTGATATGACGTGTGCAACATGTCGGATTTTGGCCGGATGACTGTTTGTGCTGGACGCTAGTAGCGTCCTCTGGTCCGACTTTTGCGTAATATTTCCTATTTATCAAGCGTGTGCGTCCCCCCAGAAAGCCCAATCGAGCTAGGTGTATTTTCAATATATCAGAATTTAGAGCAAAAATAGAGCACCTCTACAGTCAAGTAAAAAAATTGGAGCATTAATACGAACGACGCTGCGAGCTAAAAACCGTGGGCTTGCTGACGTCCTGTCCCGTCAGCACGCCCAAGCTAGATCTCGGGAACCGTTGAGAGTACTATCGTGTATTGTGGTTCAAATTTTCGAGCAAAATTGGAGCACTCTGCTCCCGTGAAATCAACTTCGACACTAGAATGTGAAAGGAGTTAGACGTGATTAACCGGTGGGCTTGCTGGCGTCCTGTCCCGTCAGCAAGCCCACGCAGATCTCTGAAACGGTAATGATTTGGATTATGATTAAAAACTCTACAATAGAACCCTATTTAGAGCACTCTGCTCCAAAAAAAATATTAATGTAGCTTCAATAGTTATCGAGTTACAGGCCTTTGAAAATGGGCTTGCTGACGTCGCGTCCCGTCAGCAAGCCCATTTGGAGCGTGAAAACTACTGAACGGAGAGTCGTCAAAAATATCTCAAATCGTAGCTTAGAATGAGAGAACTATGCTCCAAATAGATCAAAATCCTAGGTTCTACGGTTTTCGCGCTATCAGCGAAAAACACTTCAGCCGCCAAAATTTGTCGATTTTCACAATCGCGCGACGTTGCCGTTCCGTGCGACAAGCAAATGAACGCTTCATTTGCCGTTGGTGTACACGAGAATGAACCTTCCGATGGTTTATTTAAGAGTCTCTTTACTTGCAATCCTAAGATGGCTTGTAGTTTATGTCAGAAATAATAGACCAGCAGCTATCGTTGCTAATTCGACATTTGTAATCTTCTTGTAAGTTCATGTAAAAGTAAGCTTGTTTGCCTACTCCCTATATTGAAATGTTACCTAATAATATTTCATTTGATGTGATGTGAGTCAGCACAGCATGATTAAGGGCCTACACGAGCCATAATGGCGCCGCCATTAGTTAAAAATAATTACTCACGTTAGTAGTACCTACTTTTAAACGAAAACTCAGTTTTCAAGTTAGGCATTTATTTAGAAACAATCAATCGGCAAAATATAGAAAGCTGTGTAATATTTATTATTTTTAACTGAGAAATTATTTTTTAACTGATGGCGGCGCCACTTAGGCTTGTGAAGTTGTGATCTTAATAGAAGTGTTGAAATAAAACAAGAAACATACAAATGTGTAAATGTTATAATTGTTACAAATCAGTCTTGTTTATAAATTAGAATAGGTAAGGTGCCTGAAGGTACCTTTCGCGCCTTTGCTGCTTATAAAACAGTCTTAATCATCATTTGGTTTCTTATGTTACTTTCCTATTAAGTACGTTTTTTCCAAACATGTTGAAATAAAATTTAAAATAAACTAACAGACAATATAAGTAAACATCGTAACAATAGGTAGGTATAGTGCTTAAGCAAAGTTATACAACAATTTTTATCACATTTTTGGTCATAAAATGGCACTAAAATTATGTAAAGTTTCATGTGCACAATCACCTCTTTATTTGTGTCCATTTCACTATAATCCTCACTTCTGAAACCTTCATGAAAATCAATTTTGAGTAGGTATGCCAAAAAATATTCATGAAATAGTCGTGACTACATGCCGAATCTCGAAAATAGTCCTTCAAGGATTCCAGAGTTATAAAGGTGTGTTGAGGATTTTTTATATGTATAGTTTACATGGGTTATATGGGTTTTTAACATACTTATACAGAGTAAACCAGGTCGAAATTTATATCGCTTGGGACGGCTATTTCCGGACTATTTTTTGATACCAAGTTTATACTGAAATCCGTAAACGTTTAGTAGAAAACAGGTGAGGATTATACCGAAAAAGCATGTCGCTATAATCCTCACCAAGGTACCCATAACTCTGGAATCGTTGAAGGACTATTTTCGAGATTCGGCATGTAGTCACGACTATTTCATGAATATTTTTTGGCATACCTACTCAAAATTGATTTTCATGAAGGTTTCAAAAGTGAGGATTATAGCGAAATGGACACAAATAAAGAGGTGATTGTGCACATGAAACTTTACATAATTTTAGTGCCATTTTATGACCAAAAATGTGATAAAAATTGTTGTATAACTTTGCTTAAGCACTATACCTACCTATTGTTACGATGTTTACTTATATTGTCTGTTAGTTTATTTTAAATTTTATTTCAACATGTTTGGAAAAAACGTACTTAATAGGAAAGTAACATAAGAAACCAAATGATGATTAAGACTGTTTTATAAGCAGCAAAGGCGCGAAAGGTACCTTCAGGCACCTTACCTATTCTAATTTATAAACAAGACTGATTTGTAACAATTATAACATTTACACATTTGTATGTTTCTTGTTTTATTTCAACACTTCTATTAAGATCACAACTTCACAAGCCTAAGTGGCGCCGCCATCAGTTAAAAAATAATTTCTCAGTTAAAAATAATAAATATTACACAGCTTTCTATATTTTGCCGATTGATTGTTTCTAAATAAATGCCTAACTTGAAAACTGAGTTTTCGTTTAAAAGTAGGTACTACTAACGTGAGTAATTATTTTTAACTAATGGCGGCGCCATTATGGCTCGTGTAGGCCCTTAATCATGCTGTGCTGACTCACATCACATCAAATGAAATATTATTAGGTAACATTTCAATATAGGGAGTAGGCAAACAAGCTTACTTTTACATGAACTTACAAGAAGATTACAAATGTCGAATTAGCAACGATAGCTGCTGGTCTATTATTTCTGACATAAACTACAAGCCATCTTAGGATTGCAAGTAAAGAGACTCTTAAATAAACCATCGGAAGGTTCATTCTCGTGTACACCAACGGCAAATGAAGCGTTCATTTGCTTGTCGCACGGAACGGCAACGTCGCGCGATTGTGAAAATCGACAAATTTTGGCGGCTGAAGTGTTTTTCGCTGATAGCGCGAAAACCGTAGAACCTAGGATTTTGATCTATTTGGAGCATAGTTCTCTCATTCTAAGCTACGATTTGAGATATTTTTGACGACTCTCCGTTCAGTAGTTTTCACGCTCCAAATGGGCTTGCTGACGGGACGCGACGTCAGCAAGCCCATTTTCAAAGGCCTGTAACTCGATAACTATTGAAGCTACATTAATATTTTTTTTGGAGCAGAGTGCTCTAAATAGGGTTCTATTGTAGAGTTTTTAATCATAATCCAAATCATTACCGTTTCAGAGATCTGCGTGGGCTTGCTGACGGGACAGGACGCCAGCAAGCCCACCGGTTAATCACGTCTAACTCCTTTCACATTCTAGTTTCGAAGTTGATTTCACGGGAGCAGAGTGCTCCAATTTTGCTCGAAAATTTGAACCACAATACACGATAGTACTCTCAACGGTTCCCGAGATCTAGCTTGGGCGTGCTGACGGGACAGGACGTCAGCAAGCCCACGGTTTTTAGCTCGCAGCGTCGTTCGTATTAATGCTCCAATTTTTTTACTTGACTGTAGAGGTGCTCCATTTTTGCTCTAAATTCTGATATATTGAAAATACACCTAGCTCGATTGGGCTTTCTGGGGGGACGCACACTTATCAAGCGTCAAAATATGTATTATGAATATTCAATAACCAGTTAAATAGCCGATTTGTCGTCTGTTTAGTGCTTATGAGGAACCTAGCTTATTTGTATTAGGTTTAATAGGTTATATGATATTTTATGAAGCAGTTCAAGTCTCAAGGGCGCCATGTAATGCACACCGTATGCACTAGGGTTGTCCATTGCAATTTCTTATTTTCTTCTTTACCCCACTCCACACGGAGAGTTATATTAGGTATTAGAGTGCATGCGTAGGTACCTATGTATTTCTTTGTTCACTCTGCCAAAGAAATACCCACTCCGGACCAATATGAAGAATAGGTCTAGAGTTTAGATCTATTCTTGAAGGTTAGGTTATATTTGACGTTATCTTGCATCCAATTAATGAATAATTAAGTTACTGCACTAACTGCTTGAAAATGTCTAACATTAATAACTTTACTTATTATATTACCTGCTCTAATATCTAATTCTGCATGACCTTGTAGAATAAACTGCCACGATTTATCTTTTAATTTTAAGAAATTAAAATCTTGTGAAACTACTAAGTTTAGTGTAAATATTGTTCAAGACTTCTCTTGAACAATCAGGTAGGGGCTCCGGGCTATAGGGTAAAGATCATTTGTAATACTCCTAAATAATGGCATAAAGCAGAGAGTAAATTGGTATTTATACCTCTTTCGTTATTCTTAAACCACCACCATATCATCAAGATAGAGTAGGATAGTCCTTATGAAGACTATCCTACTTTAACTGGAGATTTTTTAAAATCTTTATTTAACCCATCAAGCCCCCCGTACGAGCACCGGTGATCGCGACAACAATAGAATACAATAGCAATTCTTGGAATCCCCGATCGAAGGATTACGGGTTTAATCGCAAAGCGATTATGACACCCGAATTCACATACATACAATAAAAATCAACAATGTAGAGCTTATCACAAAAACATACTCAATCTGGAGATCATAAGTTGCTGGATGGGTAGAATGGTCTGAGGCTAAAAGTGGCTAATTAGTCGAGTTCAGTAATTTGTTAGATCATCTTGCCCCACCTTACCTGGCAGTGTTCGTTAAACTTAAAAAATGGCAGCCCTGTGGAAATAAAACAGTCTAATAGAGTAAATTGCATTTACGGTCGCCGTATGTAGGTTACATGGCCAATCGATAGCGGTACGGGACACGAGATGCGTGATGCGTGCTCCCAGCAGTGGGATTACTGTCCACATAAAACACGAAAAAATATAATATATCACCAAGTAGAGTCGAGTTTTCAGGTATAGATTCAAGGGAGTGTTCAAATTTTTACGTTCGCAAAATTTCTTGCACTTGCCATAGAGATTACCGTATGTGTAAAACGTTTACGTTAAAAACGAATAGTAGCGTATATTACAAAATAATATCGTATCCATGTTTAAATAATCGCATCAGTTATTCCCCAGAAGCTTTTAAATTTTTATAAAATCCTTATTGTTGCGTCTCAAACTTATTTGGAGTCCAAATAAATAAGTAGCGTAGGGATTATTCATCAAAATTTTCGATCAATGATCCTTGAGCGCAGGCTTCACAGGGCGATAGCATAGCGCATAACTTTATCAATTCCGCGTAAAAAACCGCACCAAAGAAAGTTGAAATTTAATTCTTGATTATGCCGTTAACGAGTTTTATACGATCAGCCGATGCTAAGCATATTTGTGCGATGATCCGCCGCTAATCATGCTAACCTGTCTCATAATACGCTGATAATAGAACTGAAAATACAGTGATGTAGGCTAGGTGTTACGTCTCTACACTTTAACGTAATTAGCACACCATACGTCTTGTCACGTTTTTTAGGCGATAATTGCTCTTGAAAATTCAACGCTCGAGTTGTGTACCGGGATAATATTTCTAGACTTCATTGCCTACGTTTTAAACAAAAGTAAAGGATTCTAAACGTGTGTTGTGTAATTTGTGAATTTAAAATATTTAAGTTTTCTAAACTATTGTGTATGGCCAGAAGTTTAGAAGAGCTGATTATTTTCAAGCGTACGGCACTGCGTTACCTAATAGTGAGAGAATCAAAACTCTTGGCGCTAGGAAAGAAACCTGTGAATAAGAAAATTGCCAATTTTATAAAATCCCACCAGCAAGAGGGAGATCTTATGACTAGCTTCCTGGATTCCTTCAATGAAGATCTAACGAGAAATATTAATGTATTTCAATCGAAAACCGCAACCTTAGAAGCTACCAAAAGTGCAGTACCCATCCAACAGAAACGCGAGATAAATATGGCGGCCCAAACTTATTTGCTAAGCTACAGATGGTTCAACTGGTGAGATTAACAATTAAATACTAATACAAGATTCTAGAAAAAGAATGCCTAGGATGCAGTTTTAACACCAAATAGCAATTATGTTTCACAAAAGCCTACATTATAAACGTTTGATAAGGCAGCAAGTAAACGCTATTTTTAGCTCATTGATAACAGGTGTAGAGGCTAAGGCCCCCAGCCTCAATGAGGAAAATTTGCGTGTGACGACCTTTAAAAGCATTGGCTTAGATTTCTCTGGCAATAAAATACGTAAATAGGCTATATTATAGGTCTACCAGAATCTGATGGTAAAAAGTGAGAAAATGAAATTACTCTAGCAGTACCGGAGTAATTGGAATAAAACATTTTGATCCTTTTTTTCTTCTTATAGCGGCTGATTCTGTGTGTTAAACTTGTAAATATAAAAATTTATCTAATGATCAAGGATATTTTTTGAAAATCTGCTGTCAAAAATTGGCATCAGATTCTGGTAGAGATATAACTCATCAACCTCCGTCACAGACTTCGTACGGCCCAAGTGGGCAAAAATGGGTCAAAAATTAAAAAAAAAACACGTCACGTAATTTGTGGACGTCCCCTTGCCAAATCCAGAATCCAAATATTAAAACTTCTTTCTCAATAATTCTGCCAGAAGGATTAGACGAAACAAGACAGGTGGTATTTGCAAAAGGGGACAATAGATCTTTTATTGTTATCCTTTCATATTGACCAACTTTTTGGAGTTGGTTGAAATAGATAAATAGATAAGATTTAGATATATCGTTAATCTAATCTAGAATTCCACTCGTGACCGATCTCAGTGTTTATTGAGTGACAGCTGGGACTGTTTGTATTAAATTCGGTGAGTGAACCACTTAAAGCATTTTAAGTTTTAACCACTTGGGACTGATCGCGACAACAATAGAATAACAATAGATTTCCAGGAATCCGCGATCGAAGGATTAATTCGCGACCTATGCCTGACTTTTGTACCTCCTGTCTGTGACTTAATACTTCAGTCGGAATTTCCAGGAATTGCTATTGTATTCTATTGTTGTCGCGATCACCGGTGCTCGCGCGGGGCCTGAAGGTTTAAATATTCAAATAATAACTGCAAAAATATTTCGAGACTTGTGCAGTGAATAGGTAAGTATTTGCTGCAATTTAAACGGTCACTGTAGTTCGAAATTCCGTCAAGTGTTATATCGCAAAGCTTTCACTTCACTTTCAGCACATGGCTTACGCTTGCACTTTTATTGCAGTTACATCGGCGTGTGCTCCATTTTAGGACTCATGAACCCTTTCGAGTGAAATTTGTTGCAATTCGCTTTACAGTCGTGTTGTTTCATAAACATTTTAATATTTTCGAGCGTTTCTATGCTACGTTGCTTATCGTTAGATATTGTGCCTGCCAAATCCCCCATGTGCAAGTAAGTGGTCAATTGGTAAGTGGTCGGTAATTCTTGTTGTTTTCCAAAACCTATCAAAACATAATGTGGGATTTAGCAGGCGCATTTTTTAAAATGATACTCATCTATTGATTCATATCAGGTTGATTAATATCGATCGCTAAGTGGGCGAAAATTAATATGATATTAATCGTTAATAATCACTAAATTATACTTAATTGCTGCTTTTAATTTTAATTAATTTATTGCGATTTTTTCAACAAGTATTTTTTATTATTATTAATTTAATTAATTTGGTCACAGAGTATTTACGAAATTGAAAAATACATACATACAGGCCAAAATCATAACCCTCCTTTTAGCTTCGCCGTAGTCGGGTTAAAAAAAAACAATTCTTAGCCCGTCCTCTCCTTTCTACTGCTCTCTTCACTCACGCCCGTCTTTCATATGCCAGTTGAAAAAGGACGATCGCTAAGTTAGCGGGCAGATAGAGGTTTTCTGTTTTTAAAGGGTTTTTTATGTTGAAGTGGTAAAAAGTAATTCCAACACTTTATAGACGACTTTCTCAACAGTACATTGTATTTTTTTCATACCGTTAAGACGTCAATACAATTCATAAAAAGGTGATATTCTAAACCTTTTACAGCAAAAATCACAAAACTGTCGCGGGTTTGAGTTGGATTATTTAAAAATACTTAAAAAAAAAAACTAGCCCCAACACTATATTATAATTGAAATGATCTTACATGTTATGCACTAAAACTTATAGAAATACTGTATTTTTAACCGACTTCCAAAAAACGAGGAGGTTATATGTTCGGCTGTGGATATTTTTTTTTTTTTTTTTTGTATGTTCAACGATTACTCCGCCGTTTGTGAACCGATTTTCGAAATTTTTGTTTTGTTGTATTAGGTTTCACTCCAATTTGGTACCATGTTCATAAAAGTGGTGACCTGATGATGGGATCCATGAGTAATCGAGGGAACTCCTCGAAATTTATATGGAAACATATGGTGATTTTGGTTTTATGTGAAGTGTACTAAGAATATGCTACCAAAAAGTCAAATATTGGGTCAAAGTATACCATGGTTTCGAAGATGCTGAGAGAACTCCTGACTCCTTATAGATACACGTTCGGGAGTTTCGGCGTTGTTTTAAGAACAGAAAGCATATGCTACTATGCAATTCATATTCATCATCATAATCATCATCATCATCATCATCGTCATCATCATCATTAAGGTCACCAATGTCTCATGGCACAGAATTAATAATAGTACAAGGCATAGGTATGGATATACTAATAATAATAATTATGTACTGTATAACAACACCTGTTTGTTTAATACATGGCGGTCGGCGCCGCAGAGGCGACGGCGTCGCCGCGCCGCCGCGCCGCGTGGCGCGTGGCGGCAGACAACAGATCGAATACTTTACTAATTACTTTATAAAATTTAAATAGACAAATAGAATTAAAATAAAGTTATTTTAAAAAGAGCATTTACACAAAACAAAGTCATTAAGTGTCTTTTTAATCAGTTATACTTATTAATCGATAGATGGCGCACTAAGTATCGATTTGAATTCTTGATTAAGCGCTTATTCCACTTATCCTAGCTAGGAAGTCCTAGCTAGGGTCCTAAAAAATTTAGTCAAGTGGAATAACATTTAGAAGCTAGGATCCTAGCTAGGATCCTAAATCGGAAAAAATTTAGTCAAGTGGAATGACATTTAGAAAGCTAGGATCCTAGCTAGGACTTCCTAGCTAGGATAAGTGGAATAAGCGCTTTACAAGAACAGAGCTGTCAATAATTATGATAATATTAAATATTATGAGTAGCTACGCTACATCCTATGCAAGTTTATACAATTTTTTATCTGATAGATCCTTCGATCGTGGAAAAACGAGACACAATAGCCTTTCTATTGTTATCTCAATCGCCGGTGACCGCTTGGGGCTTGAAGCATTAAAATTGTTAAATTACTTAGCACAATATGTTCACTTCACTGATAATATATGATTTTGTGAGTGTGAGTTGTGACTCTTGACAAATTGTAATAAGATACGTAAAATATACGCGAAGGTTTACCTACTAGTGTAACTAAAAAGAGTGAAATTATTATTATTTTTAACAAAAAATTAAAACCGACTTCCAAGGTAAAAACAATAATAACATTAATATGAACTAAAAAGTATTAAATAATTTTTACTATCTAATGGTGCCTTTTTCCGAATTCGGCTAAACCTCAACTATTTCTGTATTCAATTTTCATAATTTTGAAGTCGGTGCCAGTTCCAAAAGTTTCAAATATTCTGTCAGAGGACTGAAGATTCAGCTATCTGGTACCGACTTCAAAATAATGAAGATTGAATACAGAAATAGTTGAGGTTTAGCCGAATTCGGAAAAAGGCACCATTAGATAGTAAAAATTATTTAATACTTTTTAGTTCATATTAATGTTATTATTGTTTTTACCTTGGAAGTCGGTTTTAATTTTTTGTTAAAAATAATAATAACTGTTAAATCACGTCTGTTAAATGAGCGAAATCGGCAAAATTTCGTATTCGGACTCTTAAAATATTAATAATAATTATTGCATGTTGGTTAAGTTTTTTCCTTGTGTCACGGTCAGAAGTTAATTTTGAATAGACGTATAATATTCCAGATAAACGTTATAAGATAAAGAATTTTATTGTTCGTCACGATACGCTTGCTTCGTCTAATACAGTGTTTTGATATTGCCTGTACAGTTTATTTGCTTAAATATCCTATAAATATAGATAAATATTTTATGTACCTATTTTTATAATCTGTAATTAAAATCCGCGTTTTCTATGTCGGATACACTCGTCAATTGTGAGTGACTAGTTTTTAAACGGTCAGTTTTCACAGTTTTTAACGAATTAGTATTATGCATGAAGACGAGAAATCAATATTTTCGTTTGCGTGTGAAAGAGACAAACAGCTATAGGTCAATGGACGAATTTCTCTTTATCCGGCGCCTCGACTTTATGTCTTAAATAAAAAATATATTTTATGCCGATACTGCGCAAATAAGTCACAGTAAAAATATTTTATCCTTCAATAGGCTAATAAAGGCAATTTCTTTAGAAATGTTAAGAATTTTTATGAGCTTCTTAACCAGATAAGACTAATCTTATCGTAAGGGCGCTTAGGTGTTTATATTATCCACTGCTTTAGCGTCCTTTAATCGCTTCATAATAATTGTTCTGTCAAAGTTCTATCACGGTTATTTGTTATTATCGAATACCTGCTTTGCTTATCGTCTACCGATTAGACAGTTTACACTAATTAAATGAGCTTATGTAATAAGCCTACTTGGCTATCTATATTAACGAAATCTTGAGTTGCAAACTACATTGAATGAATGCTGACGCAAGGGCATTGTAAAATACAATGTCGGAAGTGCTAGTATGAATGTACAAAAACATATTTTATCGTAAGCAACTTTGATTACTCGACAGAGTACCTTTGATGTAAGATACAACATTTTTAATACATAATTACACAACTTTTATCAAAAATTCCTTTTTCTCCCTTCCAGGGGCGGTAAGATGTCAGAGGCGCCGGTAGTGAAGGTCGCGCAGGGCGAGCTCCAGGGCAAACTAGTCACCAGCCCTTCCGGAAAGGGCTTTTACACCTTTCTGGGGATCCCCTACGCGAAACCACCGATAGGATCACTGAGATTTCGTGTAAGTTGCCACTTTGTAGTACCGTTGTTGTCTTGATTTTAAACTTATTGCATAAACATCTTCTCAAAATGCCAAATCATCAATAATATAATTATTGTCTATGGGAACTCACATAACATCATTCAGTATCTATCCAACAATCAACATACTCGATATTTTTTTAGTGATTCATGGTTTAAGTTCAGATTGTCACACTTTATATTCTCATCTGTTTTTGTTTGTTTCTAGGGGCCACAACCAGCGGAAGCATGGGAAGGAGTACGCGAAGCCACCTCAGAAGGCAACAGTCCAGCCCAAGTCGATCCGTTTTTCCACAAATGTTACGTCGGAGATGAGAACTGTCTATATTTAAACGTTTTCACTCCGAGCATCGAAGGAGAATTCCTCCCAGTCATGGTTTACATCCACGGCGGAGGTTTCAGATTCGGATCTGGCAGCCCTGCAATCTATGGCGGAGATTATCTAGTTGAAAAGGATGTGGTTGTTGTCACGATTAATTACAGATGTGGACCACTAGGTTTCTTGTGTCTAAACACTCCCGAGGTTCCTGGTAACGCTGGACTCAAAGATATGGCGTTAGCTCTAAAATGGGTGAAAGAGAACATTAAAAGTTTCGGTGGTAACGCATCAAACGTGACCGTCTTCGGGCAGAGCGCAGGCGGAGCCTCGACCGCTTTACTCACAGCTAGTCCTCTGACTAAAAATCTAATCAGTAAAGTCATAATTCAGTCCGGATCGCCATTGAGCTCGTGGTGTCTGCAAAGCAATCCCGTAGAAAATGCTATTGCGCTAGCCAACGAGTTAGGTTGTGAAACTACAGATTTAGATGAAATTGTCGAATTCCTCGAGACGACACCGGTCAAAGATATTGTGATCGCCTACGAGAATACGAGCCCTTTGGATAAATCTCTGCAAGAGGGTAAAGTGGTGTTCGGCCCAGTTATCGAAAAAGAATTTCCTGGTGTGGAGGCGTTTTTAACGGAGCCCTTCTCCGACATTTTAACGTCTGGGCGAACGGCGGATGTTCCTATAATGGTAGGCAGCGTGACACTAGAGATGGTCGGTTGGAACAAGCCAGTTGACAATCTTCAAGGCTTCATACCCAAAGAACTGAATATCGAAAGAGATTCTCCAGAGTCATTGGCAATCGCCAAGGAAATTGAAAAATTATACTTCAATGGAAAGAACCCTGTCGATGATGATAGTGCCCGCGAAAGGTACCAACTTATATCCGATTACATAATCGGTGTTGCCGAACACAGATACTTGCAACATCTCACTAAAGTCACTAACAAACCTGTTTACTACTACAAGTTTGATTATTCAGGAGACTTAAATAGGAGTAAAATTACAGGCAAAAACTGTGATCTGAAATGTGCAGCGCATTCCGACGATTTAGACTACCTATTCAAAAGCGAGATAACTAATGATGTGGAACCAACACCGCAAGACGTCAAAATGAGGGAGAGAATGTTGAGGCTCTGGACAAACTTCGCTAAAGAAGGGTAAGTTAAAAAACAATAAACAGAAAACTACAATTATTATTATTCAAGGAATATATATATATATATATATATATATATATATAGTTAAAAGTAATAAAAAATAAGTTATAAAATGAGCTTAGAAGGTATAATAATTAATATTTTAATAATTAATAATATTGTTTTTGTTTCAAAATTTCAGAAACCCAACTCCAGACCAGAACCACTACATCAACGTGACTTGGGTGCCATACAATAAAGAAAAACACAACTGCCTAATCTTAGGCAACGAACTACTACTCAGTGTGAACCCAGATCAAGCCAAAATGGAATTTTGGGAGGGTCTCTACGATAAGTATTATAAAATTTGGGACCATCCCAAATCAAGTGAAGAGAAAAAACCCGAGGAAGTGGCTGCACCAGTTTGCAAGGTTAGCGTGAAAACTGAGTCCGAAGACATTCCGAAAGTAGTCGAAGATACGCCTGCTGTCATCGAAAGCCACACTGAAGTGCTTGAGACGAGTCACAATGAGGTCGTTGAAACAAGTCATAGTAATGTCGTGGAAAGCCATGTTACCGTAGTCGAAACCTTTGCAACCGAGGAACACACAAGCGTAAAAGAGCACACCACTGCAGAGGAACATACAAATGTTGTCGAAAACGACGTACAGGAAGTAGTCGACGTACCAGACAATAAAGTTCCCGAGAAGGAGTCGCCGAAAATTGTGAACGACGTAAAGGAAAATAACGGCCACGTTGAAAAACACTCGCCTGTCGTACTACCAGAGGAGAGTATAAACGTACAGGAGAAGATTGCCAATCACGAGCAGAGGAAAGCGACGACCAACGGCGCTCACGATGACGCCAAACTCAACGGCAACGGGGACAGGAAACCACGACCATCGAACGAGATCAAAATGGTTCAGCCGACCAACTTCAACCCCAAAGATGTGATCAGAGCTAACGACCCACCAGAAGATGACTTACCCAAAAACATAGGTGTTAACAAATTCGTCAATTTCTTCGAATCGCTGGGCGGAAAGAAGTAATTTTCATTCCTATTGATTCCATTAGGTTATGATCATCAGTATATTTTAATTAGGCTCCCGTGCATATTGTGAATATAACGTGTTAGGGTCAGTGTGAGTTGTGACTGATGCGATGTATAATGACCTGACCCTAATGCTGCCTTTCCACCAGAGCTGAGCGGAGCTGTGTTGCGAGGAATGTGTTTTTGAAAACCAATAGAATCGCTTCATTTACATGACTTTGCCGCTCAGCGCGGCGAATTGGTTCTCAAAAACACATACCTCGCAATACAGCTCCGCTCAGCTCTGGTAGAAACGCAGCCTAAGGCTCAACTCATATTAGCTATGTCCACACTGCTATGCGCTATGCGCTTTCGTCTTCAATTTTCGTCATCTTCTTTCAACTTTAATTTTGGCGCCTTCAATAATTGAATGCGTCAACGAACGCAACGCCAACATTGTCATTTTTGTTTTTTGGATACGGTCAGAGGGCAAGCGTCGCGGGCATGCCTCACGTTCGCTGTTGACTGCACTATAACGCATGCCCTTGACGAACAGAAAAAGGCACAGTGTGAACAAAGCTAAAGGCACACATCTCTCGCAATGCAATACGGCGTCACTCATGTCATTTTGATAATGGAAATATGAAATCCAACGATGGAATTTGTGCATTGTCTCGGAAAATATCCTAAAGGTATTCTGGTCTACTTTCATACAAATACGACATAAGATGCTTCGACTACGCGCCAATTTGAGTTGAGCCTTAACATAAATCTATCTGCATTTATTTATATTTTGAACATTTAATCTTTGTTATGTTATTAAGATTAGCATTCCAAATCGAAGTGTATGAATATTGCTTAGCGTCTTTGAGAACTGAGCGTGCAAAATTATTTGTTTGAATACAATTCGCTATATTTTTTATTCTTTTATCTGTTATAACTTGTGTATTATGTATGATGAGAATTGTTTATTTATATCTAACTTGATTTGTGAATCATTAAGGCGTGAATTCTTCCACCATGAAATTATAAAATTGCTTTACTATTTCGTTATGTCATCCAGACACCAGAGATGTTCATAGAACATAAATTATTATTTTTACACTCGTGTTCATACATTATTTACATTTATTTTATAGAAGCCATTATTTACTGTCTCGTCAAAAATATATTATTTAATTATTATAATCGATAATGTTGCTATACGATAATGATTTTAGTGTTGGATTATTATTTGTGCTATTAAACGAATACAGCAATAGTCCTATCTGTATTCTGTACATCGTTATAAGTGCCTTCTTAGACTCTGATGTCTATAGTAAACTCAGCACATTAAAAATTCATAAAATATACATTACATTATATTTTTAGATTTATTTTTATTTAAAGTTTTTTAATATCTTATGACCTTCGCTAGCAACAATTAATATGTAAATATTGTTTATCGCGTGCACGTAATCGCCTAACAAGTTGATTACTATTTTGTCTAAATATTCACTGTAAAAATGTTTCCATTGCACTTTGTATCAGGTAAAGCCCTACATTATGGGTTCCGTTTTTTGCCATTTGGCTACGGAACCTTATAAAAGGTATTTTATAACTCGTTCCAACTATTTTTTCGGTAAAAATAATGATAGTCACTGTAAACTATAATAAATTATAATAAATACAGGATTGCTCAGAATTTAAAGACTAATAATGATTAACTTTTTCTGACATTATGTAGTAATGAAAAGTAAAGAAAGAGTATTTCTTTTGCTGCCATTCCGTTTTCCATTACTTTATTGTATTTGCCAGTCGGATTATAAATGCTTACATTCCTATTTATAAAATTAGATTTGATCTAGATTGAAGACGTAATATAGAATTCGCTGTCAATATTTTATTGTAGATATCAAGTGCCAATATTAATTTCATATGTAATTTGTTGATTTAATTATTATTAAATACTTTTGTAAAATTAAGTGAATAAATATAATAAATGTGTCCCTTTGTTTAATTTTAATTAGCTGTTGCCTGCTAACGTAAAATATTCAAATATTCTAAAGATAAATATAATTTACATTTTTAATTAAAAATTGCGCTAAAAAATAACATGAATGATATCAATTAATATTTTAATAAGACCCGTTTGCGCAGATTTCTGTTGAAGTTGGTTGAAATCTAGTTTCTATGTCAATGGTTGAAATTGGCTTTGGGCTAAGGGCCAATCCACACGTACCACAACCACGCGACAACCACAACCACACCACGTGGTCGGGCGTATATTTCGTCATGTAAATGAACTGGACCATTCACACGTACCACATTTTGCAGTCGTTGTCGACCACTTGTCAGATAACTTGTGTCGGTACTACAACGCAAAGTACAAAAAGTTGCAGCGACACCATTCACACGTAACCACTGCTCGACAACATTTTGTCGTTGCGATGTCGTGTGGTTGTGGTACGTGTGGGTTGGCTCATAACATGTCATCAGCAGCGACAGCAGCTTTTATTGGTAGCTGTTTGTATTTATGAAAGAGTTAAGTAATATAAAATATTAGGCTGCGAGTTTTGACTTGACAATTGACATACATTTCTCACTCGAATTTTTTTTGATTGGTATATGGTACCATTGAGGAAATTGATTCTTAGGCAGTTGACAGGCCAGCGTCATTTGGTCGGATCATGTCAATTCAATGTAATGGCTGGTTTACACGTAATAAGTAGATAAGTAGTAACTAAATTTTAACTTAATTTGAAGTGCCTGCCCGAAATTTGTCAAGTGACAAGCCACAACTGCCAACTTAACAGAAAATTGACAAAATTCTAATTTCCTCGTTTAGTACTTAACTAAATTTTAACTTACTACTTGCTACTAAATTTTGTGTTTACATGCAATAAGTAACTTAAATTTAGTTAACTACTTATCTACTTAATACGTGTAAACCAGCCCTTAGGGCCATAGAGAAAAATAATGTTAGGACCAACCCACACGAACCACAACCACACCACGTGGTCGGGCGTATATTTCGTATTGAAAATATGAACTGGACCATTCACACGTACGATCACATTTTGCAGTTGTTTTCGACCACTTGTCAGATACCGACCACATCGCAACCACAACATTGCGTCGATGTAACGACAGTGCGCGCACACCGCCCGCGCTCTTCCCCCCTCCGTTTCATTAGCTTTCGTACGTAACTTGGTACAACTAATATACAATTCTGTGACGTAACCACATCGCAACCACATTCGCAACCACCGGCGTGGACAACGCAACCACGTTGGCATTTTGTCGGTACCACAACGCAACTGCAAAAAGCTGCAGCGACACCATTCACACATTCGCAACCACTGCTCAACGATTTTGTCGTTGCGATGTCGTGTGGTTGTCATTGTGGTACGAGTGGGTTGGCCCTTAGCTGCGATCAGTCTGATGGGTTTGATGTAACGCGACCAAACTATGTAGGACCCCCATCTGCCTAGGAATCAACTTCTCTAATAGTACAATTGCCTAAAGCTGAGATGCCTTATGCATCATAAGCCTCGCTACTCGTAACTACCAAAAATTTATTATAAATTGGGAGGTTTGGCTTATCAAATAAACTTTGGTTAGCAATAATAGCATTGAAATGAAACAACATACATAAATATAAGTTATTATATTAATAAAGAGGTTAAGTACACATACACAATATACAAGTCACCTATAATATAAGAACACTGAACACTACAGTCTTTGACTTATCACAGTACAATATTGCGAACCTCACCTGGAAGTTTTCTTAACTAGTATGTTCCCGTATCAAATTTTCGACCGATCTCCCATCAGGCTGTACCAGAACTTGAGACGGTCGAAGTTAGGATATGTCTTGAGTTTCAAGCCGTCGTCGTCGATGTTGAGACAAAGCCTGTCCTCCTTGCTGTACGCCAGCCACTCGAACTGCTGCTGCGACCACACGGGCTTACTGAAAACAAAATAGATTTTAATTAGAATAGAAGAAATTATAGCAACAAAATTCTATTGTGGCCACGCGGCTACGCTAAATAGGGAAAGAAAAGGATTTGATAGTGTTACGTGCTAGGGTTCAAGGATTCGGAGAGAAAGACCTGGTGACTCTCTTGAATACTTTATTCACAAACACTAGCTCACACAAATCACTAAGTCCAAACACTAAGCACTAGATCCAAATCACTGAGCACTATCACTGTCTTAGGTCGTAGCCGAGTCGTAGGTCACTATCACAATCACTCACTATTGATCACTTGTTCTCACTTCGATGTCGCCTTGATGATCGCTTGTATCAAACTGAATTGGCTTGTTTACCTGCGGCTATTTATATGGCCCGAGACGCTTTCTGGAACATTCCATTCTGCATTGTACCTAATTAACGTAAACAAGTAAACACGTAAACAAGCATGGGAAATTTCTTGCAGACTCGAGCATGTACCACCTAGCGCCATCTAGTTTCGAGTAGGGGATTTATGTGTAGTGTGTTCCCTAGATAAGTTTTACTGCTTCGACGTTAGATGATTCTGTGTGTCCGTAACACTACTCCCCTCTTAGAGATGCTCGTCCCGAGCATCGTTGTTACTGCCCTGGTAACGCGCCACGTTGTCCCTACAACTCCTGGTCTGCGGTCCCTTCACATCAGCGCAAGAAGTACATTCGTGGCACCAATTCTGCACATCATCCCGCCAATACAACCAGAAAAATCGTTCTCGCACTTTCCTTAGCATCCTCTTGACACCTAGATGACTCCCTGATACACCCTCATGTATCTCGCGGAGAACATCTGGTACTCTCGTCCTTGGGACAATTATCTGAAAATAGAACTCTCTACCGTTAGACCATTTCCGGTAGAGTATCCCGTTTCGAAGTATCAGACTGTCCCAATGCTCCCAGTACGCCTTAGTGACAGCGCCAATGGGTGCAACCTCACTCCAGATTGGTTTTACGTCACCGCGTTTCTTCCATGTGATGATGTGCCGAAGGTCGTCATCTCTTTCTTGAGCCTTCCTCATAGCATCATTTTCCAAGAGCCCCAAAGTATTTGTCTTTGTTTTTCCGCTCCGTGCCTGGGAGGTAACAGTTATCGAGGCTCTCTCCACACTGTTCAATACTCGCCACCTAGTCCTGGATTCTATTCGTTTCCCCATATCCCAGACAGGGGATGAAACTGCTTGCTTCCTCAGCTCCTCTATCTGTTCCTCGATCCTTTCCATCCTGGCCATCTGGGTCTTCTTCTGCGGGCAATTGAGCTGAATATGGCCCCTCTCACCACACTTATAGCACATGGCTTCAAATCTTTTCCTCGTAGGAGAACCGACTCTAACCCGGTAACTCGTTCATTCATTACGTCGATCTCTTTTCGAAGCTCAGTCACCGTGTTACTGACATCCTTTATAGCCAGAAGCGCTTTCTCTTGGAGGTCTTTTTGTTGCTCTTGTGATTCCCGAATCGTTCTGATTTCCACCTTCTGAAAATCTTGCAACGCGCCGAGCTTGCGGTCTTGTGACTCTTGCAAGGCGTGAATTAACTCAATTATGCTTTCCAATTGAGGAGCCATTTGAGGGGCCGCAGAAACTACGGGCGCGGCAGGATGGATGGAGCTAGTCGTCGGGACCTGAGCAGGCGGGGCCCAGTGGGCGGGGCCAGTGGGCGTGGCCTGAGTGGGCGTGGCCTGGTGGGCGGAGCCAGTGGGCTGGGCCACGCCCAAAGTGGGCGGGGCCTGAGGGGCGTGGTAAGTGGGCGGAGCCTGGTGGGCGGGGCCAGTGGGTGGGGCCTGCCCCACAGTGGGCGGAGCTTGGTCCTCAGTGGCTGTGGCCTCTGCAGCTCGCTGCGCCCTTGTCCTGATACTCCCCTTGAAGTCCTCTCTCGAAGTCAATGGCATCTCCATATTCCACTTCTGACACCAGTTGTTACGTGTTGGGGTTCGAGGATTCGGAGAGAAAGACCTGGTGACTCTCTTGAAGAATTTATTCACAAACACTAGCTCACACAAATCACTAAGTCCAAACACTAAGCACTAGATCCAAATCACTGAACACTATCACTGTCCTAGGTCGTAGCCGAGTCGTAGGTCACTATCAAATCACTCACTATTGATCACTTGTTCTCACTTCGAAGTCGCCTTGATGATCGCTTGTATCAAACTGAATTGGCTTGTTTACCTGCGGCTATTTATATGGCCCGAGACGCTTTCTGGAACATTCCATTCTGGATTGTACCTAATTCACGTAAACAAGTAAACACATAAACAAGCGTGGGAACTTTCTAGCAGACTCGAGCATGTACCACCTAGCGCCATCTAGTTTCGAGTAGGGGTTTTATGTGTAGTGTGTCCCCTAGATAAATTTTACTGCTTCGACGCTAGATGGCTCTGTGTGTCCGTAACACTAGTTTGCTGCAATGGGTTCCCAACTGATTTCTTATTATTATTAGACATGAAGACAGGCAGACCTAGTATAGTTACTCAACATATAAAATATTATATTAATTAGTAAGGAATTTTAAGGGCATTTATTTACCAAAGATTTTGATCACTCACCCACTTCTGGCAAAGTTACACCAGAACTCTGTTATAGCGTCAATAACCATAGTATCTTTTTCGTTGCATTTCCCCGCTTTGGTGATTCGGTAGAACAAGTACTGGAGGAGATCACCGTGAGACGCTCCTTTCATGTCCAAATTCTTCATCGTTCTAATATTCAAGTTACCACTGTAGGCGAATCTGCACAGATACAGATCCTTATTGTATTTACTAACTAGTTCGCTGAACAACAGGATATCCCTCGCAAAGTAATGGTCGGAGACCAAGTTCACATACTCCTTGGCGGTGGCCTCGTCGACCTTCTTCCCTCTGAAGTAGTAGTCACGGAGGTTGTTGGCGAACTTCAGCGATTTGATCGTGTTCGGCTTGATGTACAGATATCTGGGAATAAAATATTGAAAGTTCTCCTCGAACATGATGTGGCCGTGCTCGTCCTTCCTCAGGAACAGGGCGCCCTCGTGGGAGTGAAGGCTGCACAGTATAGGCAACTTCTTGAAACGATTCTCTCGCATCACGACCATCGGGTAGTCGTCGAAAAACTGCTCGACGCCGTCGAACTTCTTCTCCAGGACCGGGAGCAGAAACGCCCGGACGACGACGGGCGGCCGACTCAGCTCCGCCGACGCCAGCGCGTACAGCAAGTCATCCAACGGCGTATTGAGCAACGACTCGTACAGCTTTCTCGGGTCCAAGATATCCTGGCCCAGGTACGAGGACACCTGCCGGGCTTTTTCGATGGGGTCCTCGTCCGTGATGAACAAATCGGACACGGAGACGCCGGACTGACAGATTATCTTGTGGATCAAACCGTCGGCCATTTTGGACGTCAGATATGACGTGACGATGCCGGCTCCGGCGCTCTCGCCGAAAGCGGTCACGTTGTTCTCGTCCCCGTTGAAGTGGTGTATATTCCGCTTCACCCACCTCAAGGCCATTATGGTGTCTTTCATCGCAGCGTTGCCGGGCACCTCCGGTATATTCAGGCAGAGGAACCCTAGAATGTTCAATCTGTAATTTATGGTGACCAATACGACGTTATGCCTTATTAGATAGTCGGGTCTGTAGTAGTGGCCGTAGCCTATTAGAAATCTACCGCCGTGCACGAAAAACAGAACAGGTAGCTTTTCTAATTTATCAGCCGGCAGACAGGGAGTGTACACGTTTAGGTACAGACAGTCCTCTGAGCCTTCGATCTTCCGTTTACCGTAGGGGTCTATTTGAGCACACTTGTTCCCCGGTTTCGTCGCGTCCCTAACGCCGCTCCAACTATCAACGGGTTGAGGATCCTGAAATTGTAAAAATCACTTTACAGCAGAAGAATATAGCTAACTATGACATAGTTAGTGTCAGAAGAACAAACGGAAAATACCGCAATTTGCTTTGAGAAGAGAGTTTCAGTCATTGGTATATCGTTGGAACTTGGAAGGACTAAGATGGTACCTACTTGTGTAGGCCACCTCTTACCAAATCAACTATTATTATTTTTAACAAAAAATTAAAACCGACTTCCAAGGTAAAAACAATAATAACATCCTTATACAGGGTGCAATTAAACCTTCCTGCCAAATTTTGATAATATATTGATCCTTGTTAAAAATAAAAATACACGTATTTTTTCTTTTATAACCTCTCAGTACTAAAATGTTGAGAAATAGCTTCCGAAAGTTATCCTAAAAAACACTACAATTAATGGACACGATGCGTCGGCCGCGCGTGACATGCCCCCGCGCGCGCGCCTCATCTCGCGCACCCCCTCTCAAATGCCCCCGCGCCGCGAGTGACCATTCTGCAACGATTTTAAATGGGATAAAATATGTCATTGAAAAAAAAATAACACCCATTTTTTTTGGTTAAATGGACTCTTTTAATGATACATAAGACGGAAAAAATTTGGCAGGAATGTTTAATTGCACCCTGTGTATGTACATATAATATAGGGTTGCCAACCGTCCTGTTTTCCTGTCCTGGTTTGCAAGACGGTTGGCAACCCTAGGCTAAATGGCCAGATGTTACTTATATAATATTATCAATTCCTGTTCTGAGAGTATTATCGAAGCAACTTACTTCTCAGAAGTAATGTCAAATATGTGCCTTACGCTCTGGAGTTAAGGTTGAATTTGTTATGTTCTGTTTGGTGACATTGGTGACCCTGACGTGGTCTAATGATGATGATGAATGTAATTTGCGTAGTAGCATAATATGCTTTCAGTTCCTAAAACAGCGCGGCCTAAGACCCCAAACTTGTATCTATAAGGAATCCGGAGTTCTCTAAGTATCTTCGGAACCATAGTATACCTCGGTGCAAAATCTTGCGTTCTCATAAAACCAAAATCACCAGTTTCCATATAAATTCCGAGGAGTTCCCTCTATTACTCATGGATCCCATCATCAGGTTACCACTTTTGTGAACATGGTACCAAATTGGAGTGAAACGGGCGTCCACAAATTACGTGAGGTGTTTAGGGGGGGGGTCGAGTCAAATCTCATCTAATCTCACGTTGGGGAGAGGGGGGAGGGGGGTCTCGGCAAATCTCACGTAATTTTTTTCTTAACAAAATAATACTATTTTGGTCCATTTCATCCAGATTGTACGTATACTTAAGATTATATCGTCATACGATTAAGATCATTCACAAATTCGTTCGAAATAAAATGTACTGACTGTCAAACCAAACGTTTACGTAAGAAACCCACATTTTGAAAAATCTCACGTGAGATTTGTGCGGGGAGGGGGGGTTGAATAAAATCTCACGAAGTCTCACCAGAGGGGGAGGGGGGTGGGTCCAAAAATTCAAAAAAACATCTCACGTAATTTGTGGACGCCCCTAATACAACAAAACAAATATTATAAAAATCGGTTCACAAACGGCGGAGTAATCGTTGAACATAGGTACACAAAAAACATCCACAGCCGAACATATAACCTCCTCCTTTTTGGAAGTCGGTTAAAAGGGTGCGATAAGCGGCACAAACTATCTCTAGAACACACATTTTTAGGGTTCCGTAGCAAAAATGGCAAAAAAGGAACCCTTATAGATTTGTCATGTCTGTCTGTCTGTCTGTCTGTCTGTCTGTCACAGCCACTTTTCTCCGAAACTAAAAGAGCTGTACTATTGAAACTTGGTAAGTAGATGTAGTCTGTGAACCGCATTAAGATTTTGATACTTACAAAAATGGAAAAATTATTAAAAATTTTAGGGGCCCCCATAGGTACAACTGAAACAAAAAAAAAATTTTTTCGTCTAACTTATGCGTATAGGGTGTGTCCCCCCCCCCCTCTAACTTCTAAAGTAGGCGCATGATAATAGGGATGATGACAAGGTCCAAGATTAGCGAATTTTGTTAATAAAATAAAGAAATCACGGTAAAAAATAAGTGTTCCCAAAATTTCAGCTTGATAGCATTTGTATTTTTTTGTTATGCGCCTTCAAAGTTGGATAATCAAGTCGATTTTTTTTTGGCAATTAAATTTCTTAATATTTGTATACCATTCGATAACTTATGCAATTAAAAGCAACTTTTGTTATAAAACTACTTTCATAAACGCAATATTTAATATACCTACCGAACAAAATTCTCTCCCGATCTATACAAACTACGAAAGAGTGACGTCAGTCTTTCGTAGCACTTTGTATGGAGCGTTTCGGACAGGTCTATTTTATGAGATATTTGAAATTGTCATATCTTGGTGAATTTTTAAGCTATCAGAGTCATTCTTTCAGCGATGTTTTTTATTTTTTAAGGGTTTTTTAATCACCAATAAGAAAAAAAAATAGTCATCAAGCCTATTCTAAAAAAAATATATGATGTACATTATTATAAAAACTACCAACGAAAATTGGTTTGAACGAGATCTAACAAGTAGTTTTTTTATACGTCATAAATGGTAAACCTTAATTTAACTTTCATTAAATCAACTAAAATATAAAAATAAATCAAAAACCTGTTAGTTTTATAGAAATAAACCTTATTGCTGCTGCGGAACCCTTCGTGAGCGAGTCCAACTCGCACTTGGCCGGTTTTTTAAAACAATAGAAGGATCACGTCATGTCGACTTTTCTGCGATACCTGTGAGACGTGGAATGGCAAATTACAAGAACACTTACACGAAATCGAAGTTTTCCAACGGGAGGTTTGGCATAGGGGATGCCTTCGAAGCTGTAGTACTTGAGGCCATCGTATGCGGTGCACTCGCACCCCGCTAGAGTCCCCTCCGCGATCGTCACCTCGCACGTCATATTTACCTGAAAAAAATATCATATTCATTACAAAGGTTAAAGTTTATGAGTAACTTATAGTTATTTCTTTACAAATGCCATTATCACATACCGGCTACCGACTGGGGACTGGGGAGACAGTGCCATAGTATAAGGAGGGGAAGTAAGTTATCTTCATACAAAGGCATAGTGCCATAGCAGTGCGCCATAGTATCAATGCGTCGCCGCACGCACACTAATTAAAATCTCGGACCGTTTTCGGACCGTACCAGTCGGGGCTAACACTTTACGCTGCACGCCCGCGTAATTGTCTTTGTTTAAAATTTAAATTACCAGTTGAACAGGAAAGGTAAGTACTACTCACTTATTCTAGCATAATATAATTTTTACTAGATGATCAGATACCTACTTAGTACTTAGTTCTTTTTTTATTGTATTAGTTTTCTATCACACAAACTTTCCCACTAGAACATAGTATAAAATATAAGAGCATGTTTTAGGTACCTAAGTACTTTTGATCAGTCAACTAATTTGCGGCTATTGCTTTGTTTACGTTTAGTAATGCCGATTTCTCTGTATTGTAGGTATATTAACTAACTACTTACAGTCAATTACTTATTAAATCGTTATAAAAATAAGTAATTGACTAATTTTACAACACATAAAGCAAAGTTCGAATCATAACAACAGATTTGTTTATAGTAGGTACCTATAAGAGACGGGCGGTAGTTTTTAATGTTGTTTTAAAGGGTATATTTATAATTTTATTTAGACATCGGATTATATGCACGATCCAAGTGCCGAAATATGCATGCAAATATGCACAAAAATTGGCCGAAATATGGACAATCAAGAGTCACTTATTATTATATATATTATCGGAAGACCGCGACGTTGCCGCTGTTCATGCGGTTACGAACGAAGCGCGGACAGCCGCTTGCCGCTCCCACATCACAACGCCGCGCCGCCGCCGCCTAAAATTGACAACCCTAAGACAGTAGGTAATTAAATCGCGAATTGGGCCGGAATTACCCTACTTCCCCTCCTTTTACTATGACTGTGCTTTCGGCCAATTTGATAAGATACTAATGACGTCAAAACTAGAGACAAAAAAAAACTAAGTACATAATGACGCAAAAACGGTTAAACTGATTTTGATTAAATTTGACACAGTAGTTTAGACCAGTGGTCCTCAACCTTTTTTTCATAGGAGCCATTTAAACATGCTTTGGTCTTGGACCTTGGTGTCGCGAGCCGGCGCGGCGGGCCGCAACAAAATTTTTGAAGTGAAAACTTCTTTAGCGGCGTTGAGCACTTTTGTGGGATGGGTAAAAACTGTGAAACTCGCGTCAGATTCTCGTGCTGATCGAAAAACCTTGGAAAAACGGTTGGAGAGTAGTGTTTTGTATCGAACTCGAACTCGAACTAGAACTCGAACTCGAAATTAAAAAAATCGATTTTTTAATAATCGATTTTCATAAAAATGGGTTAAAAAAATGCACAACGTTAATAATCAAGTTTTCACTTCTGCCGGCACTCCCGGAGTGCAATCCGTCTTTTTTTTATGGTTAAAAAGTAACGTTCTTTAAAATTAACGACTTAGCAGTAAAAATAATTTCACGAATATAACTATGACTTTACATTATTTCGCCGGATAAAGTCCCGAGTCCCGACGGCGGGCCGCGGGTTGGGGATAGCTGGTTTAAGACCCTGATTTTACACATATTACAGAAGCTACGTACATATAAATTTTTTATCCCGAAAAACTTCAGTGTTCTCGTGATACAGTTACATAATATATTTAAATTTTAAAGGTGTATCTATTCATCAATAATAAATAATAATTATCTAATTCTAGTTTATCAATAATTAGAATTTTTGCTTAACTAACATGATTTTATAACATCATGATATTATGCAATAGCGGATCGGTCAAGCTAGTTGTTACTTGTTGGTAACTATTTAGCAATTATTATAAGTACATTGATTGCTAGTTACCTACTGTGTATTCCACTTTCCTAAGTACCTATTTAATTTTCTACAATTACTATAGTTAACTGAACTACAGAAACCTACATATTATGTAGAAAAATATATTACAAAACTCATAGAAATTTGATAATTTGCTTGCTTTGCTTTCGTAATTTAATCTTTTATAAAAATACTTATTATGTTTTTCGCCTAGTATTGTTATGTTTATAATTAGTTTATAATTTATACTTATAATTTTAGCCCAGTATAGGCAGAAGTTTTTTTTTATGTTATTCTATTCTATGGTTATTCTATTGTTGCCACGATCACCGGTGCTGTTATGGGGCTTGATAGGTTAAATATTGTAGACCAGACATATATCAGTGTAATAACAAAATCCTAAGTGTACCTGGGTAATTTATAAGCACGATTTATGAATTAAAATGGCCTATTTTATAAGGACAGGTATATTATTGAATTAAATGTATGCTTTGTGTTGTTTCTTCCGTTTTTCATCAAACAACGACTTAAAGTAACATCATAATATGTATTTTTAAACAGAGATGCAAAGACATCACAAAAACGAGTGAAAAGAATATTAGTTTGTACGCAAAGGCGAAAACGTGTAGCTACTTGAAATGAACATTATCTTCATCATCTCAATGATCTTCATATAACAGCGAAGACTTACTTACGTTGGTGATTAAGGAAAATCTCTAAAGCGGCTCAAAATTTGATTGAGTGAATCCAAATACAAATGAGTGAATCCAAAATGCTGAATAAAAAGTAAAAACCAAATTAAATTATATTATAACTGGATGCAATGAGAGTGCGTTTTATTATAAGTCACAAAGTAAAATGATTTTTTTCTTATATTTTACATGTACATACCCTTTCAGCGCACGTTTGTAATGATTTTTAATAATTTCCGAGCAGCGGTACACCGCACAAGCGTACTGACATGGACTACCTACTGATAACGTTATCACCAGCAGTGTTGTCACACCAAATTTTAGAAAATCAGTAGAAGTCATGCCAAAAATTGGTAGAATTAGGTAGATGTTAGACCCAAAAGTTGGTAGATCTACCACCCTCATATCAGCAAATTTTTTAGAATAAAAAATGCTAGTTTATCCATAGAGATAGTTTTATTGATAGTGTTTATACATATTTTTATTGAATAACTAGATGTTCCGCGCGGCTTCGCCCGCCTAATTTAGGAATGTAACGGAAACCGTACATTTTTCCGCAAAAAAAAGACACCTATGTCCTTTCACGTGGTCTATTCTTCATGTGTGCCAAATAACATAAAAATTTCTCCAGTAGTTTCTTAAGATAATAATTTCCTCCGTTTTTTTCCAATTTTTCCTCGATTTCTTCGCTCCTATTAGTCTTAGCGTGATAAAATATAACCTATAGACTTCCTCAATAAATGATCTATCTAACACTGAAATCATTTTTCAAATCAGACCAGTAGTTCCTGAGATTAGCGCGTTTAAATAATCCCTTTCAAATAATTTCCCCCGTTTTTTTCACTATTTTTCACTTCACTCTTGTAACATTTCGGACCGTTCACAGACTAATCTGCGATTAGAAAGTGAGTGAACGCCTTAGAACAGCTGCAGCTCGTTAAATGCTGAAGGAAGTATTGTACCAAGACGACTCAATATACCAAAATGCTACCCGAGTAGCCTGTAACTTTTATTATTAATTCAAGTACGTGAACAATGATGTTATGTTGAAAAATAGGTAGATTTGATACCGAAGTTGGTAGATAGGCAGAAGGGAGGTAAAATAGGTAGATCTACCATAAAGTTGGTAAATGTGACAGCACTGATCACCAGTCACCACGAATGACAGCTGATGCCTGACAAGTGAAGTGACAACTTGCGACGATGCCAGCTGATTGACAGTCAAAACCATGTCAAAACTCTAAAGTCAGTTGACGTCTGACGGTCTCTCATAGTGTTGCAACATCGAAATATAATATTTCTTAAAATTTTGTAAAGTTGTGGACCATTTTGCGCAAAAAGCGTTTCGTCAGCTTTATCTAAGATTTATAATACATAATGAAACAATTTCAAATGAAATATCTCCTAGTTAAAAGTGAAAAATAAAAAACTAAATTAATTTAGATTTTCGAGTTTCGACTTAGCTTGATCTGTCATAGCTGGCAACTCTACTGACTGTTCGGATACTCTTTTTAATATTGCTCTGAGTTTTTATTTTGAAAAAGTCGGTTAAAAAGTTTCTGGAAATGCTGGCAGCTGGAAGGCTAAAAGCCTTATAGTACCTATTATGTTAGTCGTATTCGTTTCCAAAAATGTAAAAAAATCTGCTTTTTATTCTGAGTTAAAATTATATTTTTTTGGGTTGTGACAGTGTATAAAATATTGGTAATGTTATTCAATCGAAAAATCCGACATGGCGCCAGGAGCTCTCGAAACACACCACAGTGCGTGACAAGTCATGTCATATTTGCCTGTGATTTATGAAGAAATCCAATGGCCGATTCTTTCTTTGGGTTCGATACTTCGTTATCGGTAAGGTTTTATGCATTTATTTAGATCTTGAGGAACAAAACGATGTATGAAACGTGTATATTTGATAAGTTACCAGAGTGCCAGCGTGCCAAAACTATTGCACACTTTAGTGGTTTAGTCACTGTATTTGTTACGTTTCCAGTTTTTACGAAGTGAAGGCAATAGGCATACTTATACTGTGAATATGTATAGCAATGTTTACTAAAGCATTGGTGAGTCATGACTATGCTTAGCCAGTATCATGCCAGTATGTAAATTGTTTGGATGTTATTGCAGGGCCATATTACAGAACACTTGTTTTTGGAATTGCACAACTTTTATTACACTGTCACTGTTAACATAATTTCTCTTAGGTGTTTACGCACCTTACTCTCCTTGCCCCTTTTTCATTTTGATATTAGCACTTGTATCTGTTTATAATAATCTAAATAATATTTTAAAAATTATTTTAAAGCACTGTACTGGGGCAGATGCTACATATTGTAATTTTTGAAACATATTCATATCATCAGCTTGGACTAAATGGCATGGTGAAGTAATGGTGATGATAAAATACTAGATGTAATACTACTTTTTTTATTTTGCCACAAATTGCCTGTATCAATAAAAGTCATCAAATGTGTCACTAATTAGCTTTGTCCACACTGTGCCTTTTTCTGTTCGTCAAGGGCATGCGTTATAGCGCAGTCAACAGCGAACGTGAGGCATGCCCGTGACGCATGCCCTCTGACTGTATCTAAAACTTCAAAAATGGCAATGTTGACGTTGCATTCGTTGACGGACGGAAGATTAAATGTTCAAAATATAAATAAATGCAGATAGATTTATGCTAAGGCTCAACTCAAATTGGCGCGTAGTCGAAGCATGCATTTGTATGAAAGTAGACCAGAATACCTTTAGGATATTTTCCGAGACAATGCACAAATTCCATCGTTTGATTTCATATTTCCATTATCAAAATGACATGAGTGACGCCGTATTGCATTGCAAGAGATGTGTGCCTTTAGCTTTGTCCACACTGTGCCTTTTTCTGTTCATCAAGGGCATGGGTTATAGCGCAGTCAACAGCGAACGTTAGGCATGCCTGTGATGCATGCCCTCTGACTGTATCTAAAACTTCAAAAATGGCAATGCTGACATTGCATTCGTTGATGGATTCAATTAAAGTTTAATGTTAATGTTTAATGTTATTAAAGTTGAATGAAAGAAAATGACAAAAATTGAAGATGAAAGCGCACAGTGTGGACATAGCTATTAACATACATGACGACCTCCGTGGTGCAGTGGTGAGCACGTTGGTAGCTCAAGCCGGAGGTCGCGGGTTCGAGTCCCGCCAAGGAAACAAAAGTTTATGAAGTTCCTGGGTCATGGATGTGTATTAAATATGTGTATCATATAGTAAAAATCTTAAATATATGTATAGTATGAAAATATTAAATATATTTCCGTTGTCTGGTACCTGTAACACAAGTCCTTTAGGTACTTACCACGGGGCCAGACTGACGTGGTGTGAAGCGTCCATAGATATTATTATTATTATTATTATTATTATCATACATCATGAATATAAGTGCAAGTGTTGTGTGCAGGCACTTCTTACCTACCCTTTCTAATAAGAATATGTACACAATATTACAAAAGCAATCTATCTGATTGTTTTTGTTACATGTGTGGAATAGTCCCTTGCAGACAAGGACTGCATTTTCTCTCTCTCTCATTTCTATAAGTTTTAAGTTGTGTAAATGTCAATGAGCAGAAAAACAAAGTTTTGCCTTATTTTAATCCTTCGATTGCAGGTTTCTGGAATTTCCATTGTATTCTATTGTTGTTGCGATCACCGGTGCTCGCGCGGGCCTTGATAAGTTAATCAATAATGGTTATGATAATATTTCTATACTGTTAAGCAATAGATAGCCTTGAATTTCTAAATTTTTTAAGCAACAAATGTATTTTTAGAACTTAAATGATGACGAGGGAGGAGGTGGACCATCAGAGGATGAATATGATGCCCTTAACGATGAGACATTCGGACAAGATGGTGAGTCGATATCTATGTTTTTACAAATGTCTGAGTTATCAAAAGATGTTGTGGCAAATATATTTTAAAGACTGCAGTATACAATATCTTAATTAATTTACATTATACATGTAAACAATTAATATTGTAACTTGGCTAAATTACTGTCAACATTGTATTTCTTTACAGTGTTTTGGATGATTATGATTAATGTTATGTTGAAATTGGTAGCATTATAGCTATGTTTTGTTTACATTTTGATATAAATTATCTGAAACATAGTCAAGTAATTTCTTTACTGTGACCAAGAATAAAGTGTCATGATTAGGGCAGTATATCTAAGCTTTAAACCAATTTTAAAAACAATGAGTATAAATAAATTTTAACTATTTTTAGGCGAGGGATTTGACTGGGAGGTGGAACATGAGCACTTGGCGGAGCAGCTTGAGAGCAGCCGCAGAACTGCTGCCATGGACGAAGAGGACTCTCGACTTGGTTGGTTTTGTTTCTTTGAATCATAACAATCGGTTTCAAAGAGATGTGATTGAAACATCTAAGCAACCTCATCTTTATGCAAAAGAACTACTGTTGTAGTTCTTCTATAAATCAATTATTACTAGTCTTATATTTCTTTATTTAAACCAGTGGTTCTTAACCTTTTAGGTCATGAGGGACCATTTTAACAAATGTTTGTCTAGCCGCGGATAAAGAAAACAAGCACAACTTTATAATTATTAGCACTAATTTTTTTATTTGGTGAAAATCTAAAAGTTACAGATTTTGATTTAATGTGATTTTTGTGACTGCATAGTGCATATTTTTTACTAACTTCTGAATTCTCACATATTATTAGGATGGCTTCGCGGACCAGTTGATAATTAGTATGCCTCCAGAGACCACCAGTGGTGGTTAAGAACCACTGATTTAAACCATAATTTTAATACCTTGTTAAATTGCAGAGGCCTCTCTGTCACAATTGGTGCTTGATGACCTGGAACCACCCCAGTCCAGAGCCCTGGGTTCCAATGTGTGGAGGCATGATCCCGTGTCAAGCGCACCTACGGTTAGTTGAGCTTTTTTAAACTTTCTCAGTCAAAGCTGCTATGAATTTTAGCTATTTCATCTTATCATACTGTTTTATAGTGTCTAATTAGTCTACTATTTCTAGGCCCGTATAATTTCTGTAAAATATAAAATATTATAATTACTTTCACAGCCGTTACCACCACTTAAGAATGTGTGCACTGTAGAGGAGTTAGAGCGGCAACTCAGACAAAACCAGATGCCGCAGAACTTGACACAAAATTATTTTCAAGTAAGTTTATTATATTTTTATCTGCTACTTTTCTAAGAAGCTTATTTCATCCAGTAGAAGCTTCAACTTGAATTTTGTAATTTCATACGTTGCCAGCCCTTGAAAATTTTGAGATAATCAACTAATAAATTTATCGCTTTACAGCCAAGATTTCCTGTTATTCTGCAAAGGCCACCAGGGCTCCAAGCTCCGGTGCCACTGCCGTTTGCTCCTCAACAATCAATGAATCACCAGAACATGAACCACATGAACCAACCCATGAACACCATGATGAACCAAAACTCCCAAATGAACCAGATGGGGCAACACAACCAGATGATGCCGAACCAAATGGGACAAAACATGAACCATTTGGGCCAAAACCAAATGGGTCAAAATATCAACCATTTCATGCAAAAATCAAACCAAATGCCCTTTCACAACAACCACATGGGACAGTCAATAAATCAAATGCCACCCAATATGAATCAAATGGGTCAGAACCAGTTTCTCCAAAATCAAATGGGCCAAAACATATCACAATCGGGTCAGAATCAAAACATGAACCAGATGGGACAGAACTTTAACCAAATGAATCAAAATCAAATGGGGAAAAATGTAAATCAAATGGGTCAGAACCTCAACCAAATGAACCAAAACCAAATGGGCCAAAATATGAATCATATTATGGGTCAGAATATGAATCAGATGGGTCAAAATCAATTGGTTCCTAATGGCTCCCAATTCGGGCCTGGTATGAACCAGTTTCAACAGATGATGGGCCAGCCGCGTATGTTAGCGCCGCCGCCAGGCCTCGGCGGACCACCAAGACAAAATTTTAGCCCAAACATGAATCAATTTAATCCAAACTTTCGTGTAAGTGAGTTTAAACTGCAGCAAAACTATTGTAATAATTTTAACCTTATTTTATTATTAATTTAATAATTTTCAGCCGCCATCAAAAAACGACGTTAACCCGAACTCTATGAATCAAGTCATGAAGAACCCGCAGCAAGTCAACCAGGGTCTCATGAAGACGCAGCCATCGCTGTCGCCGCAGAACAAAAACCAGAAACCAGCGAACAGGCCGGATCCCAAACTTCAGAAGAGTCGGGTTTATAACAATTCCAAGAATCTGACCTCGCAGAATTTGGTTCAAATGATACAGAACACTCATCCCATGTTGCACCAGTACAACAATAGCTATCACAACGCGAGCCACCATCCCATGTTGAACAACAGAAATAATCCGTTCAACAATCAATTTAACAACTTTCAAATGTTCAACAATCAGAGACAGCAGAATGGACAATTCAGCAATACTAATCAGTAAGTCTCTAATACTATTTATGAAAACGCACGGAGTGCGCGGCCAAGTTCCAGCAGGCCGCGCGCATGACGTGCACTATTTACACGAACCGTTTCGACGCACTTTTGACCCCCCTGTAGCTCAGTACCTATTGCGAGTGCAAAGATAAAATTATACCTACGTAATTATGTACTAGTACTTACACAGTATACCAAATTTCATAGATATAACTTCGGTAGGTCCTGAAATATCTTCCTGTGAAAATAGCTAATTTTGGCACTGACTCACTGACTGGTAATCAAAACCTCTAGGCCACTTCCAATTGTCCTAGCGTTATGAAATTTGGCACACAGGTCGTGTGTTGTATGTAGATTAACAAAAAATTGAGAAATTTAAGAAATCGGTCAAGCGTGAGTCGGTTCAAATACAAACCTTAGAGGCCACTTCCGATTGTCCTAGCGTTATGAAATTTGGCACGCAGGTCGGGTGTTATAAGTAGATTAACAAAAAATTGAGAAATTTAAGAAATCTGTCAAGCGTGAGTCGGTTCACCTACAAACATTAGGCCCGTATTTTTGGTCAATACTTAAAATGCGACCCGGTCTCAAGACGCGGTTCGGCTCTGTGATTGGTTCAAATGTTGACAGCTAACCAATCACAGAGCCTGAACCGTGTCTTGAGACCGAGATGCATCTTGAGTACTGACCAAAATACGGGCCCTAGAGGCCACTTCCGATTATTCTACCGTTATGAAATTTGACACGCAGGTCGTGTGTTATAAGTAGATTAAAAAAAATTGAGAAATTTGAGAAATCGGTCAAGCGTGAGTCGCTTCATCTACGAACTTTAGATACCACTTCCAATTTTCCTAATGTAATGAAATTTGACACTCAGGTCGTGTGTTATAATATTATGTAGATTAATACAAAAATAAAGAAGAAATCGGTCAATCGTGAGTCGGCTCCTCTACGAACTATAGGTAAAAATTCTTATACGCCAGTGATTCAATGAGAATACGACGAGGAGGGAGGATGGGGGGAGGATACTGTATAGCTTATTAATCCTTCGATCGCGGATTCTTGGAAATCTATTGTTTACACGGTTGAATTCTTGGCCGCTTGGGAGTTGATATAGGTTAAATAAAACTGTTTACTTGAAAATTTAGCTTCTATTGATAGTTTAACAAATACAACTAGCGCCTAGTATCGAAGGTATTGTTCAAGTCGGGTGTGGCACAAAAATAAAAAAATAGGTATAATTTTTTGAAAAAAAGTATTGAAATCCCACCAAAAACCTACCTGTTAATGGGGCCAAGTTCCTATCAGCAAATTTTTGGTCTAAAAAGGAGTTGAAATCCAATTCAATGCCAGGTTTAGATGCACTTCATAGATCGTTATCATTTTCATCAACAGCCTGATCCATAATACTTACTTCTAAATTTGAACTTGGCAGGTTTTCATGCTATACGTAACTCTTCATTAATTGTATAATTAGATACTAATATAATTAAATTAACCTGCAACATTCAAATTAGAAGTTTTTGGATCAGGCTGTTGATGAAAATGATAACGATCGATGAAGTGCATCTAAACTTGACATTGGATTGGATTTCAACTCTTTTTTTAGACCAAAAATTTGCCGATAGGAACTTGGCCCCATTTTAACAGGTATGTTTTTGGTGGGATCTTTATAAATAAAATCTAATTGAAAGATAGCGTTAAGACTGTCGCTAAAAACTTGAAATGTTTCACATAAGTTTATCTTTATGTAGGCATCTACTAAGAATTTTCTGTGTAGTTAATAAAGTTACAATTTGATTTGCCATGCTTAAAATAGAGTTAAAATATAGTATCTCTCGATGTTGAGCGTCGCGCGTCGTCGCACTACAGAACCCGGTGCAGCTTAAACTTTTAATTTCAGCAATAGACATAGCAACATTATAATAAGTAATTTCTTGCGAAGTAAATAATGTTTTTTTAACTCTCGTGAAGCGATGCCACGCTATGAAAACTATTCAAACACTGATAACGAAACTTATATTTTGTTTTGTAATGAATAAAGTCTAATTTCTAACAACTGCTATTCCAGGCACTCCGTGAGCGATGACAGCAGTGTGAGCAGCGACACGGACGAGTACGCGGGGCTCATGACGCAGCGCGAGAAGCAGTGGCTCATCAACATACAGATGTTGCAGCTCAACACCGGCACGCCGTACATACACGACTTCTATTACACGGTAAGTTTTACTTTATAAAGGCCCCCCGAGGCGATCAAACGCTTTGATTCAAACCTTACGTGTTTGATGCAACCGTTTGATGTTGGTTTGAACGGTTTGTCAAACGAAACTGCGCAGTTTGGTTCAATACTCGCTGTGGAGTACACGTATTGTGACGAATAAATATTATTCTTTAAAAGATAAAACCGACTTAAAAATTGTACGAAATTGAGAATTAAATTCCCTATCTCAAAAACTACTAAACCTATTTTGATGAAACTTGCAGAAGTCTCCCAAGTTAAACAATACCTATTATAGTACAACAAAAAAATATTTAAATCGGACTTGTAGTTCCGGAGATATGTAAACAAACATAAAAATATACATACACTTTTGAAATTTTGCACATTTGTTCAGATGCTGATATAGACGAAAATTATATACGAAAACTGGCAGTTCTGGAAATATTACATACATACGTATCGAATTGATAACCTCCTCTTTTTTAGTCGGTTAAAAATAATGTACCTACTCCAAAGTATGGTATAAAGTTTGTTCAAACGCATCGGAACACGATCAAACGGCGCGTCAAACACAACACGTTTTTGACGTGGGAGAGCCATGCTTCGGCACGAATGGGCCGGCTCGACCGGAGAAATACCACGTCCTCACAGAAAACTGGCGTGAAACAGCGTTTGCGCTGTGTTTCGCCGAGTGAGTGAGTTTACCGGAGGCCCTCTACCCTTTTCCCTTCCCTACCATTCCCTATTTCCTTCCCTACCCTCCCCTATTACCCCTTAAAAGGCCGGCAACGCACCTGCAGCTCTTGCCCCCTTAATGCATAAAAATAAAAAATAAAACAAAAATATGAAATTTCATCAAATGAGCTTCAAACACGTAAATGTTTGACAAACCGTTCAAACTAGCTTTGTAAACGATCAAAATGGTTTGAGTCAAACCAAAATTTACGTGTTTGAGTCAAACCGTTTGATCGTCTCGGGGGCCCTTTACTAATATTAAGGACCAACCCACACGTACCACAACCACACGACAACCGCAACCACACGACAAACACACGACGTGGTCGGGCGTATATTTCGTATTGTAAATGAACTGGACCATTCATATGTACCACATTTTGCAGTCGTTGTCGACCACTTGTAAAATACCGACCACATCGCAACAACGTCGCAACCACGTCGCAACAACTTCGCAACCACATCGCAACCACAACGTTGCGTCGATGCAAAGACACGCCGCCCGCGCTCTCCCCCCCCCCCCCCCCCTTCATTCATTTTTTCAGGGGGGCGAAACTAACGATAAAAGAAAGAAAAGAATCCACGCCTCGTTTAAATTTAGTAATTTAAACAAGGCGTGGAAATAATATAGTCCGGGAGCCCTAGAACAATTTTTATTTTATTACCATCAAGCTAATTTTTTGTGACTTGTGTTTCATTTTGATAAAACGAACAACATTTTTATTTGCGAAAAATCTCGAAAGTAGTAGCTATCATCAGTCAAGGTTTTTTATATGTAGATATAATTGTGTTTTCATAATTCATTAGAGCTGTAGCAAAAGTTGGTACTGGAAGGTAAAATAAACGTCAATTTTCCTGAAAAGTGAGAATTCAAAACGTGTTATCTACTCTGCGTAAAATGAAGTGTTGGAAACAAATTATCTTTTAAGGCCAGGCCAGTTTGAAAAGACTGATTTTTAAGCTTCCAGTCTGAAGAAATTATGTGGAATTCTCTTACACCACAATTGATGTAGACTCAAAAAGGAACAAAGTAAAAAAATAATACATATAGCAAAGATAGCAACAATAAAGTGTCCTCTTCGAAATCCATGACTTTGGGCAAGACGTGTTTCCGCTATAAAAGCCGGAGTCGAACTACAATAGTTCGACTTGCACACGACGCAACCACGTCGCAACCACATCGCAACCACATCGCAACCACTGGCCGTCGTCATTTTGTCGGTACCACAACGCAACCACAAAATGCTGCAGCGACACCATTCACACGTAACCACAGCTCGACGACATTTTGTCGTTGCGATGTCGTGTGGTTGTGGTACGTGTGGGTTGGCCCTAATACTGTAATATCAATAAAAAAACCATAACAGTAATTAATAATGATACTCAATAGAGTATTTAAAAAAATATTTTCATTTTTAAATGTATTTTATAACCTTATTATTAATAATATTGATATTTAATGCAAGAACCTTAAAAAAATTCTTATAATTTCAATTAATTATAAGCAATTAAAATTTCATGAAATTTAAATAAAATCACGTGACTTATAAACGCGCCATGATTGAGATGTGTCGTCACAATGTTAAATACATTTCAATAGTATAAGGCAATATTACCCTTATTTCGTTGATTTTTAAGGTCAAAATTGTCTGCCCTAACTATAATATGCCATGTACGTAGCTAAACTTTTTAATAAATCCACAATAATTATAAACTAATGCTCCTATGACTCGAAATAAGAAATGTCTTAAGTGCCCGTTTTGTTTATTGTAAAACAAACTCTATTTTCAGTACTGAAGGTGTGTTTTGGTTTTCAGTTTTAATAAATTTAAGGCTTTGGGTTTAGATGAAACATTTGTTTGTTAAACAACTCGTGGCATGTTAGTACTACTGTTTTTATTGTTCTGTGGTGAAAAAAACATTATGACGTCACACGCCCTTGGGTTAGTGCCGGAGCTGTCGGCGTGTCTTCCAATTTATATTTTGAAATAACTTTTGAATTATTGCGAAAATAAATGAAACAAAAATGTTTTGTTATAAAACTTATATACATAAAGTATGATCTTTCCATTTATCAAAAAAAAAATTGTTGAAATACTCAATTACTGCAATGATTCTTATACAACTGTGCTGAAGGCAAAGGTCAAGGAATATCAAAATTCAAATCTGTTTTATATCACTTACAACAAGAACGTAATTAAATGTGCTAAAGATTTAAGTAATATATGAAAATAAATATTATGTCGTAGATTAATAATCATGTCATTTTATTCTTTTAGTATGAAGGTTTGTGACGACGGATGGATGTTTACTTGTTCATGTTAAAAGTACTAAGTGGATTTTGATGAATTTCGGCATGGACTCCCGCAATATTAGCTTTTATTTCTTATTGCATGATGTTTTTTGAATGACATTTTTCGTTTTAAGGTATTCTTAGAGAGACAAGCGAACAAGGCAAAAGAAGGCGTGAAAGAAGCACACAAGGCCAACCAGCAGAACCATCCATTCTATAGTGGCGGTAAGTTATTTATACTACTATCAAAGATTTCAAATACATACATTAAGTTCGCCATTCCTCCAGTGGGGAAATTGATTTCTAGGCGGTTTACGGACCTACGTCATGTGGCCGGCATTTGTCAATTCAATTTTAGCTGTGATTTGTGAATAATATTGTGATCTGTCGGATGGGTTTGACATAACGCGACCAAACTACGCCCCTCTGCCTAGGAATCAACTTCTCTGATAGTAAATTGTGCAAAAAGTATAAAAACAAATAAATAAATTCATTTTGGTACATAATGCACCAGCGCGACATTTATATTTTTTATGAGAATAGGCCACTTTATTTCCGCCGTCCCTTGTACGTAATCTGTTGAGCCTCTATGGACGCTGCCGCAACTAGGCCATGGCCTCTAACGGCCTATTATATATAAATCCGGGGCTGTAAAGCACCTACAATAGTGTTATAATTTTAATTTGTCTTTTAGACCTGCTTTATTTTTCCAAACGCGTTTCTACTATGACCATTCTAAGCTTGCTAGCTATATCAATCCATCAGTTGAATGCTACGAATAATAAAAACTAATGAAATGTAACTCCCTACTTCAATCGTTTTGAATTTGGTTCTCAAGGTTCTTTTCGCACACTAAAATAATATGGCAATAGCTATGAAATACGACAGTCAAATTAACAAAATAAAGCCGTTGACAATAATTGTCACTTCTATAATTAGTATTACACAAAATTCTTGCATGTATTCGGGTCTCTTTTTACATAAAGTATGCATGTATTCGGGTCACATTTTGTAGAATTGGAACAAATTTTTTGACACAGTAACTCTTCCTTAGTTTTTATTATTCGTAGGTTGAAAGTATAACTGTTTTCTCAGGGCGGGGCGAGGGCGAGCGGCAGCCCCGCGAGAGACACAGCTCCCTGCGGCACAGCACGAGCGACGAGGCGCCGCGAGCGTACGTGCCACTGCAGTTTGAAAACTCTCTAGGGAAACTGCAAGTAATGAGCAACTTTAACTCTTTCAATAAACGGTCACTGAAGCGGAGTCTTTGAAGCATAAGAAATTATGTCGTGACTACACAGATTCGCGACGAAACCGGGATAGCAATGTATGTATAACACAGTCAAATTAACTTGACGTATCGCTAGAATTCAATAACCTGCCCGCTTCATAATGACGTCATCAAAACATGCGTCAAGTTAATGTGACCGTGTTATCTATACTTATTATAAAACAAAGTCGCTTTTTTTCCCCTCATGTCCCTTTGTTCCCTTTGTTGAATTCAAGGAAAAATAACGTGTTGAGTTTTAGGAAAAATTTTATTGTACGAAGACATTATTCTATATCATTGACATCATACTTCAAACATATTTTAGATTACGAATACGAACTAAATAGTTCTTATTACAACATGCCCCCATAATCTAAATATATGTTACATTAAAATAAGTACATAACAATTATGAGAAAGAAAAATAAAAGTTTAAATTGACAACCCTAAGAAAAATACAAAAATATTTATAAAAATCTAGGTTATCAACCCTAAACTTTTAACACATCTGACATGCGATGTACGCCTTAAAGCTTTCGTTAAGACATCTGCCAAAAGATTCTCTGACGGAATAAAATTTAAAGAAATTATATTTTCGGCAACTTTCTCTCTTGCGAAATGAAATTTCGTATCAATGTGCTTACTCCGTCCGTGGTGGATTGGATTATATGCTAATTTTTGCGCACTCTGACTGTCACCAAAAAGAGAAACAGTATCTATCCTTCCACTTACCTCATAAACGAAGCGTCTAAGAAACACGGCTTCTTTAGCTCCAGAGCATAGAGCCATGTATTCCGCTTCTGTAGAAGATAGCGGAACCGTGGGTTGCTTCTTTGCCTCCCAGGACACAGGACCACCACCTAATATGAATACACATCCTGTGTAAGAACGACGATCGTAAGGATCATTCGCCCAGTCTGCATCTACAAATCCAGACAAATAGTTACCAGTTTTTCTGTAGGTAATACTGTAATCTATTGTACCTTTCAAATACTTCAAAACTCGTTTACCGGCTTCCCAATGTGACTTTCCTGGATTAATATTGAATTGGCTAAGATAGCTCATAGCATACGCTATGTCCGGTCGTGTATTTATAGCAATGTATATTAAAGAACCTACTGGCTAAGGTTTAGAAACCTACGCGAATTAAATGTTGGTGACATGTGTTAAGTACTCGTAGGAGGACTAATAGGAGCGAAGAAATAGAGGAAAATGTGGAAGAAACGGGGAAAATTATTTGAAAGGGCTAATTTGAACGCGCTAATCCCAGGAACTACTGGTCTGATTTGAAAATTTAAACTTCCATGCCGTGTAATCCTCGCGGCCACACAATTGAATGCATATAGGTAAAGTCATACCTGAGGATTTTCTATTGGTACCAAAATCTCCACTAGATCTTGCCATTATTATGTAGACTTCGACACTTTTCCTATTCCCTTTCTATGAATTTATTTAGAGCTTCGTGCTGATAACGTGTTGAATTCAAGGAAAAATAACGTGTTGAGTTTTAGGAAAATTTTTATTGTATGAAGACATTATCCTATATCATTGACATACTTCAAACATATTTTAGATTACGAATACGAACTAAATAGTTCATATTACAACACCCTTTAATCTTAAAAACTACGCAACAGACTTTGATGATTCTTTCAGTGTTAGATAGATAGAGCCCATTTATCGAGGATGGTTATAGGCTATATTTTATCACGCTAAGACTAATAGGAGCGAAGAAATAGAGGAAAATGTGGAAGAAACGGGGAAAATTATTTGAAAGGGCTAATTTGAACGCGCTAATCCCAGGAACTACTCTGATCTGAAAAATTCTTTCAGTGTTAGATAGCCCATTTATCGAGAAAGTATAGCCTTCCGCGATAAATGGGCTATAGGCTATATTTTATCACGCTAAGACTAATAGGAGTGGAAAAAACGGGGGAAATTATTTGAAAGGGTTTATCTCGCGAACTACTGGAGCAATTTTTATGTTATTTGGCACAGATAAGAAGTAGACCACCACGTAAAGGATCATAGGCTATCGATTTTAATCATTTTTTCAGTGGATATATGTATATTTTATACCCGTGCGACGCCGGGGCTGGTCGCTAGTATTATATACCCGAGGAAATTGATTCCTAGGCAGTTGACGGATCTACGACATTTGGTCGGTTTATGTCTCGGACTTAACGCGACCAAGTTACTTAGGTCCGCCATCTGCCTAGGAATCAAGTTCTCTGATAGTAGGAGTGATTTCAGTATACTAATGTGACTGTTTTAAATGAAATTTAAGATAAATAACTGACATACAAAGGTGTGTGTCTGTTGCTCCTACAATCTGGAACAATATTGTAGATGAATAAAATACTTCAGAACAGAATAAGCCACAGGATAGTCTTTATTACGTTCAACTGTTCTCGCTTACTGTAACTACTATTTTCTGATAAATAATACTTCTACAAATGTTATTTCAGTGCGGCAGCGTGACAGCGCCGCGTAAGATAATCGACGTGGACGTGGTGTCGACGGAGCCAACGTCGGCGCGCGGCTCGCGGGCGCCCAGTGTTGCCAGCACGACCAACCCTGCTGAGGTAAGTCTCAAACTAGTAGCGTTTTCGAAATCTGGAACTGCCCCGGGGCAGGGCAGACCGAATGGATACGGAAATAGCCGAACAAAACCGATGATCCACGAAGCACGTAGACTTAGTACTAGTGCAATAGTCAATACGTAGTTTATGTTCTTAATTTAAACTTCGGACCCACAAAGCACATAGACTTCAGATGGTAATCATGCCGAACTTCGGCCGCGTATCTTCGGCCTATTGTGTTTAGACACTTAATTGTATATTATTGTGACTACACTATGTTGTTATTAACGCAGGTACCAAGAGAAATGAGAAGAACTAAACAACTGTTGCTGGATATTGAAGCGCTGTATTTAATACTGCTGAGACTGGAGGAGCTTAACGACCCCTTGGCGATTTCTAACGCTCTCATCCTTAAAGTAAGTTTTGTTTACTACTCAACATAATAATATTATAAAATGTGTAGCTAAGTTTTTGTAATATGAACTTTTTGCAAACAGATGTGCCTGAATAATCCCTCGATCGTGGATTCCTGGAAATCTATTGTTTTCTTGGTTGGATTCGGCCGCTTGGGAGTTGGAGCATTAAACTTGACAAACGCGCATATCTTTTCATGACGCAAATGTTTTAATTTTTTTGAAACATTTTAATTTTTTATTTAGGAAAGAGAAGAAAAACAAAAACTGATGGAAGCCATGCAGAAGGAAGCGGAAAATGAAACGGAGGAGGTTTCTAACTTGTTCCTCAAGAACATTGAGTCCGTACAGAGGAGGCCTAAACAGGACAGCCCTAAGATGGAGTGCATTGACAAAAGACAGGTATTGCAATTTATAAGTACCAATTTATATCTAAATATACAGTCGAAACTAGTTCAAGTAATGTGCTAAATAATAAGTTAATAAATATTTCAAGCGTTATAAAGAGAGATCTGAAGATATGGGGTTGGAAGTTGTGGGGGTAAAAGCTAGATAAAATAATAACTTTTTTAGAGCTATATAATTTAAATTATTAATTTAAGATAAATCATAGTCTGATTTATGATATATTTACGCGAAGAATCGATTAGCGTTCAATAAGTTTGGTTAAATGTCTAAAAACATCATGCCGAAGTTCCGCGGCGGAAGTTCGGCATGATTACGTCAGCAATGTCAAACGCATACACGATAAGGGTTGGACCCACTGACCTCCATTATACAATTAGTACGCTGGACTGATGATACCCATATATATTTTGTGCCTATTTGAAGCGGAATCAGCTCCCCCAATATTCGGGAAGAGAACAAAATTTGACGTAACTTGCAAATGGCCGCTTAATAGCCCGGGTTACCCTCGAAATTCTCATACATACGTAATACCAAAATCATTTTCTCATACGAAAATATTTAACATGTTTGAGTTATTTTTCAGCTTAAAATAGTAATTACCTAGGTTCCTGTACAAAAATTAACTTAAAAATATTTAAACACTAAAAAATAGAGCAAAACACTAAAAAATATATAAATAAAGTAGCTGTCCCGGCAAACGTTTCTTTGCCATATTATATTAAGTATATCGCCCGTATTATTTTATTGAATTAGTGACTAAAATATAAGTATATCACCATGGCAACGTCCATCGCTATCCCGTGACCCACGTCGCATAAACAATGGTCGCTCTTTATAGACAAATAATTTGCAATAAAATAAAATTGCGACTATAATTTGAGATTTAAACTATCCTATCTCTCAAGTTGGATCGAACTGCACATGGTGTGCGAATTTTATTATAATCGGTTAAGTGGTTTAGGAGTCCATTGAGGACAAACATTGTGACACGAGATTTATATATATTAAGATATTAAATTTACTACAAAATATTTCAACTCTAAAAAATATTTTTTAGTATTAAAATATTTTGTAGTAAATTTACTATTTATTTATATATTGTTTAGTGTTTTACTCTATTTTTTAGTGTTTAAATATTTAGTAGTAAATTTAATAAAAAAAAAAAAATTACTTATACACATTTTTTTTTTGTGTTTAAATATTTTTTACTAAATTTACTACTTAATATTCAAACACTGAAAAATAGAGTAAAACACTAAAAAATATATAAATAAATAGTAAATTTACTACAAAATATATAAATACTAAATAATATTTTTTACATTTGAAATATTTTGTAGTAAATTTACTATTTATTTATATATTTTTTAGTGTTTTACTCTATTTTTTAGTGTTTAAATATTTTGAAGTTTATTTTTGTACAGGAACCTAGGTAATTACTATTTTAAGCTGAAAAATAACTCAAACATGTTAAATATCTTCGTATGAGAAAATGATTTTGGTATTACGTATGTATGAGAATTTCGAGGGTAGCCCGGCCCCTTAATCGCTATTGGTTGTAGAAACCACAGATAATAGTATACCTCCATGGTAGAAACTAGTATTAGTTCCAAGCACTCCCACTACTGCTATCAGTGTCAATATGGCGACTTTCAAACATCATTTTTACGTCAAATTTAGTTGTCTTCCCGAATATTGGGGGAGCTGATTCCGCTTCAAATAGGCACAAAAAATAGCTGTCATTTTAAAGGGTATCATTAGTCCAGCGTACTTATATAATGGAGGTCAGTGGTTGGACCTCACCTGGCAGCACGGAATCGCCTTTTTCCGTCGCCCTTTCTCTTTCTGTCGCTTAGAACTGCCATTTGCTAGACTGAAACAGAAAGCATAATGCGATAGCACGCGGCGGAATCCTCGAGGCTATCGCATTATGCTTTCTGTCTCGGTCTAGCAAATGGCAGTTCTAATCGAAAGAAAGAGAAAGAGCGACGGAAAAAGGCGATTCCGTGCTGCCAGATGAGGTCCAACCCTAACACGACGGAATTTCGCCATGGTGTGTCTTCGGTAATTTAAAATACATTACAGGCGGAATCATGCCGAACTTCTGCCGCGGAACTTCTGTGTGTTTAGACACTAATAACACTTATGACTTTAATCATTACTCATTGTAGGTCGTGAACTTGGCGGTTAGTCAGAAGCCGCCCGTAAAGAACCTTCTGGACGAAGACAAAGAAGACCTGCTGAACAAGATGTTCAGTGGGTTGATGCACGGAGACCGCCTACCTCAGATGCTCACTGTTAGAAAAGGACGGGTATGTCGTGGTGAATCTCTCTTGTAGCCCTAGCACGGAGACCGGTAGAAATGCGAAAGTATAGACAAACTGTGGACATAAACTTAAGGTGCCGTTCCGATCTTTACTGCGGCTAACCGCGACCGACAAAAATTCAATTAAAATCCACTTTAAGTGTCTAAACACACTAGGCTGAATTACGCCGGCGTAAATTCCGCCGCAAATGTCAAACGCATACAAATACGCGACGGAATAGTGTGTCGTCTCTCGCGTTCCGCCCGTATTTTGTATGAGTTTGAAGCGTAGCTGACGTAGCTGACGAACTGGCTAGGCTTGGGGCCGAGAGTCTCATATATGGCCCAGAACCAGTCTGTGGTATAACTCCCAGTACCACAAAACAAGTGCTCAAGGAATGGGGCCACAGACTATGCAGGAAGCAATGGGCTGAGACCCCTGGCCTTGAACACTCCAAGGCACTAATTCCTGGCTTCAACAAGAAACTATCAGAATTAGTGCTCACCTTGGGTAGGAACCAATTAATAATCCTTACCAGAAGCCTAACTGGGCACTGCAAGCTCAACAAACACCTAAACAGAATGGGTATTTGTAGCATAACGACTTGCAGATTCTGTGAGGAGGAGGATGAAACACCTATTCACCTTCTCCTCGACTGTCCTGCTCTACTACAGAGCAGGAACAGGGACCTTGGTCGCCACGTATACTCATCCACAGAGGAAATTCGTGGCACCAACCCCAACCATATCGTTCAATTTATGAGCAGCATTGGGTTGGGGATGATTCTCTAGTGCGAAGTAGATATGAGCACCGTCACTTAATTCCACACAAAATTACTACGGCGGCGGCGGCGTCGGCGGCGTGACCTGCGGGGTGATTCAGCGTTTCCGCGCGGAATCTTCCCGATTGCGGAAACTATTTCACTTTCAAGCAAATGACAAGTGAATACTTTCCGATTTTGCTGTCATTTTGACAGTAGTGACATTTCTTTTGTATGAGTAGTGAGTGAAATAGTTTCCGAATTCCGCCACGGATTCGAGAACATTTCACCGCGGATGGGAGTTTGACATCCGACGACGGAAAATTATCCGAGGAGTAGGCGTAGGCCGTAGGGCGTTTGTGCACTACACGGAATTTTACCGTCCGGTGTTCCGGTTTCTTACATTTTGATATAGCAAACGTCACAGTTATGAACGCCGGATGGTAAAATTCCGTGTAGTGCACAAACACACTTAGAGATGTTTTCACGGAATGTTACCGCCACCTCCGAGACTCGTGAAATCTTTTCACTTCGAGAAACGTGTCATGGCGGATATTGTTAGATGAAATTATTTAACCGATTCAGTGCGGTGTAATTTTTTGCATTTTTTTGCGCGAAACATTTGCGAACAAATATTTCGTGGCTCCTCTGAGGCGCCTAGCGCCAGGAACTTTGATAGCTCCTCTCGAGCGCCACCCGCCATGAATTGTAATTCATCGCTGTTTCGTCTGTTTCCAATTGTTTTTCTTTTAGTTGATACCCAACAGCGAATGTAAACGGATTAATAGTTCGTTCCAAGTATTTAGGAGTGATTATTTACGTATACAAACAGAAATGGAAGCTAAGTGACTAATTTTTATCAGGTGTTGTAAACCTTTGGCTGTATTGATCAGTTTATTTTCGTTTTATTGTAGAACGGGATATTATATGCATAACGCCAAAAAATGTATCTACTTTTTATAGCATTTTATAAACAAATAAACATTGTATAAGTTGTAGTTTTTGAATGAAATATCTGAATTCAACAAATCAATCAAAATGAAAAATGATGTATTCTACAAATAATAAAAACTAAGGAAGAGTAACTGTATCAAAAAATTTGTTCCGCGAGCTACAAAAAGAGACCCGAATACATACATACTTCAGAGCCGCATAACGCAAAAAAATAAATGAGTTCAAAGAATTAATTTTTAATTTTACAAAAAAAAAATATACATAGCTTAATAAGGTTTAAACAATAAAATAGATTTAATCAACAAGCTTTTGTTGATTTATATAATATTCAATATTATATTACATTATACTTTTATTTTATTTATAGTGTAGCTGTCTATGCTACGTTACTCGATATTATACGAATTTTCTTTTTTTTTTTTTAATAACACCATGCAATAACAAGAAAGTATGTATGGAGTGTTTGTGTGTGTGTATGTATCTTGTGAGTAATAAGACTTTAGAAATGTTTATTTCATACCCGTGCGAAGCAGGGGCGGGCTGCTAGTTAATTATAAGAATAAATTGTTGATGTGAGATTTTGCTGGTGTTGGCGTTATATATTTATAAAATAATTCGGTGGCCATATTAATCAGCGAGACAGTACTTCAGTCCGGACCAACGACTACAACTCTACAAGGCGCAGGTCCGGCCTCATATGGATTATTGTTCTCATCTCTTGGCAGGGGCGCCAAAATACCAACTGCTTCCTCTGGATCGTATCCAATGAAGAGCCGCTCGAATTGTTGACTGCCATAGTGTCAATCAAACAGCTTGGACCCCTTGGAATTACGCCGAGATGTAGCATCACTCTGCATCCTCTGTCGGTTGTATCACGGGGAGTGTTCTGAGGAATTGTTCGGAATCATACCACCTGCAACTTTTCGCCATCGTCCCACGCGAAAAACATATCATCCTCATCACCTTGATGAGTGGCAGTTTTCCACAGTGCGTTTTTCGCGTAATTTTCTGCCGCGCACTGTAAAACTCTGCAACGAACTGTCACCAGCAGTATTTCCGGACCTATACGACCTGCAAACCTTCAAGAAAAAAGCGTATTCCCTCTTAAAAGGCCGGCAACGCACCTGCAGCTCTTCTGATGTTGCGAGTGTCCATGGGCGACGGTAGTTGCTTACCATCAGGTGATCCGTTTGCTCGTTTGCCCCCTTATTTGATAAAAAAAAATCACCAATTGAAAATGTTTAAGACTCCTGAAGTGTAAGTTTTTATGCAATATCCGAAAATTTACTCTGTACACGTAAAGTACGTGACAAATAAAGCCACTTTCATGGGGGAACCTCTGAAAAATGTAATTTTATCATAGTTTTACAGGTTTTTTGGCTCCTCTCGGGCGCCACACGCCATACAGAAAAGATACCCATGGCGCCTCTGCGGCGAAATCCGCATGGAATCGGTTAATGATAAGAATAAAACATAGCAATTATTAATACTTAGTCAGTCTTGTTAAAAGTATTAAATAAATGTCGTACTGTAATAATTATGTGTTAAATCTTTAGGAAGTGTTCATTGAACAATAAATATTTTTTATTTATAAATGCAGTATTTGTATTAATATTTGGTACTTAAAGATTTAGAAATACATAATTAGTATAATATTTTTTAAATTTTGTAGTAATCCTTCGACCGGGGATTCTTGGAAATGCTATTGTATTCTATTGTTGTCGCGGCGGCGCGTCGCTCTTTTTCCTCGGCGGCGGCGCGTCGGCGCGGCGCTCATATCTAGTGCGAAGGAGTCACAATAGATCCTCATAGGTCGCAGTGACGTCAAGTCTATAGCGACCTGCCTTCTTTAAAAAAAAAAAAGAGTTTGAAACACGGCGTAAACGCGGCGGAATTTACGCCGGCGTAATTCAGCCTAGTGTGTTTAGACCCTATGACAGACTATATGTATATGTCATAAAGTAGGATATTATTTCAATTTTTAGGACTATAGTCATTAGAAAATGTCTACTCTGTAAAAGAATTATTTAATATCAAGGTTGAATGAATTTTATTATTGTATTTTAATTATTGACATTGACGTATTAATCTTAACTAATTTAATTATTTCCTGACATATTATTACCTATTTCTTGACATAGTTTTTTTTTTTAATTATTATATTTTAAAATGTGATGTATTTACTTATTGCTGAGCGCTGTTTTAATGTTTATGAAATTATGTGACATTTGTACTGTTTATTTCTAATATATCATATGGCCTGGCTTTGTATTATTAGTTAAATGTAGAGATCAATATTTTATTGTTGTTAGATTTTATAAGTTTTTAAATATTTGCATGCTATTTATAGTTAAGAGTGTAAGACCTAAGTAATGAGCTTATGTAATATGTTAACATCTAATGTACCACTTTTAAAGCAAATAAACAATTGATTGATTGATTGATTGATAGTCTGTCATAAAAGTATGGTATTTCAATTGAATTTTTCGGAACGAAAAAAGATCGGAACGGTACCTTAAGTTTATCTCCACAGTTTGTGACTATAGTATGTCACAAAGTGGCATTTTAATTGAATTTATCAGAACGAAAAAAGATCGGAACGGCACCTTAAGAGGCCGGGCTACCCTCGAAATTCTCATGCATACGTTATACCAAAATCATTTTCTCATACGAAAATATTTAACATGTTTGAGTTATTTTTCAGCTTAAAATAGTAATTACCTAGGTTCCTGTACAAAAATTAACTTCAAAATATTTAAACACTAAAAAAATTTGTTTGTGTGTAAATTTTTTTTTACTAAATTTACTACAAAATATTTAAAATTAAAAAATAGAGTAAAACACTAAAAATATATATAAATAAATAGTAAATTTACTACAAAATATTTCAACTAAAAAATATTTTTTAGTACATATTTATATATTTTGTAGTAAATTTACTATTTATTTATATATTTTTTTGTGTTTTACTCTATTTTTTAGTGTTTAAACATTTAGTAGTAGTAAAAAAAATATTTTAGTGTTTAAATATTTTGAAGTTAATTTTTGTGCAGGAACCTAGGTAATTACTATTTTAAGCTGAAAAATAACTCAAACATGTTTAATATTTTCGTATGAGAAGATGATTTTGGTATTACGTATGTATGAGAATTTCGAGGGTAGCCCGGCCCCTTAAGTTTATCTCCACAGTTTGTCTATACTTTCGCATTTCCACTGGTCGCCGTGCTAGGGCCATTGTAGTACTCCCAGTAATCGACTACAATCATTCATTGGTGAAAGTCACACTTTTGTATATTATATTTTACATGGCATTGTGCTATAAAGTAAGGCCTGGGTTGATTTCAGGTTGAATGAATAAATAATGTCTTTAAATATCTATGAAAACTGCATCCATTGACTATTTTTGTCTGTTCTATCAAACAACAGCGAAAGCTTTAGCCTTCTACTCACTAAAGCGAAGCCACAATGAAGAGTAATGATATTTGCAGGCTTTATTTTAAGTATGTTAGTTCTAACACATTGCTTCAACAACTGATTAGATTAAAAGGAATAGGGTGTTAAAATATTTGCAACAATCACCAAAGATACATTACTTTAAATTTTTTATTAAAGTATGCATGTATTTTTATGACTTAGCCTAATTAATAATATACTTAGGGCTGGTTTACACGTATTAAGTAGAGAAGTAATTAACTAAATTTTAACTTAATTTTAAGTTGTTAATTGCGTGTAAACACACAATTTAGTAGCAAGTAGCAAGTTAAAATTTAGTAAGTCCTAAGCTAGATGACAATTAGAATTTAGTTACTTAATACGTGTAAACCAGCCATTAGGGCCTGTTTCACCAATTAACTAAACAGATCAAGTAAGTATGTAGAGTCTGTCAAAAAAGTTACGAATAGCCTATTCGGAATTTTATCAGAAAGTGGAGAAACGTGCCCTTAACCTAATTAATAATATACTAAGGGCATGTTTCACCATTTTCTGATAAAGTGCTGAATAGGCTATTCACAGCTTTTTTTTACAGATTCTCCATACTTTACCTGTCAAGTTAAGTGGTGGATAGCCTATTCGGCACTTATTAGGAAGTGGTGAAACAGGCCCTAAAGCTTCCTATTTATGCGATCAGGCGCTGGTGTGTCGTTTCCTATCTCGCGCGCCGGCGACGCACCGGTGGGCGGGCGCGCTGTGGGCCCGCGTGCTGCGTGCGCTGCCCGCCGCCGCTCGCCGCGACGACGCCGCGCCGCTGCTGCCCGCGCTCGCCGCACCCTACCGCAAGTACGTATAACACCCTTATGGCCTGTTTCACCGCTTTCTGATAAAGTGGCGAATAGACTTCACAACTTACTATAAATAGTAATACTTGTATTTTCCTCCAGAGCAGAAGCTGCTAAAATTAAAAAAAAATTACATCAAAAATCGCGGTGGCTCTACATCTTAAATCCATCCTTGGGTCATAAGGACCAATCCTACCAAAGGAAATCTTTGGTCCAGCAATAGCCGTATAATTTACCGTACACACGCAACTAATAGGCTATATTATAACGATATCGCCTATGGTGGGGGGGGGGGGGGGGGGGGGCTCAAGTTTCAATATTTTTAGTTTTTTGCTCATATCGCTAAAACGGTGCGTTGTAGAGAAAAAAGGTATATAATGAAACCGGTGACGAGCTTCGGCACCGATCGTTTCTTGCTGGCTGCTGCACCGGGCTGCGGCTTATTATAAGTACCTACCTAGCTGTACACACACCAAGTGTAACATTTTGACCTTGGGACCGCCCTTACCGCGCACGTAATAAGAGCGAGTTTTGAAGTGCTTCTGTTACACTTGACGTGTGACCTACCATACGGTTTACCAATTGTGTGATTAATTATTGGATATTTTATACAGGGTGTTACAAATATAAGTGATAATAGTTTAGGGTGTGTTGTAAATTGTTCCTTGTAAAGAGTTCACTGCGAAAGTAACAGCGCTGAAAGACCATTTTTTTTCACTTTTTCAAAAGTAAAAAAAAATTTGGTATTTCAGCGCTGTTACTTTAACAGTGAACTCTCTACATTCTACAAGGAACACATACACAAATTAAAGTATTATCACTTATTTTTGTGACACCCTGTATATTCGAATGCGTCTTCATTATTTTAATCCTTCGATCGTGATTCGTGGATTCTTGGAAATCTATTGCTATTCTATTGTGTCTCGCTCATAGGTGAGCTTATGGGGCTTGATGGGTTAATTAAATTTTTAAATAGAGAACTAAAATCATCTAAAAATAAAGTTTCCGTTAATATCTGGCAGTACGACATAATAATTTGTAAATATAACACGCTGATTAAACAGATTATGATAACATTACAATCACAATATTTTATTTTTATTTTATTTCCCGTTTCGTGGCAACCCTGGCATATCTGCTCGGTACGTTTACAGCGTTTCGTTACTGTAGGGACTAGGGATATTGATATACTGTGCCACTATATATAACAAGCAATCTATAACAATATATCCAACACGGTTTTTTACTTTAACGCGGCGTCACCTTAATGTGGCAAAAATTGAAAAAAAATTGAAAAAAAATTGACAAAAATTCTATTAAAATGCTACTTTATGAACTAGACCAGTTTCATTACACACACACACACACAGACACACCATTGAAACCTATTGCCTACTTCCCAAACTGCGCCGCGGCGCCGTGGTGCGCCGTGGAAAGGCAAGAGGGGCACCGTGAGTCAAGCCTCCATGGTTATACCGTATACGAAACCACAAATATTATAAAATAAAATCTATTTATACATAAATCATTTTCTAATAGCTAGGTAAAGTGCCTGGTAAAGGGCGCCGTGACAAAATATTGTGACGTGTAACTGCGCCGCAGGCTCAAAAAGATTGGGAACCCCTGGCCTAGATCATTAAGCGGAATTTTGTTTGAATTTTTATTGGTCGCGTGTCTCAAGAATCGAAAAGCCATCTTTATTTTGCCCACCACAAAACAAGACCCAAGTACTATGTATAATTTTATTTACATAATATTCGGTAGCTTGCACCATATTTTCACCTTGTCTGATATGTTACCAAAAAAAATTTAAATATTGAAAGGTTTTAGGGTCTTCCCTTTGTCTATTCATACATAAAAAGAAAAGCTTTTTTGGTGCATCGCCACCAAAGCGTGCAGACAAAGCCTGTTTTTAACCGACTTCCAAAAAACGAGGCGGTTATATTATGTTCGGCTGTGGATATATTTTTTTTTTGTATGTTCAACGATTACTCCGCCGTTTGTGAACCGATTTTCGAAATTTTTGATTTGTTGTATTAGGTTTCACTCCAATTTGGTACCATGTTCACAAAAGTGGTGACCTGATGATGGGATCCATGAGTAATCGAGGGAACTCCTCGAAATTTATATGGAAACATATAGTGATTTTGGTTTTATGAGAAGCATCCTAAGCATATGCTACCAAAACGCAAGATTTTGCACCGAGGTATACTATGGTTCCGAAGATACTAAGAGCACTCCGGATTCCTTATAGATACAAGTTTGGGGGCTTAGGCGCTGTTTTAAAAACTGAAAGCATATGCTACTATGCAAATTACATTCATCATCATCATCATTACCATCATCATTACCACGTCAGGGTCACCAATGTCACCAAAATAGAACATAACAAATTCAATCTTATCTCCAGAGCGTAAGGCACACATTTGACATTACTTCTGAGAAGTAAGTTGCTTCGATAATTTATGTAACATCCAGGCCTGTCTCACTTCCATAACAAACGGCGCGAAATCGCCGAGATATTCTGGAAAACAACCTAATTTCAACCTTTTGCATTGCATTTAGCGTTCATAGTACAATACTGTCTGCCGTCTCGCTTCAATCTGCCAGGGCTGTCAAGCGAGCGGCGCGGCGACGCGGGCCGGGTACTATGTGCGCTGCGTGTGCGACAAGTCGAGCGAGTGCCAGCCTATTGAGACGTGCCTATTAGCACATGTCCACTTCGATTTTTTTTTAAATGTATTGTTTAAAATTATCTGCAGCTAATACTATATTTTGTAAGTGTGACTGCAGTAATAAGATACGTAGAATATTATACAGGTGTATTATTCTACGTATAGTACGCGATGGTTTACTAGGTAACTAAAAAGAGTGAAATTATTATTTTTAACAAAAAATTAAAACCGACTTCCAAGGTAAAAACAATAATAACATCCTTATAATATGAACTAAAAAGTATTAAATAATTTTTCCTATCTAATAGTGACTTTTTCCGAATTCGGCTAAAACTCAACTATTTCTGTACTCAATCTTCATAATTTTTAAGACGGTGCCAGTTCCAAAAGTTTCAAATATTCTGTCAGAGATTAGAGAACTGAAGATTCAGCTGTATCTGGTACCGACTTCAAAATGATTGAGTACAGAAATAGTTGAGTTTTAGCCGAATTCGGAAAAAGGCACTATTAAATAGGTAAAATTATTTAATACTTTTTAGATCATATTATAAGGATTTTATTATTGTTTTTACCTAGGAAGTCGGTTTTAATTTTTTGTTAAAAATAATAATTTCACTCTTTTTAGTTACCTAGTAAACCATCGCGTACTATACGTAGAATAATACACCTGTATAATATTCTACGTATCTTATTACTGCACTCGTTTTAATTTTTGGTTAAAAATAATTGTGTGACGTGTTGAGAAAGTGGAATGTTAAATAGCTATTCAGTTTTATCTTTGTACCATAAATTTTTCGTAGCCATTTAAATGTTTCTGTATTTTTCAGCTTCATCCTAAACTCGACGGCGTGGACGGCCGTGTTGATGTGCTGCGGCATCTTCACGGAGGCATTGGATCCGGCCAGGACACCGTACATTTTACTATCGCCGGTCAGTAACATACTAAACCAGGGGTCACCAAATAGCGGACCGCGGTCCGCATCCGGACCGCCGACCCATTGTGTGCGGACCAAGCATGTTCGAACTTCGAAGATGAACTTCGTTAATTGATTTCGGTCTCGAGACACTAATGAACATGTAGCAACAAAAATTGACACTTTTCTCATTGATACAAATACATTTGTAATTTCCGAAATTACATTTGTTTAATTTTTTTTAATGTGCGGACCACGAAGTTCATTTTATTTCTTAAAACGGACCCCGAGCAAAACTAATTGGTGACCCCTATACTAAACAATCGTAAAGCATTACTTATAATACAACTTGCATGTTAGAAGCCTTAGCCTTCGAAATGGTGAACTGTTTCATAATTTCATTATACTCTGCCAGCTACCGAATTTAAAAATAAAAACGTCTGTTACAGCTCACTCTCAGCTGCGTGTGTGCACTGATAGAGAAGGCCATCCTGCTCGTGAACACACCGGAGGCGACCTCCAGCGAGAGACAGTGGTACAGATTCCTCAAAACACTCGCGAGAGCGCTGAAGAACACGACACTGAGCGTGGGTAGACCGACCGAGCCCCTCCCGGAGTCCAAGGTGCTGCACCACCTGAAACAGCTCGAGTCGCGGACGACCATAGAAATCCTGCAGCGAGGCAAGACAGCCGAGTTCGGGGACCTCACGAAAACGGACGTCTCCGAGCAGCTGATCAAACATTTGTGTTGATATTTACACCGTTCGACCCGCCCACTGTCGGTCAAATCGACCCCGGCCAAAGTGACAATTTTATTTAGGATTGTTCTATTGACGTTGCAGTTTCGTTGAGCCGGATCGACGAATTTTACCTTTTGATGGGCTGTAAATAGAATTTTCACATGAATCGTTTATACATATTAGTGTAAATAATTGTTCGTTTAAAGTGTTCTTGCAGCGGTTTGTAACATAGTGTAGATAGTATCGGGCCTCAGGTTCTCGCACGTCACATCACTAAACATACTAGAGAATTATTATGTTTCATAATACGATTTTGTAAAATTAAAAAATATCTCATTAATTATTATTATCAGATCTTATCGTTAGGACAATAAGGTTTATGTGGTCTAAATTACACCTAGTGCAATGACTTACAATAAAATTGTCATATTCGTTTCGACACTGCAATTTAAAATTTGTATTTAAAGTATAGATATAAAAGTGACTGAGCAAATTTCTTACTTTTTAATGTAATCGTTTTAAAAGTTGTAAATGATAATGGCATAGTACAAAATGTTTATAAGACTGCTGTTCTTTTAGTTAGTAAAATTGTATGTACTGATTGGCAACTAGTATTTATTCAATTTAGGAAGTTTAAGAGTTGAGATTTAATTTATTTTAATCATTATTATTTTCCGGCGCGCATTTCAAATTTACATCCGAATTTTGATGATAAATGTTGGCATATAAAATGTCATAAAATTTTGCTAGTAATGGATTTAATGCCATACTATTGTGTACGCGAATGTAAAAGTTTTATCAGCTTCATTTCTGGAAGTGGGCTAGTCTAAGATATATTTTTATAAAGAAAAATATGCCATTAAATAATATTTAGTAAAGTTATTGTAAAGTATTTGTGCAAATTATAATATCACGTAAGGAATTTGCTCACAAAGTCTAACGTCATTCTGATATAAGTTTTTAGGGAATGACATTGGAACCTTAATAAATAAAATATAACACAATGACAGTGTTGCTAGATTCCAAAATCTGGATAAAAATTTATGATGTTTTATGATGTTTAGTTAGGACCCCTTTTTACAAATAAAATTTATTTATTTCAATAAAAATACAAGCGCTAAATAAAATGTTAGTAAACAACTCATGGACATTGGCCGTGTTTTTATAGTATGTACTCTTATGTGAAGTAAATGTCAAAAAACATATTTCGCGTTTCAAACCTGGCAACACCGTCGGTTTTAGAATAATTATATCGTTTATTACTTGTAAATATTAAGAATTATAATCCACGTAGTCGTAGAAATTAATTTAAATGTATCAAAATGCTTTTAAAAATCTAGTGTAACAGGTCGTTTCCCATGAATAAACTTTATGGACGGAATATGTTTGATATCCATAAAGATTCATCGGAGATGAGGAGATCTACTTTTTCTAGAAGTTTCCCAAGACTGTGATCGACGTCGCTTTTAATCGTTATTCTTGTTTAATTTTAAATTATTGTAATGATAGAAAAAGTCGGTCTCCGCACAGGGTCACATTTCGACATATGTTTAGCGACTCGTGGCCTTGGTACTGTTAGTGTTGCTAGCGGCAACGTTTTTTTATTTATCGAACAGGACACGGATTTAATGCACTTTTTTCTCGAATTAGGGTGGGGGTGGGTCGGGTTGCTGGTGATTCGTCGCTTATGGCCAAATCATGTAAAAAATATTGTATTGTGGAAGTGTGATCGGCCCCAGTGCGCGTCACGGTCACAACGGACCACGTACGACATCAACGTCCATCGTACCGTGTAAATTAACCTACATTATATTAAAATTGTACAACATATTCCGCTATGATAGTTAGATTTTTTACTTTGTAGGACCGTCACATATTTATTCATTCCAATTTGAAGTTAGCTTAATTGAAAGTTGAAAGAAATTAATATATTTATAAATATTTAGTAGCGGTATGTGTAAGGAAATGTTATTTAGTTGTGAGATTTTAGGGCGCGGCCCTAGGTTCTAAATGCTAATTGTAATTACTAATTTAGTCAGTTATCGGGGCGTCCGCGAGCTTGTAGCGAGGGCGAGGGCGGCCAGGCAAAGTCTAGGGCGATATGTCTTACTAATTTGTTACTAGACAGAGTCGCATCGCTTCGACTATTTTAATGTTTTTTGCATATTTGGTGTAAGTGCATTTTAATTTCATGAGTTTATGTACAATGACGTCACAATTTTGCGCCATTTTAACGAAAGAACTTTTTAAAAATTAAATCATTTAAAACTGAATGAAAAATCAATGACAAATACCAATATATAATATAGCGTGCCTACTAAGTTCATATTCGTTATGTTTTAGTGTGAACGTGGAGTTATTGTACAAGATTCCTGAATTGAACTTGCAATCATCACTACTAGTAAACTAGGAACTAAACTTGATAAAGTGAATTCACACTTGACCGCTTTTTAACTAATATAGTTCACAAGTTGTAAATTAAAGGTTTATTTACAGGTTGATTTGGACAGTTTAATCTAAAACTAGTTTTTGGTGATTGTTTAAAATTTTTGTTTGTTAATTTATTGTAGCCAATCATTGGGTGATCTGGGAAAAAATACTGTATTTGAGGTGCAGTGTGTGTTCTCCTTTATGTAATGCGCTGTACAAAGTTTATTTCAGTGTCTTTGTTCATAAAGTTGTAAATAAAAAATCTACTGCCGATATACTTATAAATCTTAAGTTATTCGATCTTTGTTACAAAAAATTTAACTATTTTTTCAGTAGTGGAGATTTTTACTACCTATTAGTAGTTTTTAGTTTTTTTTATCATTAAAATAATTAAATGGCAAATATGTTTACAGTAATCTGCGTTTCATTATACCGTATAAATATAAAGTGTGATAGCGAGAGATCCCTAGAAAGTTTGTTAAAATCAAATGAAATAATAACCATTGTCCATTAAGTACCTAAAATTTGTTTCCCTCGGATAAAGTTTTCAGGGTATTGGCAATAAAAATTTCAAGTTAGTATTAAAATATAATATTAAACCTAAAACAAAACAATTCATTTATGTATCAATATAACAAATAACAATGCAAACGTAGTAAATGGTAATGTTAACTAATATTTTCCGAAATTATTATTATTGCATGGCAGCTTAATAATTAATCAATACCCGGCAATAAATATTGCACATCGACCTTTGGAAAGAGACATTCGGCTAATTTCGGTTTCATAGAGCGTTATCTTTGTAGCACACACCTATTTGACATTATGTCAGTCGTTGTTCAAATTCAATAGAGTGCAGTCGCGTCCAGTTCAAAATATATATCTAGAGTTGTTAACACCCTTAAATTTGCTACAGCTGTAATTTTCCAAAAGAATTTCAAATACGTAAACATAATTTGAACACCCTTTTTTATTTTATTTTACCCGAATATAAAGCCATAACTTATAGAAAATTTGGTGTATTTTATACAAAGAATAATAAAATTGTCAAAAGAAGCTAACCTTAATTGTTTTAACAGCTCACAATATATACGGGACTTTTTGTATTTCGTGCGTAAGAGATAACGCTCTACAAAACCGAAATTAGCCGACTGTCACTTTCCAAAGGTCGATGTGCAATATTAATTGCCGGGTACTGTACCTATATATAAAATTCTCGTGTCACAATGTTAGTCCACAAACTCCTACGAATCGGCTTTACTGATTTTTACCAAATTTTCTTATATATAAAATTCTAGTCCACAAGTGGTCCACAAACTCCTCCGAATCGGCTTTACTGATTTTTACCAAATTTTATATGCATATTCAGTAGGTCTGAGAATCGGCTACTCGGCACTTTATATATTGATAAGTGCATTTGTTGAATAAATAATAGTAAATTATTACAACCTGAGACTGACGGCGACCATTGTTTGTGCGACGGGATAGCGATCGACGTTGCCATGGCGACATACTTATTTAGTCACGTCAATAAAATAATATGGCAAATATATTATGGCAAAGCCTCAGGCAAAGCAACGTTTGCCGGGACAGCTAGTAATTACTTATATAATATATTATGTATTTTTCTACCTATTTAAACTTTGTTACTGAGATTTGTACTTACTTAATATTATAATACAACTATAATAACTTTTTCGGACGGAGATATACCTTAAATTTACATTAATAATAATAATAATTATTATTAAACTTGTTAGAGATAAACTACGATAACATGGCGCGCCCCTCCAAAATTCAAAACGTTTGAAGTGCGTTGTCTGGCGCGGTCGGCTAGTTATGATTAGGTGACCAACAAATAGAGAATAAGTGAAATTAATAGGCTACTTGACCTATATTCAATTTCATTGAACAAATGCATATTTCTAGTAGAACTTGGCCTAGGAAACCGTATTTCACCATTATCATCAAATAAAAGCTTGCGATTGATAAATAAAGTCGATTTGAAAATATGATTTATACTGACGAAAACGCTTTTGCGGTACTTCCGATTTGGATGTGACGTCATCCTCATAGTAATTTAATATCTTTTATTTAACGCGCCCGTTATATGTAAGTTTAATTGTACATAAATAATAAGAATAAACCTAGAAAGATTTGTAAAATATATGTTCTTGAATGATTCAAATAAAACATCACTTTTTATATTATCTCCATTTATTGTAGACGGGAAATGAAATGGCCAAAACTTTTTTCCAAAATATACATACAAACTCTTTCATAGGGATGTGACTACACACATTGAAACAGTAATTTGGAGGGGCGCGCCATGTTATCGTAGTTTATCTCTACCTACCTTAATTTACAACTATCTTTTATAAAAAAAAAACAGCAGTTCTCGTCTAGGCGCTAGATGGCGGTAGTGATTACTTTAGTGATACCATAATATCTAAAAGCTGTTAATGTACTGATTATATACCGGTAAAATGGGGTGAATAGAAATCGCGGGGTGATTGGTGAATGGAAACAAATCTGAGAATTTGATTATGGTCGTTCTAGTTGCTCTATAGTCTTATAGGAATACATATTTAATACTTTTTAGTTCATATTATAAGGATGTTATTATTGTTTTACCTTGGAAGTCGGTTTTAATTTTTTGTTAAAAATAATGATGGTATTACGTATGTATGATAATTTCGAGGGTACCCCGGCCCCTTAAACCTCCATGAGGAGAACTGTCAAAAATGATGTTTTTGTATGATAGAAGCGTTACTACTTAGGTAGTTCCTTTTCTCGCCACGTTCATATAAAGCCTTGTCGAGTTGTAATAAAGCTTAGTAATACATATATTTTTATTGAATATTAAAGGAAAAAGTAATCTAGGTGATTTCTAGGGGGAAATCAAATTAGTTCATGCCTTCAGGGGTATTGCGCCGAGACCATCTGTCAAGTGGCAACACTGGCTCCATCATCCGTCTGCACTTACGAACAGTGTTGCCACCTTGGTGGTTTTTCCACCAGAACTGGAGCTTTTTTAAAGTCTTTAGAGGATTTTTTAGTTACATAGCGTTTTTTAGTGGTTTTTAGCGGTTTTTTCAGTATGAAATCTGTCAGCACACCTACCGGGAAAATCCTAAGCACAATCAGAATTTCATATTGTTTTATGCTTACTCTACAGCCGGGGAATCCCTTAGCGCAGTCGTTGTTAATGTTTTCTTTTAATCTTGATATCACAGATTAAGGTATTTAATATATTAATAGACTTGACATTCTATGACGTATCGAATTTGGTTCGTGCTGTTGAAATCTAGAAAAGTTTGATAAAGTCGTTTTAATAGGTTACAGTGTGTGAAGTCGTTACGGTTAATACAATCCAATATAATTAGATAAAATTCTCGTGTCACAGTGTTTGTGCGCGAACTCCTTCAAAATGGCTCAACCGATTTTAATGAAATTTTGTATGCACATTGGTTAGGCCTGAGAATAGGTTTTTATCTACTTTTTATATTGATACTAGAAATAATTACGGCAAAAGTTGTTTTTGCGTACTCATTGATATACAAAAAATCCAGTATTCAGTAAAGACGAATATATTTGTCTAATTTTTACACCACTTGTAACAACATAATATATTTTTTTCGTTTTATTTTTAAATATTTTTTTAAAGTATGATATTTTAATGTTTATTTTAATGCAATAATTTAGAGTTATTTGGTGGTTTTTTTGTGGTCCAAATTTGTGAAATCTGGCGACATTTTACTTTTGACTTAGGGGGGTATTACATTATCATTTATATTGGATCATTTATAGGATCATTTAAATGATCCAATAAAAATGATTATTTGATCATATCTGCATATTACATTATCATATATCATTTATCCTATTTTACGTCATATGTGGTTTCAATAGCCAATGGGGAGCACTAACGCTGACAGGTATTGACGTCAGTGTTACTAGATCTCAGAGAATTCGATTTGTCAAAAGACATCGTCATTTTTAATATGGCCTGTTTTATGTTATTTCAGCAAGAATATTCAAATATATAATTAGAAAAAGAATTACATTATTTGAAACATATTAACGAACAAGAAATTAAAAACTCTTTTTTAGGGTTCCGTGCCCAAAGGGTAAAAACGGGACCCTATTCATGAGACTTCGATGTCTGTCCGTTTGTCTGTCCTTCTGTCTATGTCTCCAGGCTATATCTCAAGAACCGCTATAGCTAGAGTTCTGAAATTTTCACAGATTGTGCATTTCCGGTGCCGCTATAACAACAAATACTAAAATAAAAATAAAATTAATATTTAAGGGGGGCTCCCATACAACAAACGTGATTTTTTTGGCCTTTTTTGCTCGTAATCAATAATGATAAGAGGTAGGCACTTGAAACTTTCACGAAGGCCTTAAATATATGAGTTATTTAATAATTCATAATAATATTTAAATATAATAAAAAATTAAAGGGGGCTCCCATACAAAAAACACAATTTTTAGCCTATGTTTGCTCTATAACGGTACGGAACCCTTCGTGCGCGAGTCCGACTCACACTTGGCCGATTATTATTTATATTAAATAACTAGCAACAACAATTTCTATGACCATATTGGATCCAATCTCTCAGCAAATGTCAAAAATCTATGATCAAGGAAGAAATGAATCATTTATCTATATTACACTATCCAATATAAATGACTCAATGATCTAGGATCCAATATAAATGATAATCTAATACCCCCCTTAGCGCTTTATAAAAATTCAAGGTGGCAGCACTACTTACGAAGTAACTAGTGGTACAACAAGTAAAGCACTTAATCCACCTTACTAAATTTAGATGTCATGATTCAGTAACTTGGAATAGCTTAATTTATTATTTAGTAACTTTCATGCTATTCCACTTGATTAAGGATGTATATAACATTTATAAATTCAAAGATTTTGAGCTAAATTAGAAATATATAGTAGAATAAAACATCCTGCATCGATTGATACCAAAAAAATCAATACCTTACCTACAAGTTATGTGAAATAATTAATTTTAAAATTTCTATGTATCGTACGTAATTTTTGCCGGAAGTGTTATAATTTTTGAGAATTCGTCAAAATTGGGAGCTTTGCATCAAAGAGAAAGAGCTAAAAACCTGCTATCAGTTTCTTTGTACGATTTGCGATTTTTTAAGCCCCAAAAACAGTGGGGTCACCGGTAATTCTGAGGAAATATTTCAAATTAAAATTTACGAAAACTTTCCTTGGAAAAGTAATGGCGATACAGCTCACAGCTGTTAGATTAGACATATTTCTCTTATTTTCAATGCGCATGACGTGTAGCTTTCGCGCATGTGCAATAACACTGACACTAATTTTTTACTTTACGCATGCGAAACGAAAACGGCCATACGTAGTGATATGCTGCTGCTATGCATAGGTATATGCTCTTTGACGACCATTGGTCAAATTGCATCTCAATTTTTTTCAATAATATTATAAATATCCAATAATGCCTTAAAAAATCTATCATAAATAATCATTATAATTATAATATGTGTCTGGGTGTCCAATTTCTTACATATTTAGTACTTTCTTAATTTAATTGGATGTACTACGGAATTTGACCTTAAATACATCCTTAAATTTAGTTACTGAATCATTTAGACATCTAAATTTAGTAAGGTGGAATAAATGCTTAGCTAGTTCTTGATCTGTGGTCTGCACCAGTCTGCACTTAACGTCTCAGTTAACAGTTTATATACTGTATTATCTATGACCAAAAATATTTTACTCTATGACTTATCGGCACCTTATCGGCACGTTGGCAATAGCTCTCAGAAATATTATTGTGATTTTATGTGAAATTGTGAATAATTTTGAGAAATACTGCTCTAGCTAAACATGGTTACTTGTTCAGTGATTGATTGTGGTACAACACATCGATATAATCCGGACAAATGTACATTTCACAGGTAAGATAATGATTAATCTGCATCAACACCATTTTAAGTACGGTACTTAGATAATTTTAAATTTATTTTATGCCAATTTCCTACGAGTTATTGGTATTGATTTTGATAATTCACTTCTATAATTTTATTTATATGGAAAACATAACTTGACTAACCATGGTGCACAATATAAGGATACGGTATTTTGTGTAAATAATTCTCATCCATTTTACACTAGGGTCTAGGGCTGCATCAAGCTATCGATAAGTAGTTTCGATATGAATTAAGAAAAAAAATACATTTTTTTAGTAATACTAATTACATATCTAGGAATGTTGACATCGAGATAACATAACTGATCCGTAGTTTATTATTACTTCAAAGACTTTATTAGCATCCAAGTATAGTATGCAACATTGGGTTGGGGCTGATTCTCTAGTGTGAAGGTGTCACAATAGATCCTCATGGGTCGCAGTGACGCCAGGGCTATAGCAACCTGCCTTCTCAAAAAAAAAAAATGTATACAACATACAAATTCAACACCTTGCAAAGGTGTACTTTATATTATATGTCGCAGCCAACTGGTTTAATACTTCAGTCGGAATTTCCAGGAATTGCTATTGTATTCTATTGTTGTCGCGATCACCGGTGCTCGCGCGGGGCCTGAAGGATTAAATAGCCGTTCAATCAAACAGCTAGTTTGATTGAACGGCTATTTAAACCAGGCGTTGTTCAGTCAAAGGGCTAGCTGTTTGATTAAACGTCTATTTTAACCAGTGGGCTGCGACATATACACTATCATACATCATTTATCGTTTTTCAGATTTCCTGTTCACCCCGACACCAGAAATACATGGCTCAAATTAATTGGCCGTCCAAACTGGACTCCAAAGAAAAATTCATGCTTATGCAGCAAGCATTTTGAAGAAAAATATTTCCGGAAGCCAGGAACAAATCGGCTTTTGATAAAAAATGCAATCCCAACCAAATTCGTTCCGGTAAGAATAGTTACTTATTCTTACCTATATTCACTAGATCAGGTTACATCAGATCATTCATTCAATAGATGAGCTTGGTGAAAGGCTCTTAGGCTCTGTTTGTATGAATCATAGAATTATAGTCTTTAGAAAAGGCATTCCATACAATCATCAGCGCGAAAATGTGTCATCCTCGAAATGAGTGAGCTCACTCATCTGAGAGCAGTGTGCCTTAGAATGTGGTGACAGTCAGACATGATTAATTCATTGATTACCGTGTTTTTTTTCACTACATTTGGCTCTAGAAAGCCGTCGTGTGACTTCTGACAGTGCAGTAAGCAACACAAGGAATACAAATAAAGCCAATGGTGTAATATTTCACACGTAATTACTAAGATTTAATTAATATTTAAATTATTGTTTTCCATTTTAAGAGAAAAATCAAAACGAAGCGTAAAATGAGCGAAAGAGAAATTAGTATTTGCTATTAATGTAAGACAAAAAAGGACAACAATATTTTCTCGATTCGATTAACGCGTAAAATGAGCGAAAGAGAAAGCAGTATATGCTATTACTGTAATAATACAAAAAAGGACGACAATATTTTCTCGACACACATTTTGCATGCAAAAACGTTGCTACAGTTTTGATGGCGTATGCCATATCCAAGTATAGACATCGTTGGTATGAATAAACAAACTGGTTTGTTTGCCTTGCATTGTACTATGCCATGGATCATCGTAATAGTATGGAAGCCCTAGAACAAACTTTTTTGTGATTACTAACAAGCTAATTTTTTGTGAGTAGCTCCATTTTGTTAAGACAAATAACTTTTTTATCTGCAAAAAATCTTGAAAGTGGTAAGGTCAACTTGGGTAAGACCATCTAGGGGGCAAGACCAAATAGAAGGTTTTTCTCTCTCTATAGCGACTCCACGGGATTCTTGAATCTGTCGGTAAAACAGTCATCAAATTTTGATTTAGATAAGCTACGACAGACGGCGCTATTCGATGTATGGCGGCTAAAAACTGACTCGTAAATTTAGTTCTGCTTCGAACGTTCATTACGACGAGCACGTGCATAGGAAAATAATATATTGTGGTGTGATTCACTCATTATTTTGAATTGTGATTATGGTGAGTATCTTTTTAATGTCTACAGAAGTAATTGGCTGCACTGATTTCTCAAAAACTGCTTTAGCTATTGAATTATACTATCTTAATCTTTTCTAACCTAAAAAGTTAAGAGTGGGGAAGTCCGTCTAGTTCACTGGAGCAACTCCGGCAGTATACCGGTCTTGCCTCAAGGCAGGAGTTAATAACATTTTCTATTTTAATACTTACTTGCTGGCTTCGCTTCATTTACAAATGATTCATGTTCATAAATTATATATTTAGTCACCAACACTACGACTAATGAAGACTAAGGAAGAATAAACTGTGTCAAAAATTGTGGGATATCCATTGTTTTATACTATGTAATGATAATGATTACCCATGTGAAAAAAATGTTTGATAGCCCTGAACCCAAACACATGCCGGACTTGCCCCAATTTTCTTTTTTACTCAATAAAAACTAAATGAGGCTTTAAAAGTATAACTGTATAGTTTCTTTTTCACTACCTCCTACTTACAGATGTCACTATCTGGTTTTTAGTCTGTTTAGTGTACATGCGATGTCGAAAATCGCCTTTAGACGGACTTGCCCCAAAGACTAGGAAAGACCGTCTTCAAGATATTTCTTTGAAATATTGACTGTATTTGCCACATAATTATTGCGTGGGGACATCTCACGTCTGTATTAGGTTCATAAAAGATTACTGCGTCATCTACTGTGAAAACCTTCTTTCTAGAGTCATTACAAAAGAAATAGGGGCAGCTCAAAGCCAACTTCAAATAAAGTATGCCGGTCTTACCCAAGTTGACGTTGGTCTAACAGAGAATAGAGATAGAAAGAATTTCATACTTTCAATAATCATCCTAAAATATGGATTGTTCTATTTGTAGGACAATGTTACTCTTAAATTATATAACTATTAACTATTAATTAGTATTAACCTACAAATATACAAAAAAATCAGCTGGTTAGGGTTCTGTAATCAACAAAACTTGGTTGACTGGGGTACCCTAAAACGGAACTCTAGCCAGCAGATTTATTGTATATTTGTAGGTTATATAATATTTTAAGAGTAACATTATCCTACAAATAGAACAATCCATATTTTAGGACCATCAGATCAAAGTATGAAATACTTTCTATCTCTGTGAGCTACCACTTTCAAGATTTTTCGCAGATAAAAAAGTTGTTTGTCTTATGAAAATGAAGCTACTCACAAAAAATTTGCTCGTTAGTAATCACAAAAAAAAATTTTCTGGGATCACTGTAATAATTATGGTTCACAAAAAATAAGAATAAAATTTTTTGAAAAGTCGTTTTAGTTTGTCAGACAGACTGTCTGTTTTTATGTGTCTCTGCATATTGATTTAAATTAAAAAAGTATATATTATGTTAAAAAAAGAAAGTTAGTAGTAAGTAACAGTAATAGCCATTTTTTGTTTTAGGTCAAGATAAGGCCTAGGCGCACTGTGTCATCCTATGTTTACAGAGACATTGTACCACCAGAGTTAGCCACATGTGTACTGTCGTCATCGCATTCTACATCCTCACCAACGCTGCCGCAACTGTCTTCATCGACCTCCTTCCGACAAGAAATGACACCCAGAGAAAAGAAGCTTATATCTAAATGCACTAAGTTACGGGATAAAATAAAAAAGAAGCAGAAACTTATTCGAAATCTAAGGGCACAAAATAAACGCACAAAAAATAAATTAAATATTTTGGCATCTGTGCTTGAAGAAATTGAAAAACGTCCTGGTCTGAAAGATCATTTAAATGATATTATATCAACAATATGCAGTAATAAGACTGCGACTGCTATAATGCAAGGTAATATCTCTCAGTCATCTTACTGTAATGAACTCAAAACATTTGCTTCAACAGTTACTTCTATAGCCCAAGATCATATTCTCATGTCCTAATTTATAAAATTGGTGAAAATCTCATATAAACCTCTACCCCCTATTTTAGGGGATGAGAATGAAAGTTATAAGTTTATGAATTTTTTTGATTACTCACTGCATACCAAATTTCAGCTTTTTAGCACTTCAGGAAGTAGCCAAACATTTTTAGGGTTCCGTAGTCGACAAGGAACCCTTATAGTTTCGGTCTGTCCGTCCGTCTGTCCGTCGGTCCGTCTGTCTGTCTGTCTGTCTGTCTGTTGGTCCGTCTGTCTGTTTGTCTGTCTGTCTGTCCGTCCGCGGTTTTGCTCGGAGACTATAGGACCTACAAAGCTGTAATTTGGCATGAATGAACATATTAAGAATGCCGACAAAATGAAATCTTCAAAAAATATTTTTTTGAAGTGAAAACTTCTTTAGCGGCGTTGAGCACTTTAATGGGATGACCCGATGGGTAAAAACTGTGAAACTTGCGTCAGATTCTCGTGCTGATCGAAAAACCTTGGAAAAACCGTAAGACGGTTGGAGAGTAGTGTTTTGTGTCAAACTTGAACTCGAACTCGAACTCGAATTGATTGTAAGGGTTTCGATGAATTAAAAAAAATGATTTTTAAAAAATAGATTTTCATAAAAAATGGGTTAAAAATTTAATCGATTGTAAGGGTTTCGATTAATTAAAAAAACGATTTTTTAATAATCGATTTTCATAAAAAATGGGTTAAAAAAATGCACAACATTAATAGTCAAGTTTTCACTTCTGCCGGCACTCCCGGAGTGCAACCCGTCTTTTTTTTATGATACCTTCCCTACACATCAAGCGGGGATGAATTCTTTTTTCGCATCCACCCCATCGTGTGGGGGGTCGTTGGATAGGTTTTTTTAATAATATTATGAATATTCATAGATCATTTTCCGATTTAGGGATCCGTTTGTGAAAAAAACGTTAGAGTCCAGTGTCCCCCCCCCTCTACCAGCTAAATGGTTGCTTCTGGAAATGTGGAAAAATTCACGGGAGTAGGAAATATGCTGAATTTAAAAGGAAAACTATCACAGCTAAGAAGACTTCATAAGTTATTGAGTAATAGTCGATCAAGTAAAAAAAATGTATTCGGCGAAATATTAAGGAACTTTTCGTTCAAATTCCTTTGAAAGTAACTGAGATGATGTTGTTAGTAGTGTTAAACACGTTATATATGTACCATCGAGGAAATTGATATCTTAGCACTTGACGGACCTACGTCAGCTGTTGGTCGGCTTATGTTATTTCAATGTTAACTGGATCGGTCGGATGGGTTTGACGTAACGCGACCAAATTACTTAGGTCCGCCATCTGCCTAGGAATCAACTTCTCTGATAGTACATTAATTGACCATACAAAAATTTAAAAAAAAACTAGCGGTACTACGGAACCCTACATTGCGCGTGGCTCGATACGCACTTGGCCGGTTTTTTTAAATAAATAAACAAAACTTGAGACAGAGGAATCTGAACGGTCAGCTAGTATTTATTTTACTAACATTATTGTATTGACAAAGACTAATTTAAACATTTTCAGAAGTAAGACAAGTTGCGTCGGAAGACATAGAAATTGATGAAAAACCATTAATCCAACCAAGCACCGCCTCAAACAATAATCGGCATATGACACAGTATCTATCGTTGAAAGAAACACTAAGTATAAGTGTCATTAACAAAGGTGGCCCTCAAATTGTTATTGACCCTTTGACGATGACTAAATCTCGTCCACAAGTTCAGTTTATGACTGTAGATGTACCTTATTTAGCTCCTAGTATAAATGAAGAGAGCAGCGAAAATACTGAAATAAAGGAAGAAGTAGAAGAAATGGAAAATTTAGAAATAGATGAGTACTAAAAACAGCGTAGACATGCATCTTGCATAAATACTGTGGTGGAAATAAGGCTAGTCACAAATATGTTTTTTTCATTTATTGTAACGAGAAGAGATAGTTTTTAATTTTTATACATACATACTCTTTATTCCATCATACAACCATAATTTGGTGTGACATTTTGAAGAAAAATATTTCCGGATGCGAGTAATGAAGCGGATTTTGATCAAATATGCAATCCCAACCAATTTCGTTCTGGTCTGAAAGATCATTTAAATGATATATCAACAACATGGAGTAATAAGACATTACAAGCCCAAATGACCGAGCAAATGCTATAATGCAATCTATGAGGGTTGAAAAAAACGACGGAACACTTCTGGAAAAGGTAGATAATGCCCTTACGCTTCGCTTGGCTCGTCTCGGCGCGGGTGAACCCAGATAAGTAGCTTGTTATTCTATATTATGCTTTAAAATATTTTTTACACTTTAAGCAGATACTGAATACATATTATCCGAAAGATATGTAAAAAAAAATCGGCACGAGTCGGCCCGAGTCTGTATGAGATTGTAAGTCAAACTACACAGTGACCAGTGTACGCGACTTCTAAGAAATAGCAGAGACTGTTATTTCAGCGGTATTACTTACAGAGACTTTCGAATTTATAATATTATTAGCATGAATAAATAAATGAGTTTATTTATATCTTTTGGTTTTTTTACTACAAAGTTTTTAATGATAAATGTCACATTTCACTCCAAAATTACAATTTTATTATACCAATCTATGCAGTTTTATTTTATCCCATTTTATTAATCTTCCTATTATTATTCCAGAGGGAAGGCGAGTGGCGAGTATAAACAAAAAACGCAGCCTTAAGGATAGGTTACAAATTGCGAGCAGCTGAAATGTCAGTTAGGCAGCAGCTACTGCGCCTATGTACTCGCACGAGAGTAGCTCGACTCGCCTCCCTGGGTAATGGGTTACACCATGCACGCTGCTGACAACGCAGCTGACTAATGTCACAGTGACATTGCGTAGTCCAGTTATTTCAGTAGTGAGGGAAGGCGAGTTGCGAGAAAAAACAAAACTAGAGTAACTGACCCACTCGAACATGACAGTTACTCGTATGATGCGGTTACATGGTGTAAGTAGCTGCACCTCAGTAACTGACTAGACCAGCTCGCACTTTGTAACCCAGGCATTAGGCTTCGTTTTCACCGGAGCTGAGCTAAGCTGCGTTACGAGGATGTGTTTTTAAGAACCAATAGAAACGCTTCATTTGCCCGGCCACGTTCAGCGTAACGATTCTATTGGTTCTTTAAAACGCATTCCTCGCAACGCAGCTTAAAACGGCTCATCTGATTTATATGTGTTTTGTACAGACACAAATATAATTAACAATTTTTTTTCATAAATAAGTAAAAAATCTTGAGACAGAGGAATCTGTAGGGTTAGCTAGTATCTATTTTAATATCATTATTGTATTGACAAAGACTAATTTGACCATTTTCAGAGGCAAGACATGTTGAGACGGAGGCCGAGGACTTTGAAATTGATAAAAAACCATTAATCCATCTAAGCACTGCCTTAAACAATAATCTACACAAGGCCCAGGATCCATCGTTGAAAGAAACACGTAGAAGTCTCAAAGGTGGCCCTCAAATTGTTATTGACCCTTTGACGATGACTAAATCCCGTCCACAAGTTGAGTTTGTGAATATAGATCTGCCTAATTTAGCTCCTAGAATAAATGAAGAGAGCAGCGAAAATTCAGAAGAAAAAGATGAGATCGAAGATAAAGGTATGTCCTTTTGTATCTGTATCTACTAAAAACAGCGTAGACATGTATTTTGCATATACACTGTGGGCTTGTCACAAATCTTGTTTTTTTTTTTTTCATTAAGGCGCTTTGCAGACGACGACGGGGCGGGGCGGGCGGCGGGGCGGGCGGCGGGTCGGTCCATTTCGTCGCGTACGCCCGTCGATGTCTGCGGCTGCCCGCGCCGCGTACGCAAAGCACACGCCGTCTGCGTCTGTAAACTGGTTCGTGTGATCCACGGCGGGCAGCCGCGGACATGCGCCGCCAGTGCCTGCCGGCGCATGTCCGCGGCGCGGTAACTTTTTGCCCACCGTGTGCGTTGGTAATATAGGATTCCCTTTGTGCTATCGTTCGCGGCGAAACTGACCGGCCCGCCCCGCCCCTTCGTCTGCAAAGCGCCTTATTGTAACGAGAGGAGATAGTTTTTATACATACATGCTCTTTATTCCATCATACGACCATAATTTGGTGGAGGGACAGCTGTTGTTTTTTTTACAAAATGGTGATTTTAAAAATTAAATTTTTGAGTAACAGCACTTCGTAAGGGCGGGAAGACCTAAAAAGGAGAAAAGTATTTGTAGCGATGGAGCTCTGCTTAGATTAGATTAATGATGAACGCGTAGCGCGTGGAGACCAATCATTAGGCCGCGTTTCCACTGACGCGGAGCGGGGCGGAGAGGAGCTTAGCGGTGCCGAGTTGACTAATCACCATGCTCGAAATCTCCGCTCCGCTTTCGCTGGAATAGCACGATTGGTCAATTTGGGCACCGCTAAGCTCCTCCGCCCCGCTCCGCGTCAGTGGAAACGCACCCTAAATCAGGAGCTTTGTTTGAAATATGTACTCCGATCGAGCCGGGCGGTTGGGGAGCTTACATGTATTCCACCACATAACTCCACCCTCGAGCTGTGCCCGAGCGCCACAGTATACAAAAATGAGCCGTAGACCGTTGTCTACTTCTATTTTAATTTAGTTTAAAACTTTATTTGTATTATTTATTTACTCCTTTATAATAATAATATTAATAAAAAATACCTTTAAAAATTAGCATGCATAAAAATTAACACGTTTTATGAGTTTATAAAATACTGTATTGTTTTCGCTGTTTTTTTTTGTTTTGGTTGTTAGTGTTTGATGAATTTTAATTTTGAAATTTATTTGAAAGAAGATTAAATACGCATGATAGAAATTTGCATGTAAAAACGATTTGCGACGGGGTGATGTCGCTATGTCTTTCTTTTTCTTCTGCGCATTGTCTGCTAAATTACTTAAGGTCCCTGCTGAAGCGTCCCAGTGTCCTCTGTCTCCTCCGCTTCCTTTAATTGCCTATTTAGTCCAGAAAAGTAGTTCTTCTATTGATACTGCTGCTGAAATAAGCATAGAACCAACTCCATACCCATCACTTATCCCACATCTAGGTATTGATGAAAGTATCCATTACTATCCAGTACCATCTACAGCTTTACTGGCCTCAAAATTATTTCCCAAGAATTCTGTTAAAAAAGTGTCTCACCGCTTCCTTATATCTCCAGAAATGGCACCTTTGTTTCATGTTTTAGCTGATTCGATAGATAATAATAATTTGACCTCTGAAAGAATATCTGATATAGCAACGATCGCGAGCTCGAGAATTAATAGTAGATAAAGCTTCGTTTTATATTATAATAGCGATGATTGAGTGACTTACTTCGATATATTGAAATAATATATAACTTGAGTGATGATAGGTCTAACGATTTAATTCCTATATTATCTGGTATTGCACTTGCAGAAATCAACCAACCACCCAACGAAATAAATGAGTTTGACAATTATGAACCAGAACCGGTAACTTCAAGACATTATACTGCTGAACAGGAAACCGAGCAATTCGACAGTGAAATGAGTTGCGTTTTAGACACTTTTATGGTACCTGAAAATGAAAATTTTAATATTGGTGAACCAGCCGCCCCTGTTTACGAGTCTCAATTATTAACTAATGAATCACAACTTCTGGGAAGACCGAAACGAGGTAGAAAGCCAAAATATGGTGGGCAAACTCGAGAAGAAAGGAAGAAACTTAAATATTCAAATTTATCTTATGTCAATTGTCGGAAAAAGATCGTCAGTCCTAAAAAATTTATAAATTTTAAATGCAGTTGCTCAAAAAGGTGCCACGACAACGTTTCAGTAGAACAGAGATTGGCTGAATTTGAAAAGTTTTATTCCCTTGGATCATATATTGCTCAAAATATCTATTTAACAACTGTTATAAAAGAACAACCAGTAAAACGTCATTATGTTGCAACGAACAAAGAATCTAAAAGTTCAAAGAAAAATTACACACGCCATTACTCACGCCAATATTTATTAGATAATGTATCAGTTTGCAAAGACATGTTTATCAACACATTACAAACATCAGGAAAACGAATAAATACGTCGCTTTCTAAGATGCGATCTGACAGTTGCATTACAGATAATCGTGGAGTGCATTTCGCCTACAAAAAATCATCTCTTTTAAAGCGAGTAGTTCCTGATTAACCTTATTAAAAAGTTAACAACATAAGTATCTCACTATCGTCGAGAAAAAACAAAGGAGGCGAAATTTTTGAGACCATAATATACGTAATACGATTTTATCAAAAATATATGAGTTATACAGCGATGAAGCAAAAATAGCCGGCTTGGAAGTGTTATTTACTGCAATAATTAATAAAGTATTTTATACGAAATCTAGCCTTTGTACCAATACTCTTAAAAGAGATACATCAAATGCATAATGTGTTGTCCGAAGAGCCGATGTTGAACAGGAATGAGTTGCTCATCAAAAAATCGCAGGAGGTTTATAATGTCAGTTGAGAATTGACATGAAGCTAGCCAAAGAAGATCCTACTGTTCAGAGGCGGCGTAAGGCGTGGGCGGTGTGGGCGACCGCCCACGGCCTCGCGGTCTGAGGGGCCTCGCGTCCCTTGGACCATGAGGTTTTTTTAAAGGATTTAGTAGTTTTGATACTCAAATATTCATAAAAACAGTTGTATAAGTAAATAAATAAGTATGAGCATCAAAAAATTCTTTCTCTCCAAAAATCCGTCTTCTTACGTTATCCATCAGGGCATGGGCGTAGCGAGGTACGGGGGGGGGGGGGGCAGCTGCAATATCTACTTGTTTCTTACTGGAAACAAGTAGATATGGCTGTCACTTATGTCCCATACTCATACTGGATAAGTGGATACAAGTTTTTGCAGAGCTATCAGGAGTATCACCTAAAGGTGTGTCAGGAGTATCATCGGGAGCATTCGCTTGCAAGTAACATTATAAATTTGACTTTGAGTATTACACAATACTACCTCCCTGACCGACGAGAATTCTCGTGTACCTAATGTCAAATCATAGGTTATCAAAATATTATAATATTAAGAGGTGCGTATCGTAATGCTCGGTTCTCCTCCTTCACTGAATAACAGATGTAATACTCGACTCTGTAACGTTACATTACAAGCGAATGCTCCCAGTAAGGGTTTACAATAGACAACATAGGCGAATGCAAAGACCTGGCGAATGAGGCGAAAAACTGTTCAGCTGTGACATGTGTCTAAAAAACTTTGTACGGAAAGAAAGGCAAACGAACAGATCATTAATTAGGCACAGTGTAGACATGTGCCTTTTTTGTTCATTAAGGGCATACTTCATAGTGCAGTCAACAGCGCACGTGAGGCATGCCCATGGGCGCCGGCAGAAATAAATTCCAAGGGGTGCAGATCCGCCGAGACGAGCCAAGCGAAACGCAAGGGCACTACCTACCTTTTCTCGAAGTGTTTCGCCGTTTTTTTCAACCTTCATAGAATTGGTTTCCGTTGTAGCAGATAGTTCATATTTTCAGGATATGATGTCATCAATGGACTTATTAAGCATACAAAGTCTCAATTGAATATCTCTTATACTTTAGATTTTATTGATATCTAAAATACGCCCATTTCGTCACTGACACACTGATGGTCATCAAAATGTTTGGCCACTTCCTGAAGTGCTAGAAAGCTGAAACTTTGTATGTAATCTAAGTTTAGTATACAACTAACAAAAAAATTCATAAACTCGTAATTTTCGTCCCCCATCCCCTGTAATTGGGGGGTGGAAGTTGACCCTTATAGAGTTGGTCTCCGATGTGCCAGATAGTTTATATTCTCAGGATATGATGTTAATAATATACTTATTAAATATACAAAGTCTCAATTGAATAGGTCTAATACTTTATATTTTATTGATATCTAAAATACGCCGAAATTTGGTTATAACTTATACGCCGTAAAATAAGTTTAGTAGGGGGATAATTGAAGTTTAAATGAGACTTTCACCAATTTTATGAATAGGGACATGAAAGTTTCCACGGGATGGACATTAACTAAAAACGTCTTAATAAAAAATAAAAACACTAAAAAGACTAAAAAGACTGCCTAGCAAGTAGCAACTTACAAAAAGGACTGAAATCCCACCAAAAACATTTCATGTAAAAGTTACCTCGACGACCACAAAAGGTTTGCCCTGTGAAAAAGACATCAGATCTAATGTAGAGCCAAGCTTCTGAATCGACGCGGCCTAACTCTATCGATCCTAACTCAAACAAATTCTACACATCAGTAAGTATGTATGGCTTGGCTGTTTCGTTACTTATCTACTAGATCAGAAACTAAACATTCGCCTTATCTCCACGACGACGGTAGCGAAATAGCGAAGCCATACATACATACTTAGTACTTACTGAGATAGAGCAAAAAAGGCCAATGAAAATCAAGATTTTTATATGGGAGCCCGCCTTAAATAGATATTAACTAAGTATATGTATTTAGTTTTTAGTACTTAATTTTGTTATTACAATTAATAGCGGCAACAGAAATAAGTATACAATCTGTGAAAATTTCATTTTGTCAGACAGACGGACTCTTGGAATCTCCAACTTTTTATGAATTCAAAGCGATTTGCAACATAATCAGTTTTAACAAAGAATGCAAAATACGATATGGCCGAATGAAATAATACCTATGTCAAGTTTTTTGACGGCAGGTCAATGACCCTTACCGGCTACCGCATCCCCGGTGGCACTGGGAAAGGACTGGGAAAGGAAAAGAAGGAGGATGTGGGGCTCGCGGCGGCCACTAACACCCATCCGTGCCTTCTCCGCTTTACGGGCTGCTGGACCCGTCTGAGATGAAAACTGCAGCGGCCAGTCTGCGGCGTCTGCTTCCAGCGCCAATGACTAATTACAGCCTGGTTAGTGGTTACGAGAATACTAGTGGAGGCAGTGAAGGTTTTTACCTCCGATTTCGTTGAACCTCCATGGATTTTCATGAAAATTGTTAAGTAGGTGGAGGATACCCTAAGAAACAAGTGATATAGTGCTAATTTGCGCTTTTGTCCTGGGGGTGGATGCCAGCCCTTCTCGGGAGTGAATTTTTTTAAATAAAAATAATCCCAGGAATCAATAGACGCACAAATTCTAAGCAAAATTTGTTATATAATGTTTTTTGAATAAATCAATACTTTCGGAGTTATTAAAGATCAAAGATCATGTTTTGCGTGAGAAAAATACTTGTCTTAAAGTGGTTTTTCATTATTAACTAAGAAACTACAGATTTTTACGGAAAATGTGTGATTATCAAAATTAATGCCAATAAAAAAATACACCAATATCTTCACTAAAATGCCTTCCTATAGTCATTCAAAGTGAGCTATAGGTGATTGTATATATATTTTCTTTCGGCGAGTACCTAAGTCTAAGCATTCAAACCTAAATAACGGTAAAACGATGCATTTTATGACATGTACTTGCATAAAACTTTTTAAAGTGCTTTAAAATACCTTTCTAATAAGCATTGTAAAAAGTTAAAAGCATCAAAATTGAACAAGCTATGATAAAAATAAGATGACACTTGAAAATTTTTTGGAAAAATCGAAAAATAAAACGTTGACCATTTCTACAATAATTCAAATTTATGGTTATCCCCAAAGCCTTTTCTTTATTTTAGCATTAGTAATGACCTCAAAAATTTTTCTTGGTTTAGAATGCTTAGTTTTGAAAAACAGAATGATTTAGTAAAATCGAAATTATTCAAATTTTCGTAAAAAATAGAGTAAAACACTAAAAAATATGTAAATAAAAAGTAAATTTACTACAAAATATTTATACTCTAAAAAATATTTTTTAGTATTTAAATATTTTGTAGTAAATTTACTATTTATTTATATACTAGCTGTTGCCCGCGACTTCGTCCGCGTGGTCTTCAGTTTATAGCGCGCGGTGTCAACAAAATTGGTGTTAAATTAAAACCCTGGTACCCCTTAAATCAAAATACCTACCCAAAAACAGCTGTGCAGTGTTATATTTTTAATTTAAACTTTATTTATACCAAATTTAAAGCTTATTTAGCCCCCCATTACACAACTTTATCTTTATCCATAAACTATTTATCATTGGTAGGTTTAAGGTTACGTCACTGCTAGTGGTGGGTCGTCGACGCTTTTTCGATCAACGAAACGAGACCGTTTATCGTTCATCGTAAACTAGTCAATGACAAAACAGATTTTTTTTCAACTAGTTTTCGTCTTCGACGGACACTGAACTAAACAATAAACTATGACAAACAAAGTAGTTTTTTTGACTAAACGACTTTTAGCATTAACTGTTTTGACAAACTTGTTGTCGTTTTGCATTTCGACGCGACGAGTGATGACGACGACGACGAGACGGTTTAATCTGTGAGGTGGAAATGCACTTCCCTACATACTTATTACATACTTTTTTCTAGGCTTAGGACTGGCAGGCAGGCAGATTAATTACTGAAATTTTACATTTAGTTAATTAATTTAAAATATCACCACCCATCCGTCGATCGCGTCGTCGTCGCGTCGCGACGAACGGTCTCTGTCACACACACCGTTCCGGCATGGCAACCGTTCACGCATAAACCAGTTTATCAGTAGACGCTAAACTAGTTTACACGTTCATGACTAATAAACAGTTTAATAAAACGGTTCGTTCATTCAACGCCCATCCCTAGTCACTGCATAGATACCTACTGAATAGTAAGTTATTTGATAACGTATATAACAATCGAAAAAATCAGAAAACTTGATTCGACATGGTACCACCTCTTATAGAAAGACGTATGAGCAAGCGATAGCGCGATGTAGGAGACTCTTGGCGCCATCTGTTATGAATTTTTGGAACTAACTTATTTTGAACAAATTTACGCATTTTCACTCCCTTACAACCCCTTTTTCCAGTTAAAAAGTAGCCTATGTCCTTTCTTAGACTTTAGACTATCTGTGTACAAAATTTCATTACAATCGGTTCAGTAGTTTTGGCGTGAAAGCGAGACAGACAGACAAACAGACAGACAGAGATACTTTCGCATTTATAATATTAGTATAGATTTTTTAGTGTTTTATTCTATTTTTTAGTGTTTAAATATTTAGTAGTAAATTTAGTAAAAAAAAATTATACACAATTTTTTTTTTGTGTTTAAATATTTCGAAATTAATTTTTGTACAGGAACCTAGGTAATTACTATTTTAAGCTGAAAAATAACTCAAACATGATAAACATTTTCGTATGAGAAAATGATTTTGGTATTACGTATGTATGAGAATTTCGAGGGTAACCCGGGCTCTTAATAGGTACATCTATACTAATATTATAAATGCTGAAGTGTTTTTGTCTATCTGTTACATCTTAACACCCAAACGGTTCAACCGATTTTTCTGAAATTTAGTATGAAAATACTTTGAGTCTTGGGAATGGATATGGACATAGGGTACTTTTTATCCCGAAAAAATGTACGGCTCCAGCGCGATTGCAGCCGTCATATAGTCCTTACTAAATATACGTTAATCTTTTCAAGTCTTTCAATATTCAGAAAGTAAACAATACGGTAAATGTCGACTCGATAAGAGAGGGGATTTTTATAATGATGTGCGTCTATTAAATATATCAGTCTAGCAGATTCAGCCTTTGCGTCATTTTTTTGCACAAAGGGTAGTTTGGAATCGTTGTTTCAATATTTTGGACTAAATAATATCAATGTTTGAAATATATTAATAAAATTTATCTTAACTATGAAAAAATAGGTATTCGAACTCATTAAAGCTGATAAAAAAAAGATGGGTTGCACTCCGGGAGTGCCAGCAGAAGTGAAAACTTGAATATTAACGTTGTGCATTATTTTTTCAACCCATTTTTTATGAAAATCGTTTAAAAAAAAACGATCGTTTTAAATTTTAATTAATTACCTAATCGAAACCCTTTATCGATTAAAAAATATCGACAATCGAAAAAAAAGCTGCTGTCAGACAGACTGTCAGACCCTTCTCGCGACAGTTGTCTTGCAGGTGGAAACACGGCCTTAATCAGCGCATCTGCTAAAGAACTCATTTCTCAGACTGTACATTTCTGCTAAACAACTCATTTCCCCGACTGTACATTTCTGCTTAGCACAATTTTCCCCGACTGTACATTTCTGCTAAACAACTCATTTCCCCGACTGTACATTTCTGCTAAACAACTCATTTCCCTGACTGTACATTTCTGCTAAACAACTCATTTCCCCGACTGTACATTTCTGCTTAGCACAATTTTCTCCGACTGTACATTTCTGCTAAACAACTCATTTCCCCGACTGTACATTTCTGCTAAACAACTCATTTCCCCGACTGTACATTTCGTTCGAGTTCGAGTTCGACACAAAACACTACTCTCCAACCGTCTTACGCGTTTTGTATGGTTTTTCGATCAACACGAAAATCTGGCGCGAGTTTCACAGTTTTTACCCATCCCACAAAAGTGCTCAACGCCGCTAAAGAAGTTTTCACTTCAAAAATTTAAAATAAAAGCTTATTTTTCAGACATTGGGTAGCTTACAGGGGTGAAAAAATTTCGCAAAAAAAACTAATTAAGAAATTAATACTAAGTAAATAAAATGAAACAATTGGGTTCAAAAACATAAGCCTTATTATATAGTATTTGAACCCAATTTTTACCGTAATTCCGCAATAAAGGGCCCGTACTTTCAGGGGTTTATATTTCAGTCTTATCCAAAAATTATATCATAAATATTAAACAAACTGTTTATACAATGTAAATATGCGATTTTAAAGTTCAGAAATACAAAAAGTGTTTTTTCACGATTAAATGGATGGTTGCCGATAGGGGTTGAAAAAATAATTATATAATCATAAAATATCATGAATAAAAACATTAAAACATTTATTTTATCGAATTAAAGTTTAAACCCAATTAGTCAAGCCAGAATGGTTAAATCTTTTTTTTTTCTATTTTCAACAAAAAGGGGTGGATTTCACCCCTAAAATAAAAAAGCGCAATACGAGCGTATGCCACTTTTAAAGTAGAGGGTTTAACGTACTTAATCCCAAATTTTCATCCAAATCGATGGAGGTTCAACGAAATCGGAGGATGCACTTGATTTTTGCCTTCATTTACTGTATTATACTTCTATCTGTGATGTGGTGAGTGGTGATGTGTAAATTAAATACGCAAAAATGTGGATGTGGATAAAAATAAAACTCATAATAACAATAACATTAATTAGAATTATATTTCATAACATAATTAAATTCAACAATACCTAATAATTAATTGCATTATACACATAAAGCTACTATTGATACCAATTTTTATTTAATAATAATTATTATTACTTATGCTATATTAAAAACTTATTCTTATAAAATTATAGGTCCAGAATTATTATTAGTAAATTACTAATTAACTAAGTGTAACAATAATTTAAATGGACGCGTTATCAAAAATCATTTACCTAAACACATTGAGATGTCCTAAACATAAAAATGTTGATATTTAAATATAATACTACAATGAAAAACTAAAATGGTATTAGATAAAATCAACACTTAAAATAAAAATTTGTTTAAAACAGGTACGATTTCTATAATAATTTTAAATCTATATAAATACTCTTAAAATTATTTCTAATCCAATCATTTTAGTGAGTGAATAGTGATGTTGAATTTTTGAGAAAAATAGATTTAACCACAATTATACAAATACTCTACACAACAAATTTTATGATAGAATTTGCTAAAAGAATAAGTATACATCATGGTGCATGGTTGACGTCCTAAATTGCAGCTGCGATGGGTAAAAGGTATTTTATTCTCATTGCAGAAACTATTAACGCGACGCCTTGATAATTTGGCTGTAGCGATGCCGATTTTTCTCAGCAATGACCTCTGTAAAAAAAGGGATTCCTATTTTTCCAAAAGAGGAGAGTGATTTAAGGTTCCAAAATTTGTACATAAATTGGTTGAAGCATACACTTTAATATGTGCATAGCTTATATGAAATGTATTTATGGTTTTTAAATTACGCGACAAAAACCATTTTGTTGCTTATGCCCTTTCATTTTTTGCTGTTCCATTGCTAATCAATCTAAAACATATCCAACACGGTTTCTTACTTTAACGCGGCGTCACCTTAACTACAGAATATGTAAAACTCTATTTGCTTGGGTGTAAACCTTAAACATTGATCTGGCAACAGCCAACATGCGACTTGCAATTAACGGCCAGTGGTTGTACGATAGTATATTGTAAAAATGGAATAAGATGGCACCAACTTTCATTGATCTTTCTAGTTTCTGAGCGATGAGAAAATAGCTCGCCCTGTATTCTAACGACTCAACAAAAATGACCTCTTATTAAAACTCATACTTATATTAGACTAGCTGTTGCCCGCGACTTCGTCCGCGTGGACTTCAGTTTATAGCGCGCGTTGTCAACAAAATTGGTGTCAAATTTAAAAGCTTTTTAAAACCCTGGTACCTCTTAAATCAAAATACCCAAAAACAGCTGTGCAGTGTGCACATAATATTTCATTTTTTAAATTAAGTGAACTTTATACCAAATTTAAAGCTTATTAGCCCCCCATTACACAACTTTAGCTTTACCCATAAACTATATTTTATCATTGGTAGGTTTAAGGTTACGTCACTGCATAGATAGAGTATGAGTAGTGAGTTATTTAAATAATAACGTGTAAAACAATCGATAGAATCGAAAAACTTTATTCAATATGGTGCCACGTCTTATAGAAAGACTTATGAGCAAGCGATAGCGAGATGTAGGCGACTCTTAGCGCCATCTGTTATGAATTGGAACTAAATTAATTTGAACAAATTTACGCATTTTCACCCCCTTACAACCCCTTTTTTCAGTTAAAAAGTAGCCTATGTCCTTTCTCAGGCCTTAGACTATCTGTGTACAAAATTTCATTATAATAGGTTCAGTAGTTTTGGCGTGAAAGCGTAAAGTAAGACTAGCATAGATTGATATAATATACTTCAACTTCTTATGTGTTCAAAGCGACATATAACTGCATGCTCAGTTCTCCAACAAAGCGTGCAAAATGCAAACGATGTCGTCGACTACAGTAATTAATATTGAAAACTATAAACTGTGAATTTTTTTTGACAGAGGGTCAATGACTGCTACCGCCTGGTTACGGTAATACGAAAATATTAAAAAAACATACAGAATGAGAATTTATTTGCTTTCGTTATTTTGCAGAATACATGGAAATGTCTCAAAGCGAAATAATTGATGTCTCTAGATTGTTTTTCAGTGGCGCCCTCTAAATGATATATTTGTAAGTTTTATAAAAAGGCGGACTGAAATATCTACAATTACGTGTCACAAACCTTTGAATTTCTGCTATGAAATATGTAGTACTTAAAAGCTTAAAATAAAATAACTTTTAGGTCTAAAAACTACCTGACAAGAGTTTGTGACACTAAACAGGTAAGTACTTACGTAGAAAAAATAAATTTCTCTGTCTACTTAACTACTGTTAAATAACATTATGATTCTAAAATACTGTGAATATTTTACAGTATGAAATAAATATAGACGGATCAACAACTCTACTTTTACAGGCAAAACTAAATTCCCAAATACCTAGGTTTTAACGACAAAGTTAATATTAGGGAGCTGTTCGGATTTGAAGCATATCCTACAAGGCTCATGGCAAGGGTACCAATAAAATATTTTGATACCTTGTGCCATCAGACGGCACTTTAAATATGTCCAGATCCAAACATGACGTGTTAAGGCTGCACTCAGAGAGATTTTATGATTACTCAGTAAACAATTGGACATTAGATCCATACATACATTTTATTTACTTAACCGAAATCATTAAATAATCATTAAACGTCTCTGATACCGCCATTATGGTCGATTTAAACGGGTGACTAACGGGGCGATTTTAGTCGCCCGGCAAGTCACCAGTCGAATCGCCTGTCCAAATCGAATCGCCACCGCATTTACAGATTCTACAAAAATCGCCTGTGACTAGTGCCGACAAACTATCAGCGATCGCTTGCGACTGAGCGTTTGCACGGTCGATTTTAGTCACCAGCCGCATGCGGCCATTGGCCGCACGACTTTGGGGCTTGCGGCTTTAGCCGCATGCGGCGTAGTCGAATTGCCATTTAGACGGTCGATTTTCGCCGTGCGGCGTAAATCGTGCGGCTTTAGTCACCCGTGTAAATCCAGCATTAGAGTTTATCACAAAACGCAACTTACACAAAACCTAGTGCCATTCGAAAAGGCAGTGACAGAACAGCAGGTAACCTGACGCGACCAACAGATGGCCTATCATGACCGGGAAGCCGACGCGGAAGAACTGCACGAAGGAGATCCGGTAGCCGTGCTGCTCCGCCACGCCAGCACACACCACGTTCGCGCTAGCGCCGATCAGCGTGCCGTTACCTGGGGGTGAGGGAAAAAGGTCAGAATCATCAAAACAAGTCGGTTGAGATATAAGAGCCGACTATATCTTCTCCGTTTACTAAGTATGTATGAGCTTATTTGAATTTGTGCCGTGATCATCACGGCCTGATGGATAAAAAGAGAATCATCTGAACAAGTCCACTAAGTTAAATGTATGTACTTGCCAAATTTTTTAGACCATTTAACGAAACGTGTCTGATGTTCTTCCATTTTTCAAGCGTGCTTCACTCCTGTTATAAACTCAAAAATGTCTGAGCATTTAGACAACCGATAATTTCGGTACTCGCCCATTGAGTTACATACTTACATCGATGCGAAAGAATAGAAACATACTGAGCAATGAGTTTTTAGGAGACAAATTGACGGATTTTTATCAAGCTGCCACTTTGGTATAGGTATTCTATGCACGGTATGCGCGCGGCCTGTTGGAACTTGGCCTGCGCACTCCGTGCACTTTGATAATTATACTGTAAAACCTCTCTATGTAAAATATAGCTCACCTCCCAAGCAAGCGCCAAAGGATAGCGCCCAAATCAGCGGCGTCATGGGCAGGTCGAGCGCGGGGTTGGAGCCGAGAGCTATTACCACACGCACCATCATCGTCGTCAGCGGGATGTTGTCCACGAACGCCGAGCTGATGCCCGACACCTGCACATGGGTGATAAGAACTTGAAGAGATCTATCACTCGCAAGATCATGTCTTGCAGGTAGCGAAGAAAATTTCGACAGCGGAGGCACTGGTGTCATGAGGATCTTATTTTTCCATGTACGAAATCTGTAGCGCCTCTATGGACGCTGCCGCCCCTAGGCCATGGCCTATAACGGCCTACTTATAAATCTGATGGCTGTTATAGATTGATTACGTCGCTACGAGAAAATATTGAATTAATTAAAAGGGCCCATTCACTATCCTGCATTGCAGGCCTGCTGCAGTCCGCCGTGCAGGCCTGCAGGCTGCAACACCATTCACTATCTTGCGTTGCAGTCCGCCGGCTTATGCAGATAGTGAATGGTGTTGCAGGCCTGCACGGCGGACTACAGCAGGCCTGCAATGCAGGATAGTGAATGGGCCGTTTTAGAGTGTACATTTGAAAATTGATGAAAAGACAGTGACAGAATGACAAGCAAATGGCAGACCAGATGCTGAAAGCTAACGCAAGAACTGCGAACATGCAAACACAAAAATCTTACCCACAAAAGAAGCAGGATGGCTACGGCCAACCGCCCTTTTTCGTCCACTTGTAAGATCAGCGACTCGGTGATGCCACCAATGAAGGCTATGAGGCCTAACTTAGATAGCGCCTGAAAACATTTAAATACGAAATATTACTCCAGTGTCAGTAGTATTGTTAAAAACTATTACATAATATTATATTGTTTCCATGTGGTTCTAGGATGCTGAATCTTGACTTAAAAATCGGGGGCTAATTATTACCGCCAATCTATCTTGAGTATCTCGTCAATACGACGTTCTTAATGGATGCTGAACTAACCGTCTCATCATATCTTTAAGATTAGGTTAGCCCGTAGCCGCTTACCATAGTTAATTAGTTACCTAACAGTCACGTCAAATACTTCTAACCTAACCAGGTAAGCCGTTAACGTAACAAATTGAGGGTCAAATCAATTTTAAGATTCGTTATGACAGGGCTAGCTCATTGCAGATAACATATATACTATTATATAGTATTATATACTATTATATAGTATTATATACTATTATATATAGGTTATAACTTATAGTAGATGCGACCATGATGATTATAGTATCTCGTCAATGTGATTCTATACCTCCATGAGCACAAAGAGCGCAGCAAAGAACAGCAGCGTAGACCACTCGACGTGGTGCAGTATCGGCTCCAGGTCCTCGCGGTCGGCCAGCGTCAGCAGCAGGATAGCGCCCAGCAGCGCCGTCCAGCCCAGGGATACGCGGTCTAAAATATGTTTGAGGTGTTCTCGATTGAATAGAAACATGAGCCCTTAGGTACTCGTATAACTACAACTACTCTTCTCAACTCAACAACTCAAAATTCTGCGCATGAAAATGAAAGGGCACCAAATAACTCAAAAGCCATGAATTTGAGATATTAATGCCTGATGATATTGGATCAGGGCCGGATTTATATTTTGTATGAGTATAGGCCATTTTAATTACGCCGCCTCTATGTAGTTACGAACTCTGCCGCCATCCTTGGACGCAGGGACCGAAAAGGTTACCCATTTTGGTGTTTTAAACTGTTTAATTTATACGATTCTCTGAAAAACCCTAACATGCGCATCAGCCGTATATACAGCTTAATTAACGGTATAAATAAACCGTTTATGACTAAGGTTCATTTTCATTCGTTTTTCTGTGTTAAAAAAGGATAGGTGATATTGTAAGTACCGCGGAACGCTACGATCGGAATTGCCATTGTATTCTATTGTTGTCGCGATTTTCATGGCTTTGATCCCAGCCGCGGCGCCCCCCACTAATTTGTTGTCTCTTTCGGTTATCACCGCAGCTATATTAAACGGTTTAATACCGCTTAAGACAAGAGCATAGTTGAAAACCCTGCATATGGATATTTAAAATAAAACGGTTTGTATCGATACCGCTAACCCGTATAGCGGATTAATAGGTCCCTGCTTGGACGCTACCGCCCCCCTAGGACGCCATAGGATGCTGTCGCCCAAAGGCCATGGCCTATACTACCTATACATAAATCCAGGGCTGTAGGTATTGGATAGCTGACACTAATCCTAAATAATATAGGATAAGTGTGTCAGCTATCCAATACTGCTCTCCAATGAAGTCCTCTAAAAAATTCGATGAATTTAGGCTAAATTCATCGAATCCTTCGTCCGACAATGTCGACCCTAGAGCGATGGTGATTTAAATATTATTTACTCTACAAATCTCTACACTTACTCAATTCTGGTATGGAATGCAGGAAGAAAACCGCTACCACGAAGGTAATGGCAAATACAGCTTTCATCAGGAGGTACTTGTCTCGGATTTTGTACTGTAAAAATATAAATACTTAAGTCATCGCAGATCAGAGCCTAACTCAAGCACTTTAACCTGGATGCATTCTGATGAGACACGATATTCAGAGCCTAACTCAAGTAAATCTGGATGCATTCTGATTCAGAGATACATCATGTGAGTTGTGACAAGCTTTCAAAGTAGTATTCAGTTTTGTAGCCAAAACCTATCTTGCAGTCAGAACAAACTCCCAAATAAATAATGACAGGTAAGTAAGGAAAAAAAACTGGAATGTGACTGAATAATTGTAAGAACTTTCTCGTACCATCGAAGCAATTGATTCATAGGCAGTTTGGGTCTACGACGTTTGGTCGCTTCAATTATAGAGCTCGACAAGGCTTTTAATGAACGTGGCGAAAAAATGAACTAACGCTGGCATCATACAAAAACGGTATTTTTGTTGTTTGACAGTTGTCCTTTACCAGCACAGCCCCGTCCACGTTTATAGCACTTTAGCTGTGATCTGTCGGATGTGTTTGACACAACGCGACCAATTTACGTTGGTCCCTCATCTGCCTAGGAATCAACTGCTCTGATAGTACATAAGTAATGAAAACAACTGGAATGTGACTATCTATACATATAATAAAATCGTAGGAAAGTCGATTCTGTACATTGAATATTTTTGAAAAATAATACTTTGGACGTGATCTACAATCGATATGGAAGCCAAAAATATAGTTTTTAGAGTTTTTGTCTGTTTGTCTGTATGTATGTCCGGGATAAACTCAGAAAGTACTGGATGGATTTATTTCAAATTTTGCACGAATATTACTTAGAGGTCGGGTCAACACATAGGCTATAAATTTTAACGATATCACCTAGGGTGGGGGGAGGTGCTCAATTTTCCATATTTTTAGTTTTTTGCTCATATCGCTAAAACGGCGCGTCGTAGAAAAAAAAGTCCTATACATAAAATTTCCTATAAATTTGTCCTTTACATTTTGTATCTATCTCCACTCCTTGCCTTGCTACGCGCTTTTATCAATCTTATCTTTACCGATTTCGAGTGTCGTTTGATTAATATGCGACGAGCTTCGGCATCGGTCGTTTCGTGGCGTTTGTATTGCGTCTTATTTCTCCTTTTTACGAACAAACTAACACATCTTCTATCTATACATCTATACATATAATAAAATCGTAGGAAAGTCAATTCTGTATTGAATATTTTTGAAAAATAATACTTGGGACGTAATCTACTATGCTAACGCGGACGAAGTCGCGGGCACCAGTTAGTATATAATAAATCGTAGGAACTTCCTCGTACCTTATCCTTGAGCTGGTCGAGCGTGGTCTGGAAGGTGTCCTTGGGGCACACCCTGTTCTTGCTCTGCTTGATGGTGACGTCGAGCTGGGCGGTCAGCTTGTGCATCTTCCGCTCCAGCCGCTCCCGCACGATCTGCTGGTCTCGACTCAGGAGCGGCAGGGACTCAATCGCGCGACGCCAGACTGCTATCTGCTGACGTAGATCTGGTAATAGGTAGATATTAAGCGTTTTATTGTCAGATAAAAAGTGTTGTCGCTTTATAATGATAACTTAGTGTTAGCTTCCGATCATTAATAATTTAGGTGTTGATAGTGGATTTTAGAAATGGTTAAGACAGTAGCGTTTAGCGATACGACCAACCAAACTACACCCATGTGCACCATAGTTGCTGTTCCAAAAAATATCAGATTCCTTAAAAAATAATTATATCTCATCGGCTGTAGGTAGTAAAACTCACCTTGGACTTCTCGTGGGTCGTTAAGGCGCAACTTGTTGGTGTCCCGGTATATGTACCGCAGCTGGAAGTACGTCTGCACGCACACCAGCAGAATGCCGAATGTCATGTGCATCGTGAAGTTCGCGAAGTTTATGCCCTGGAAAGTAGATAAGGCGATTGGAAAGTTGGTACTTACACTTGTTTCTGTCGTCATTTTAAGGATAAGTACTGGGACTTCTTTACGGTCAGATCTGACTACATAATATTAGGTACTAGGTAGGTAATGGATGGGCTTGGGGTCGGGGGTTCGATCCGGAGTTTCATACACTAAATTCCTTCTTTTTAGGGTTCCGTAGTCAACAAGGAACCCTTATAGTTTCGGTCCGTCCGTCCGTCTGTCCGTCTGTCCGTCTGTCTGTCTGTCCGCGGTTTTTCTCAGAGACTATAGGACCCACAAAGCTGTAATTTGGCATGAATGCACATAATATTAATGATGCCGACAAAATGGTACATAAAATATTAAATAAATATTTTTTTAATGGTATCTCCCCTAGACATCAAGCGGGGTTGAATTTTTTTTTCGCGCCCACCCCATCGTATGGGGTGTCGTTGAATAGGTTTTTTAAAAATATTACGAGTATTCATAGATCATTTTCCGATTTAGGGATCCGTTTGTGAAATATTAAGTTTTAAAGTGGAAAAAATCGTTAGAGTCCAGTGTCCCCCCCCCCCCCCCCCCCTTCTACCAGGAGTAGGCAATCTGCTGAATTTAATAGGAAAACTATCACGGCTAAGAAGACTTCATTAGTTATTGATTAATAGTCGATCAACTAAAAAAAATGTATTCGGCGAAGTATAAAGGAACTTTTCGTTCAAATTCCTTTGAAAGTAATTGAGATGATGTTGTTAGTAGTGTAAAACACGCTATAAATGTACGTTCATTGACCATAAAAAATTGTCAAAAACTAGCGGTGCTACGGAACCCTATATTGCGCGTGGCCCGACACGCACTTGGCCGGTTTTTTCAAGTAATTTACGATGAACGATAAACAGTCTCGTTTCGTTGATCGAAAAAGCGTCGACGACCCACCACTAGTCCGCACCGTACGCTCCGATTCCGACGTGATGGACGCACTCCCTATTGTTAGCAAGTATCCTACCGACTGCACGACGATCTTGTTGGATGCGATGATGACGTTGGGCGGGTCTCCCACGGGCGTGGCGGTGCCGCCGATGTTGCTGAACAGCACCATCGACATCAGGATCGGCACCGGGTTCAAATCCATCACCTCGCATAGCCTGAAAAAATAGATGCGGCGATAAATTAATGCTAAATTCTAAGTCGACGGTTCTGTTTACTCTGGTTCTGTGGTTTTATCCCTTAATCCCCTTAACATTTAAATACCTCTCTCCACATAATCATGAGGGTAAAAAGCTGCAGCTACCTAAAAATTGAACAATATATTATATAGCTCTATTTTTAGGTATATGGCCATATGGCCATATGGCCTTCTTGAAGACACAACCTAGGTGGGGGTAGTTATTATGATAAATTGGCGTTGCCGTTAAAATACAAAATACCCTTTAAGTCAGTTGGATAAAATGTGGTTGCAGTAACACGTGTAGGTTTCGTGACTTATTTAAGTATTTTAATGCTAGATTTACACGCAAGGTACGAAATAACTATTTTTAAGTTTATAATTAATCTTTTCATCATCCTTTGGCTTTGTTCTGAGTCCTGTTTGACCATCCATAGTATTCTAATTTAGATAACTTATGATCTAGAGCTTGTCTGACATTGTGTGAACGCAAAATCAGTCTTAATAGGGTTTAAATTAAACACATTTAACAGATAATAATAAATTATTAAGTAGGTCACACAAGGGGTTGGGTCGGGCGCGACAAGGTCAAAGCGATACTGGCATATTATAACTTATACCTAACTAATAACATCTAATGACGTACTAGAGTCTAGACACTAGAATAATTTAATGTGTACATATAGAGAATGGAGTTTCAGTTACTCAAAAAGATTTTTTTTCTAGGTTTACCTGTTAATTCACTGAGGTATTTTTTTCGCGTCATCATGATTCTTAACCTATGGAATTAAATACATAATTCATATAGAAAATAGACTAGCTTAAGCCTTTTAAAATGCCTATTCCAGCTCTACCTAGTTGTAGCTCGGCCAAAGTCTCAAGCCTATAGCCAGTAAATATTGTTGTGGTCAGAACGCAATGGCGGAGAAATCTTGTTTCTTTCACTTGGATTTTAGCTGTAGGTATATTTTTGCTAAGTCATCTATCCTAACCATATAATATTCTCCTCACCTGATGGTAACAGGCGTCATGAGCAGCACGGTGGTGACGTTGTCGAGGAAGGTGGACAGCAGCGCCGTGATGGCACACAGCAGCGTGATCAGCGGCCATAACTTGCCTTTCGTCACCTAGAAAATCCCAGAGGGTTACAATCATTACCTTAAACATGCTCTCTGTAAAGGACAAATATTGCTAATAACTTAATATCATAAATGTCCTTTGGTTACCTTGTCACGCTGGTACCATTTTAATCCTTCGATCGTGGAAAAACGAGACACAATAGACTTTCTATTGTTATATCGCGAGTACCGGTGCTCGTACGGGGCTTGATGGCTTAGTAACCATTTTAATAACATTTAATAGTTAGGAGATTCTTAGGAAAGAACATAGGATAGTTTTTATCTTAGAAAAATGCACAGTTTCACGCGATAATTTTTTTGTGAAACGATGTTGTGGGCACAAATTAGTAACTTATCACAGGTATAGGAAAGTCAGATAAGTCAATAAGTACACGTAATTTTACTAGAAATTCCAAGTTATGTTCTTATTGGATTATCTGAGAACCGGTATGCGGTTGCGCCCAGTGAATCCACCAGGCGGAGAATCTATATTCCATAGCCTACATCACTTGTATTATACATAATTCCTGAACCGGATTTTAAGTCCCGTGACTGGTTATTGCTAGCCTAGTGCCTACTGCCTAGTGTAAGTTTCTGAGATTTCTTGACAGGAGTTTGTCTATTCAATAGCTTTGAGCTTTGACGTGAATCACAAAGCTACTGAAAAGATAAACTACTTTGAAAAGATAAACAAAAAACTATAGGCATGAATTAAGTTGCTAAACAAGCAGACTCATTGCCTGATTGTAAACACACCTCACCATCAACAGTTCACCACCATTTTTTTAAGGAGGGGAAATGCATTACGCATCCCCCGCCCCCTCGGGGGAAGGGGCAGGGGTATGTCGGACTCCCTCCGCAGAGGTTTACCGACTAAAACCCCCCCATGCCCTCGTCAACGCTACACGCGAAGTGGCGGGATCGCGAAGCATTCTACCGCGTCAACAGTTCACCACCTACCTCAAAGGTAAAAACTGCCAGGAAATCGAACATTCCTGTTTCTGCCATGATGGCAACCAGGATCATCATGCTGAAGAGCAGCAGTAGGGTCTCCACGTCGAGCCAGGAGACCAGTTCGGGGAGAGACGGTCTCTCCCCCATCATGGCCAGTACAGCCAATGAGGTAGTAGATACTATCACTGCAGCCATCGTGCGGTTTATTATCTGGAATTAGTAAACATAGACATACGGCATACATGCGCTTTTGTCTAGAAAATTTAACTGTAGTGTTATGTTAATAGAAGTCAAATAATAACGAAATTCCTCTCGCACCGATTTTTGTGAAGGTGAGCGGTTTTATTCACGCCAAGCTACTTTGTGGCTGGGCTGTACATAGGACTCTGTCTTCCTGTACTTTCGTTAGCTAGTGGAAAGGATATCTGACACGACTGGATTACCTAGCGATCACTTGATTAACCATTATCCTAACCACCCTTAAACAAATATGAAAACATCATTATTTTTGTTCTGACATGGGCATCAACCATACGACTTCCGAAATCGGAGCCAAGAACTATTGCACCAAATTACAACGCTTTCCTGGTTCATCACTGCAATATTATAAGAGCATACTATAATTTGGCTTGCATTCAAGAAATTTAATAGCAAATTCTTCATTTCCTCGCGTAGTTGGTGCATGATAATGTAGTGGTATATAATATATTATTATTTATTCGTAATTATGAAACAAAATACACGTGTCTATCGTTCCGCCGCGCCGACTATTCCAGACGAACGTCGTGTAATAAACCTTATGACTTGGCAATTAGGTCTACAATATACGGCATATATTATATGGCGAGAATATAATATAAATTTTCCACACTATTTACGATAATAGAGTCAATATTTATTACACAAATAGTTTTATACTTTGGTTGAATCATGAATGTGATAAAACCTACGTAAAATAAAAACTAAGGAAACGTAACTCCCATACTATTACCGTTTAAAATTTGGTTCCTTTCGAACTGTCATGTAACGTCAGCCTTTATACCGCTCAAGGCCACCTAAATATTGCAAATGTATTGAAATGTGTGCCTAAGGTACTTACACTTTTTTGACAAGTATTTTGGAGCATGTTTTTTGACGGAGTTACCTTCCTTAGTTTTTATTGTTCGTAGGATAAAACTATATTGTAGTAAAAGAAACTAATCACTACTAAACAAAGAATAAGGAACTCAACATTATATTTAGGACTGAGGTAGGCCTAAAAGGAGTGTTACACCACACTGTATTTAGGGACCTTAATTCAGGACAATGTAATAGGATTTACGGAGTACTACGCTTACTCTGAAAACCGGGCTCTGAAAAAGTGTGGTGTAATTCTAGCTGAATGAAAATTTTTCCTTTTCTGATTACGAAACCTGGTTGCCAAAGTGGAGCAAGTCTTATCAACCTATGCCAGTTAGTTTGCCCCTATCAGCTGTTATAGTTGTGTTACTTTACCATTGTGTTTACTATTGACAAAAGTCGAAAGTGGACCATTGTACTCGTAATTATACAATATAGATTTTCATAAAGCTTTAAAAGTTTTTTTGTAGAATCAAGGAAAATGTGGTTATTGACGAGGTTTTAACAACTGCTTCGCCGCATTAAAATTTAAACCTATTTTAAAAGTATGCAAAAATGTCTACATCCTCATACCATTTTCAGTTTCTGCAGTACTTGCTGCAAATAACTACTGATCCTAATATAAAGATGCTGGTGCTGCGTTTAACTGTTGGGTTCGCTGTCTTTGTCTGTCAATGAAAGATAGGCAGTGGCTTGTATTAACTAATTCGCTGTGTAATGTTTTGTCTTTATGTCTATCCGTCTGTCCGTCCCTTGACAACCACAACTCACATAAAAACAAAATAAAGCTTCAATATCATACCTCAAATATGATAAGCACGTACAATCCACACAGCAGGACACATGAGTATATGACCCCAGTTGTGGGATCTATGGGGCTGACGGTATAGCTCAGGGTTATGGGTGCAGCCTGGCTGGACGTAGACTGCATCCGTAGGACGAAGCTCCCGGTACCATTGGTCATTGGTTTGAGGTTCAGGCGAAGACTCCTCTGCTCTCCAGTGTTGAAGTCCAACTCGTCATCGTGTAGAAGTAGCGACTTTCGTTCCGATATCTGTATATTTAAAAGATTTTATTACCGTGGAAAAGTCATGCGCTTATGTTTTGATAGGTACTATTGATTTGGAGTGATTCTTTGTGTTTAAAGCGAGAAAACATAGGATCAAAAGCTTTATTCGATTTTCTTAGGCAACGAAGTTCGGAAACAAAATGTATGGTGTTTGACATAAGGCATCGCAAAGGACATGTTGCGAAAACTCAGGTGAGACAGACCTCAGAACTCAGGTGAGAGAGAACAGAGAGGATGCCGCATCCTCCATTCCGGCCGGCGTAGGACGGGAGTGCGGAGGCGTATCGTTACGCGAACCTCCAAACTTCCGTCTAATCCGGGGCTCCTTGCAAGGATGGGAACCTGCCCTTAGCTAGTTGCTTGCCCTGGCTTAGCTAGTCCCGAGGTCGAGGGGAACGCTTCAGTTTGCTGAAGTGTTCCCATATTTCGGTGGAAGTCCGGTCCCTTATCAGGTAGACCAGCCGGTCGTGGAGGGAGTCCTGTGTAAGACAGATCCAGGACATCCCTCCGTATACGGCTGAAGGCAAACCGCAGGTGGTTTTAGTGGGTAAGCCCGGCGCTTCTCGCCGGCTCGAGTCCCAGTGCCACACACTCCCGGGGTGCTTCAGCTAACAGCTTAACTGAGGCACACCCCCAACCCGGGGGTTATAAAGTTTTCATTTTGAACTATGTATGACCTGGAAATCACCAAATGCATCTCGACTATACTAGATGTAATACAATAAGGTTTTGCTTTTGCTGCTGTTCATTATTATGATCGTCGGTTCGGTTGCCATCAAGAGAGAATTTTTAAGTCACCTTTCTCTCTGACTCACAACTTTTCTCTCATGTTTAATCGCATCCTTTGATGATTTGAAGATTCGCTTTAAAGATATTTATTATCTTTAAAGCGAAGTCACTTACATGAGAACATAACATTAACACTGTAATAAGAAAGTTCACAATACAGTATAAATTATAGTTTTATAAGGTTAAATAGTAAGATTTATTTATTTATTACTTGCCTAATTGACAATAGGTATTGTTCCAATAATCCTTACCTCTGTTTCGGAGACATTAGTCCCATAAGTGTTGTCCGCCCAGAACTCTAACCAGAACATAATTTTGGGTGAGTTCTGGACCTCCGTATCGTTCAGTTTCTTCTCCCCCTGCTCGGCGAGGAAGGGACCGGAGATTTTCGCCAGGATCGTCAGCTGATCATCGGATATGTTGAGGAGGTAATCTAGAAGAAGGTGAAATCTGTATGAGTAGGTATGTTCCATCAAATAAATTAATTCATAGGCACTTAGGCAGTTGACGGACTTATTAGTCGGGATAATATGGCAATTCAACGATTGCTAGCTTGTAGCCTGTAGCCTGTTACAGGTCAGTTAACTAGAGCTGGCACGATCAACACATTTAAACGTTGCGCTTGTGTAGTGTCTGTGAATAAGCGCGTGGCGTGACGTCGTACTGCATATGCATCATAAAAAGTCTGCCCGTCTCTCTCGCGCGCGGTCTATCTTATGAGCGTGAAGAAAACAGTTATTGTTTTTCATATGTTACTGTTTATAAATACAGCGTGATGTTACAAGTCGGTAACGTGTCATCGGCGAGCGGCCAGCGTTCGGAACCGTACGATAATTATCGTGCACATACGATAATTTTGTGCGTACGTACGATGTACGATAGCATATTATTATCGTACGCAGATTATACGATAATTTTTATCATGATGCAAACATATTATATTTTTAAACATACTGTATAGTAAAATTGCATAAGTGACAGCACTGTGAACGTGCCAGCTTTAGTTAACTGATCTATAACCTGTCGGCTGGGTTTGACATAACGCAACCAAATTACATACGTACGCCATCTGCCTAATTGCATTTACATTTCGAGTAATGTTTAGATTAAAAATAATTAATTTCTGCAGATGTTGATTTCTGATACGTAGAACTATAATTTATTTATAGCACTGATTTATTCATGTTGACTGAATAATATCTTATGAGATTTTTAAAATAAGTTATTGATAGGTTGCTTAATAAATTAATCTAATTTTTCCAGAAGAAAGAATTCACTGTGCTCATTTCTTCCCCGATTTTGATCCTTTGACCCCTTGCCTACTTAACGAATACTCGACGTGGTTATCCTATTCTATGTCAAGAATATCTGCAATTTTTGGGAATGGTACTTTACGGTATGATGAGGACCATGTCTTGTAAATCGCAGTGTGAGGAAGTTACACACAATGTTAGACACAAGTAATAATCTACTTTAAACAGACTCTACCTAGAGATTATAAGTAGAGTTGCCACCTTTTATTTTTGCATTTAAAGTACATTGGTAAGAAAAATAAAGTACATAGTATAAAAATAAAGTACAATTTATTTTTCTTTATTATTATATTTAAAGATATATTTTTATTGCTTTTTGCAGTAAATGAATATCTTTATTAAAAATTACAGTCTAATAATATCAAGGGAACGGAGGGCTAGATAGCTGGCGACATCGATTCAACATTAATCGATAAATTTCGTATAACGAAAAATACTTACGACTTCAACAGAAATTAAATTATGAGAATTAAAGTATTTTCGCGTACTTTATTATTAATATAAAGCACAGAGTACAATTACCTTAAATAACGTACAATACTTTATTATAAAGTACGGGTGGTAAGGGCAACCCTAATTATAAGTACTATTTTTATCCGTCTTAGCTGTTCCTTAAATTATAAAGTCAATAAAACTAGTCGAAGCAGAAATCTAACATCGGGCGCAAATATCTTGAAATGGCGATTTAAAAATAGTCACAAATTATTTACAAAGCAATGCAAAGTTAAATATAAACGAGCATCATGTACACACATCTAGGACGCCTAACACTGTTGACCTAAACATACACCTAACTGGCTTATGGGAGTCTAGATATTTCTGCTTCCGATTTCTAACTTAATATCTACTTAGTTTCAAATCGGAAGCAGAATATCTAGAAAAACCACGACAGCCACAACATTATTGTTTAGTAAAAACTAGCTGACCCGACAGACGTTGTCCTGTCTTAGCGATGATTATTAAATTCGAATTGGTATAATTAAGAGAACAATAGATTAAAAAGTATTATCTCCATGCCTTTAATCAAAATAGATTAAATAGTTTAAGCGAAAATCAGTTTATTGTGCGGGAACCGTACATTTTCCGGGACAAAAAGTATCCCTTGTCCTTTCCCGAGACTCAAAGTATCTCCATACCAAATTTTATCAAAATCTATTGTTACGTGCTAGGGTTCGAGGATTCGGAGAGAAAGACCTGGTGACTCTCTTGAAGACTTTATTCACAAACACTAGCTCACACAAATCACTAAGTCCAAACACTAAGCACTAGATCCAAATCACTGAGCACTATCACTGTCCTAGGTCGTAGCCGAGTCGTTAGTTCACTATCACAATCACTCACTATTGATCACTTGTCTCACTTTGAAGTCGCCTTGATGATCGCTCGGATCGAACTGAGTTGACTGCCGGCTTGTTTACCTTTTATATGGCCCGCGTTGAATTCTGGAGCGTTCTATTTTGGATTGTTTACGTAAACACGCAATCACATAAACAAGGGTCGGGCTTTTCTAGAAGGTACGCGCAACTGTCGCGCGCAGGTAAACAACTGCCCGTATTCGTAACACGTAAACAACTGCCCGTATCCGTAATACTACTCCCCTCTTAGAGATGCTCGTCCCGAGCATCGTTGTTACTGCCATGATAACGCGCCAAACGGTCTATGTGTACCACTTTGAATGTGCCTCTTGGTGGCTTTTGAATCCTGTAAGTCACATCATTCAATCGGGTAATCACTTTGTAAGGGCCGTCCCACTTGGTCTGCAACTTTGGAGATTTCCCTTTTCGGCGAGTTGGGTTATGCAGCCAGACCAGTGTCCCTTCTTCGAAGCCGCTCGTGTTCGATTTCCGGTCGTATCTGGTCTTCATGTTCTCACTTGACTGTAACCCATTTTCCCGAACCATGGCGTGTATGTAGTGCATCTTTTCCCTTAAATCGCAGACATAGTCTTGTACGGTCTTTGGTTCCCCCGGTGACGCTCCTGTCAAGAGGTCTATTGGTATTCGTAGTTCTCTACCGTAATTGACAAATGCCGGGGTAGCTTTTATGCTCTCATGCTCGGCGGTACGGTACGAGAGAAGGAAGAGTGGTATATACTTGTCCCAATCCTTTTGTCTGTCATCTACCAATTTCGCCAAATGCCTCTCTAGAGTCTGGTTAAATCTCTCAACCATTCCATCAGACTGTGGATGGTACGCGGTGGTCCTCGTCTTATGCATTCCCAAAATTCTGCACACTTCCTGGAAGACCTGCGATTCGAAGTTCCTGCCCTGATCGGAATGGATTTCGAGAGGCACACCAAAGCGAGATATCACTTCTTCGACTAGCTTAGAAGCAACTGTTGTAGCTTCCTGGTTTGGTATGGCGAACACTTCGGGCCATTTGGTGAAGTAGTCCATGACGACCATAAAGTACTTGTTTCCTGATTCCGTCACGGGAAATGGCCCAGCTACGTCAACTGCAATTCGTTCCCACGGTGCGCCAATGTTATACAACCGCAGGTTCCCACGGCTCCTGGTCTGTGGTCCCTTCACTGCAGCGCAAGTAGTGCATTTGCGGCACCAATCCTGTACATCACCTCGACAATGCAACCAGTAGAATCGTTCTCGCACTTTTGTTAACGTCCTCTTAACACCTAGATGACCTCCTGATACGCCATCGTGTATTTCACGGAGAACATCCGGTACTCTCGTTCTTGGGACAACTATCTGAAGATGGAACTCTCTGCCGTTAGTCTTCTCCCATTTTCGGTAAAGTATTCCATTTTGAAGTATCAGACTGTCCCATTGCGCCCAGTACGCCTTAGTGACAGCGCCAGTGGGTGCAACCTCACTCCAGATTGGTTTTTCGTCACCTCGTTTCTTCCATGTGATGATGTGCCGTAGGTCGTCATCTGTTTCTTGAGCCTCCCTCATAGCATCATTCTCCCATGGACCCCAAGGACTTGTTTTCGTTAACTTTAATGTCACTTCATTAGATTCCTGCTTAACACAATGTTTGCAGTCCTCTGAACACGGTCTTCGTGAAAGGGCGTCGGCATTCCCATGCGCCTTTCCGCTGCGGTGTTCCGTCTTGAAGTCGTACTCCTGGAGCTGTTCAATCCATCGAGCTACTTGACCTTCAGGGTTCTTGAATTGCAGTAGCCACTTCAACGCTGCGTGATCAGTTCGCAGTAAAAACTGTCTGCCAATGAGATATTTGCTGAAATGTTGTAGCGTCTTTACAACAGCCAAGAGTTCTCTTCTTGTCACACAGTAGTTTCTCTCTGGCTTAGATAAAGATTTGCTGAAATATGCAATTACAACTTCTCTTTCGCCCTGCTTTTGAGATAACACCCCTCCAATGGCCGTGTTGCTTGCGTCAGTGTCGACTATAAACTGACCTTCAGGTTGTGGATATCCCAGGATTGGTGTTTCACACAGATGTTTCTTCAGTTTCTGAAAAGAATCTTCAGAAGTCTCGTCCCACATAAACTGTCGTTTATCTTCCGTCAGCCGATGTAATGGCTTGGCTATCTCTGAGAATCCCTTGACAAAACGCCTGTAGTAGGAGCATAGGCCGAGAAATGCCCGCACTTCGGTTTTGTTCTTAGGGGTTGGCCAATTTTGAACTGCTTCCAGTTTCTCCGGGTCCGTCTGGATTCCATCACTGGAGATGACATGGCCGAGATAGTTGACCTTACTCCTGAATAAACGACACTTTTTCGGATTCAACTTTAACTTGGCCCCCTCTATTTTAGCGAAAACTCGTTCTAGGTTTCGCAAATGGTCCTCGAAGTCGCGGCCAACAATGATGACGTCGTCCAAGTAGACTAAGCAAGCCTCTCCAACTAAGCCTGCCAGTACACACTCCATGAGTCGCTCAAATGTGGCAGGTGCGTTGCACAATCCAAAGGGCATGACGTTAAACTGCCACAAACCTTTACCGGTGGAGAAAGCTGTCTTCTCCTTGTCTTTTGGATGAATTTCGACCTGCCAGTATCCAGATTTCAGGTCTAGGGTCGAGAACCATTTCATGCCACTCAAGGTATCCAGAGTGTCGTCGATTCGAGGTAATGGATAGCTGTCCTTCTTAGTGACATCATTGAGACGCCTGTAGTCCACACAAAATCTTGTGCTGCCATCTTTCTTCTTCACTAATACAACAGGTGAGCACCACGGACTTGCAGACGGTTCAATAATCTTATGCCTTCTCATGTCCTCCAAAAGGCCTTCAACTTCTTTTTCCTTTGCGATGGGTATCCGTCTTGCTCGTTGACGAATTGGGTTCTCGTTTCCAGTATCTATCCTGTGCTGAACCATCGACGTTCTTCCAAGGTCGCCTTCCTGACTGGAGAAGATATTCGCGTGGCGTTGTAAAAACTTCTTAGCTTTCATGCTCTGCGAATAAGTCAGATTACTCTTGCAGTCGTCGAGTAGCTCAGTCACTAATCCATAGTTGCTGCTGTTTACTGAGTTTGAGCCTGTGATCGAACTACACTTTCTCATCCAGACAACTTCTTCGCACTTTCCAATGACGTCACCTTTGTTCAAGCAGATCTCGTGATCACCCAGATTCAAAACCCTGACCACAGCGTTACTGCTTCCTCTAACAAGGGTTCTCGCCGTCATTAGTTTCCGCGCTGATGTCTTGGTAGGTATGTCTTCGATCAACACGCATCTGTTTGACTTCTTCTTTCCAGCTGGCGGTAGTTTTACGAGCACTCTAGCTTCCGCTCGTCCAGGTATAATGACTTCTTTTACACATGCGACTTTCCCGCAGGCGCCTCCAAGGATGAAAATTTCTTCTTCGCCACACTTGAAAACTCCGTCAGCGACATTAATTCTGCAGTTATGCTTCTTCATGAAATCCAAACCCAAGATGCAATCATCCATAATTTCAGCCACGATAACGTCATGGGGGTATGAGGATCCCCCTACATTAATCGTTACTGACATTTCTCCCAGGACGGGTATTGGCTGACCGGAGGCAGTAAGGAGCCGACAGTTAATTCTCCTCTTGTGTCTTCTTGTGGCTTTTACCAGATTTGGGTTAACTATCGTTCTAGAGGCTCCTGTATCTAGAGTCATTTTGCAATCCGTCCTGTTAATAGTCCCCTGAATCACAAGACTATTCCCGCTGCATGCTTGGGAGATAACAGTTATCGGGGCTTCCTCCGCGTCAGCCAGTACTCGCCCCTCAGTCCTGGCTTTTATTCGTTTCCCTGATCCCGGTCAGGGGATGAAGCTCCTTTCTTCAGCTCCTCTATTTGTTTCATGCGTTCCTCGAGACTTTTCATCCTTGCCAGATGGGTCTCCTTCTGCGGGCAGTTGAGCTGAAGATGGCCCCTCTCACCGCACTTATAGCACATGGCTCCATAATTTCTCTTCGTAGGAGCCTTAACCTCCCTGACTTCCTCGGGGACCTCGCGGATCTTATAGGTCTGCCGTATGTCACGCCGAACAGCCTCGACCTCTAAAGCATGCGCCAACGCTTCCTTTAACGAGGTGTGGTGACGTAGCCTTACTGCAGCTCTGACCTCCAGATCCCTGATTCCGTCGACAAATGCTTGTACAATATTCGTGTCGACCATTTTGGAATCGGCTCCTGGGTGTGCCTTCTTGACGAGTTTTTCAATTTCCAACGCCCATTGCTGTAGTCCCTCTCCTGAGCGTTGGACTCTGTCACGAAGTTGAACACGGAACACGTGCTCCAGGTGTCGCTCCCCGTATCTGGATTCAAGGGCCTCCATCAGGTCTTGGAACCCATTTCCTGTATGTGCTTCTAGGACCGACAAAGCTTGCCCTCTGAGCGCAACAGTGAGAGCGGTCAGGCATTGTTCGTCAGTCCATCCGTTGGCAGAAGCAACCGTCTGGAATTGCTGACGATAAGCGTTCCATGAAGTAGTACCGTCGTATGATGGCACTTTAACTCTTGGTCCTTGTACCACTTGCACCACTCCGGTAGTTCCACTAGACACCGCCACTCCTGTGGTTTCCAGGCGCACTACTTTCTTCTGAAGTTCAGTGAGGCCGGTTTTCACATTTTCTACATCCAATCCTAACCCCGTAACTCGTTCGTCCATTACGTCGACATCTTTACGAAGCTTTGTCACCGTGTCACTGACATCCTTTATAGCCAGAAGCGCCTTTTCTTGAAGGTCCTTTTGTTGCTCTTGTGACTCTTGCATAGCGCCGAGCTTGCGGTCTTGTGACTCCATCATTGCCCTTTGAGAATCTTGCAAAGCCTGAATTAACTCAATTATGCTTTCTAATTGAGGAGCCATTTGAGGGGCCGTAGAAACTACGGGCGTGGCAGGATGGACGTAGCTAGTCGACGGGGCCTGAGTGGGCGTGGCCTGGTGGGCGGAGCCAGTGGGCGTGGCCATGTCCAGAGTGGGCGGGGCCTGAGGGGCGTGATTAGTGGGCGGGCCCCGGTGGGCGGAGCCAGTGGGCGTGGCTTCACCCGAAGTGGGTGGAGCCTGGGGGGCGTGGTCAGTGGGCGGAGCCTGGTGGGCGTGGCCAGCGGGTGGGGCCTGCCCCGCAGTGGGCGGAGCTTGGTCCCCAGTGGGTGTGGCCTCCGCAGCTCCACCTCCAACTCCTCTCTCGGAGTCAATGGCAGCAGCTCGCTGCGCCCTTGTCCTGATACTCCCCTTGAAGTCCTCTCTCGGAGTCAATGGCATCTCCAAATCTCACTTCCGACACCAGTTGTTACGTGCTAGGGTTCGAGGATTCGGAGAGAAAGACCTGGTGACTCTCTTGAAGACTTTATTCACAAACACTAGCTCACACAAATCACTAAGTCCAAACACTAAGCACTAGATCCAAATCACTGAGCACTATCACTGTCCTAGGTCGTAGCCGAGTCGTTAGTTCACTATCACAATCACTCACTATTGATCACTTGTCTCACTTTGAAGTCGCCTTGATGATCGCTCGGATCGAACTGAGTTGACTGCCGGCTTGTTTACCTTTTATATGGCCCGCGTTGAATTCTGGAGCGTTCTATTTTGGATTGTTTACGTAAACACGCAATCACATAAACAAGGGTCGGGCTTTTCTAGAAGGTACGCGCAACTGTCGCGCGCAGGTAAACAACTGCCCGTATTCGTAACACGTAAACAACTGCCCGTATCCGTAATACTATTGAATAGCTTACGCGCAAATCACAAAAGTATATTGTGCAGTAACCGTACATTTTTCCGGGACAAAATGTATCCTATGTTCTTTTCCGGGACTCAAAGTATCTCTCCACCAGTTTTCAGCCAATTCGGTTCATTCGTTCTTGAGTTATAAGTAGTGTAACTAACACCACTTTCTTTATATATATAGATTAGTTATTTTAAATGGGATTGTAGTGCTACTATCTTCTACCGGTGACCGCGATAACAATAGAATAACAATAGATTTTCGAGTATCCGCGATCGAAGGATTAAGACTTTCTTCACTATTTTGTACTCTATATTCTAGATACCTAAAATCTGTATCTATGTTGTAGATACCTAAAACTTCTCGTAATTTTAGAGCTGTTGTACAGTAAAAGTTACAACTCTAGAAAGATCGATAGAGTTAAATCGAACACCTCTGAGAGACGGGCTTTCCCACTTTCCAGGTATTTATAATACCAGCGATCAAGACGCGCTCTATCTGTTTCTCTCCTACGTAAAAGCATATAATATGTCGCACGTCCAGTTATAAACTCAAGAGCGTCTGGATTACGAAATGTCAATGGCCACTACATAAACAGTCTATGTTTGTATCCAGTTATGTCGGCTGTACACTCTCGCCGAGAGCTCTCGTGCGAGACTCTCGCCCCTTGCCCGAGTGCGATCATGTATATTCTCGCTTAGTTCAATCGCAGTTATGAACTCAGAGAAGACGGACCATTATTTTTCTCTATGAGATGGACGAAAACACTTCTCTTGCAGCTGCCGTAGCTCTCTGTGCTATGAGCTATTATAAATAATTAGTAATTACCAAATATTTACACAATAAAAAAACAAAAATAAAAAAAATGGCGAAAGCGAAAACGATCAATGATCACCATTCACCATGCATCGAAAGATATCACTGTAATCTAAATCTATTAGTCCATTGAAATGTTACATTTGCTTTGCATTTATTAGAGGACGCAATTTTATTTTTGGGATATGTTGGAGGGGTCAATAGAAGCTTATCCTCAAGTTTGTGGGGTCGCCGCTCTTGTCCCCCGGCCGCCATCAACAACACTATTTTCATGATATCTCGGAAACTATAAGTCTTACAAAAAATTTGTAAGAACATAATTTGTTTCAAATTATTTCGCCTACAAATATGTTCCTATAATTTTTTTACCCTAAATTAAACATTTAAAAAGTTATAAGCAAAAAAGTGATAAAATTTTTTAAAAGGTTTATTATCCCTCTTTTACTTTGTTTCATACATTTTACAAAAAAAAAAAAATACCTTCGACCAACCTCGCAGATGATCTTTTGAGAAAAAGATCCCTCGATCTCACCCCATCTCATGAAATTAATTTTCTGCAGATAAAAAAAAAAAAAACTGTGGAACCATGTGTGGCTGCAGAAAAGCAGACCTGAAATGCTTTACAGTATAGTAGGCATGTGCAGATGTGCAGACTAGTATAGTAGGCATACTATAATATAGTATGCATATATATTTGTAGTATAGTAGGCATTACTGAAGACTGTGGATGCAAAAAAGCAGGTCTGAAATGCTTTACAGAATAGTAGGCATACTGTAGAGCATTTTAGGCCTGCTTTTATGCAGCCACACATGCTTTTACAGTTTCCTTTGCATCTGCAGAAAATTAATTTCATGAGATCCGGGGGGATTGGGGGATTTTTTTCTTAAAAGATCATCTACAAGGTTGGTCTGAGGTATTTTTTTTGTAAAATGTATTAAGAAAGTTAAAGAACTATAATAAACCTTTTAAATTTTTTTATCACTTTATTGCTTATAACTTTTAAATTTTTTAATTTAGGGTAAAAAGTTATAGTAACGTATTTGTAGGCAAAATAATTTGCAACAAATTATGTTCTTACAAATTTTTGTAAGACTTTTAGTTTCCGAGATATCACGAAAATACTGTTGTCACCCCTTTTTTCAAGATGGCGGCCGGGGGACAAGAGCGGCGACCCCACAAATTTGAGGTTAAGTTTCTATTGACCCCTCCAACATATCCCAAAAATAAAATTGCGTCCTCTAATAAATTCAATATTCGGTCCTAAAATTGTAACATTTCAATGGACTATATAATCATATTTAATTTTATTTCTCACAGATAATGACATAATGACGTTTATTATTGTTATTTTTCTGTTCTGCACTGTCTAGCGGCGCGACTAGTAGTGAAAAACGCGGGCGTGTACATAGTGCAGTTCCCAGAGCGTAAAAATCGTGCAAACCTCCGATTTTTGCAATAGTGAATGAAAATTGAAAAGAAAAAAAGGAATATGTAGCTGATAACATAAATAATAAAGTTTACCCATTGAAAAGTTGTGCTTTTGATTTTTAAATTATTCTCTTTTACTCCAAGTAAACTCATAAACTTTAAAATTTTGAAGAAAATTTGCATATTTCTTTCTTTTAAATATATAGCAAAATAATAAAATATATATTTTTTTATTTGTATCGTTGCTTATATTCCAAAGAAAGAAAATAAGTTGAAAAATTATATAATTTAGATTTAAAATTAATATTTTTGTATGTAGATTGTGTTTGTTGTTTGTATGTAGACTCCAAATGTGCTTGTTATGTGCCTCGCCAGGTAAACTATGGCGTTCCTATTTTTCTTTGGTTTTAAATAGGAAGTTTAAAATTACTTTTTAGGCTTAACAAAGCCTTTTTTTTCTTAGTGTGTATAACTTTTTAGCTCTTACTTTATTAAATTTTCTGAAAGCGTAGCACAAACTTTTCACGGATATTTCGAAGAAAATCTGTATTTTATTTCTTTTGGTTAGGTTTTTACAGAATAAAATTGATTTTTTTTCACTAATTATATTTGCTTAAACATACTTAAAGGAAAAAAAAATATAAATTAGGTTAAGAACTGATATTTTTTGTATTCAGATAAGCATTTTCCAAACATATGTCGCAGCATGCGTCTTTAGTATGTACGTGAGATTTGTAGCACCCAATTTTTTTTCTGGCTTTATGTAGAAAGTTTAAATATATTTCAAAGACTAGAAAAAGTCTTTCATTTGTCGATGCATTTAATATTTTAGCTCTCACTTAAATAAATTCTCAACAAATATAGAAAAATGTTTTCGGTCTACTTTACACATTTTTGAAGATATTTAAACGTTTTTAAGTGCTTAAAAGTTATCATTTCTCTAAAAATTAAATACGCACAACAAGTAAGTTTAACACACTTTACGTTACAACCCTTAAATCCACCCAAACCCTTTTATCTTGGTTACGACGAGCGTTAATCTCTAAAAACTTTGCAAAAACCTTATAGTTGTATTTAGCTTAGCAAAGCAAACTTTCCTTTTTTTAAAATTGTGTATTTGGTTAATTTTCAACGTAAACAATCGGATAAGAGTCATTAAGAGCCCGGGCTACCTTCGAAATTCTCATTAATACGTAATACCAAAATCATTTTCTCATACGAAAATATTTAACATGTTTGAGTAATTTTTCAGCTTAAAATAGTAATTACCTAAGTTCCTGTACAAAAATTAACTTCAAAATATTTAAACACTAAAAAAATTTTTTTTGTGTACTTATAATTTTTTTTTACTAAATTTACTACTAAATATTTAAACACTAAAAAATAGAGTAAAACACTAAAAATATATAAATTAATAGTAAATTTACTACAATATATTTAAATACTAAAAAATATTTTTTAGAGCATTAAATGTTTTTTAAGTAGTTTTTTTATTTTATAAATAAAAAAACCTTTTAATTTTATAGAAATAAACCTTATTGCTGCTGCGGAACCCTTCATGGGCGAGTCCAACTCGCACTTGGCCGGTTTTTTGTACAGGAAGCTAGGTAATTACTATTTTAAGCTGAAAAATAACTCAAACATGTTAAATATTTTCGTATGAGAAAATAATTTTGGTATTACGTAAGTATGTATGAGAATTTCGAGGGTAGCCCGGGCTCTTAAATAACAGGAACAAGAAAAAAAGAATTCTGGAGCGGTTTTATATGGTGAAATATAAATTTTTAATTAAGTAAGTAACTAAAAAATTAAAAGCACAATAATTTTTTTGGTAAACTTTGCAAGTTATAATGTAAAAAAGAAAATGACACCCCAAAAACAAAAATCCATTCACTATTACAAATTTCGTAGGTTATAACCTCTGGCGACTGCACTAACAGTAATGCGCTCGCTTTCCTCGCGAGGCCCTTTGTCTCGGGCGCAAAATACCGACACCGGACCGAGAGGGTCCGAGACAGGCGAGACGAGGCGAGCGCACCCATTTACACTCTCGCACTCGGGCTGCCTCGCTGTGTCTCGGCGAGAGTGTACAGCCGACATTAGGGATTATAGGGGCAAACAATTTTCAATAGCAAAAACCTAAAACCTAGGAAAGTGATTTGCAGAAATTATTATCAGCAAAGACTCTCCTATTACCCGGAAAAGTTAGTATAGATATATTGAAGTGATATTTTAAACGATTCATATAAAGCTTTTTACCCATCAATGTATAAATAAAATAAAATTATTTTTAACAAAAAATTAAAACCGACTTCCAAGGTAAAAACAATAACATCCTTATAATATGAACTAAAAAGTATTAAATAATTTTTCCTATCGAATAGTGCCTTTTTCCGAATTCGGCAAAAACTCAACTATTTCTGTACTCAATCCTTCATCATTTTGAAGTCGGTACCAGATATAGCTGAATCTTCAGTCTGCCAAAATATTTGAAACATTTGTAACTGGCACCGACTTCAAAATTATGAAGGATTGAGTACAGAAATAGTTGAGATTTTGCCGAATTCGGAAAAAAGCACTATTCGATAGGAAAAATTATTTAATACTTTTTAGTTCATATTATAAGGATGTTATTGTTTTTACCTTGGAAGTCGGTTTTAATTTTTTGTTAAAAATAATAATTTCACTCTTTTTAGTTTTTAGTTACCTAGTAAGTAGTAAACTATCGCGTACTATGTACTATCAAAGAAGTTGATTCCTATGCAGATCGGGGAGCAGTTTGGTTGCGTTACGTCAAACCCAGCCGACAGATCACAATTAACATTGAATTGACATATTCGACCAAATAAAGTTGGTCTATCAATTATTGCATAGGAATCAATTTCCTCGATGGTACGTAGAATAATACACCTGTATTATATTATTTTACGTATCTTATTACAAGCTCACCGGTGAGCGAGACACAATAGAATAACAATATATTTCCAAGAATCCACGATCGAAGGATACAAACTATTAGCAACAAATCATAAGTATCGTGCAGAGATCGGTCTCGAACGCTTCAACTCCCAAGCGGCCACATTGTGGTGTTATACGAATTCGGACATCTATTAATAACCGGCCCCACTCGTTCGACTCGAGCGATCTTTGCACGAAAAATTTTGAGTGTGAAGTTTTGAAAATAGACAAACTGTGTTACGCTCGTAAAAATCTCATTATTCGGTATTTTATTCGAAGATGAACTTTTCTCATGTTCTGGGAATTGGATCCCAGGTGCGCGAGGTCTACCGTCTATGGCGGTTGCATACTAAGGTATAATATTAATATATTATCTATCTCGATGGCCGTCGCCGCGCGCCGCTGCGGCTCGGCCGCTAGTGCGCGCCCGGTCGCGAATTTACAAAGGCTATATCATTAGAGTGAAAGCGCAAACTGAACTGGCTTAGCTTTTGTTAGACAAAAACTTGACAAAACACTTATCTGTTTTAGTACAGAAAATGACCGAAATCGCCTAGAAAGAGATTAGCTAAATTGTTTCTAACGTTGCAGCAACATATTATGCTATTCAATTTGATACCGATATGGTAAATACATCGTCATTGTTAACTTTAAAAATATGTAGGTGGATAGTTATATGAAAATTGTTATTACTTATTATTTTAATGTTACAGTAATGAAATTACTTACTCGTTTCTATTCTGTATTTAAGGGTCCGTATACGAAATTTGTCGATTTCGCTGATTTTACAGACGTGATTTAACAGTTAAAATACAGTATTTCTATAAGTTTTAATGCACAACATGTAAGATCATTTCAATTATAATATAGTGTTGGAGCTAGATTTTTTATTTTTTTTAAGTATCTTTAAATAATCCAACTCAAACCCGCGACAGTTTTGTGATTTTTGCTGTAAAAGGTTTAGAATATCACCTTTTTATGAATTGTATTGACGTCTTAACGGTATGAAAAAAATACAATTCACTGTTAAGAAAGTCGTCTATAAAATGTTGGAATTACTTTTTACCACTTTAATATAAAAAACCGTTTAAAAACAGAAAACCTCTATCTGCCCGCTAACTTGGCGATCGTCCTTTTTCACCTGGCACATGAAAGACGGGCGTGAGTGTGAAGAGAGCAGTAGAAAAGAGAATACGGGCTCTTAAGTGACAAAAAATACTACTTAATTAACTAACAAACTTTAATTAATAGGTAAGAAACAGGTATGTACATAACTACACACTTGTTGAGAGTACAAAATATAATTATAAAACTATCTTAGATAAATAAACAAAAGCTCAGAGTCTGGCTCGTGACTCAAACGGTATAAGCCTTTGTAAATACGCCGCCCGGTCTGGTACCTGGCAATGCGCGCGCCGCGCCGCTCGCTTGACAGCCCTAGCAGATTATAGCAAGCGAGACGCCAGACAGTTAATGTACTATGAACGCTAAGCGCAATGCAAAAGGTTGAAATTAGGTTGTTTCATGTGTTGTTGTGAGATATGCATGTTATTTATATTAATTATCGAAGCAGCTTACTTCTCAGAAGTAATGTCAAATGTGTGCCTTATGCTCTGGACTTAAGGATGAATTTGTTTTGTTCAATTTTGGTGACATCGGTGACCCTAATGTGGTAATGATGATGATGATGATGAATGTAATTTGCATAGTAGCATATGCTTTCAGTTCTTAAAACAGCGCCTAAACCCCCAAACTTGTATCTATAAGGAATCCGGAGTTCTCTTAGTATCTTCGGAACCATGGTATACCTCGGTGCAAAATCTTGCGTTTTGGTAGCATATGCTTAGGATGCTTCTCATAAAACCAAAATCACCATATGTTTCCATATAAATTTCGAGGAGTTCCCTCGATTACTCATGGATCCCATCATCAGGTCACCACTTTTGTGAACATGGTACCAAATTGGAGTGAAACCTAATACAACAAAACAAAAATTTCGAAAATCGGTTCACAAACGGCGGAGTAATCGTTGAACATACAAAAAAAAAAAAAAAAAAAAAAAAAAAAAAAAAAAAAAATATCCACAGTCGAACATATAACCTCCTCGTTTTTTGGAAGTCGGTTAATAAAACTAAAAGTTTTAAGCAATCCCTTGAATTGCAACTCTAGGTTTGCTAGTTAAACAGTACCTATCGCTTGATATTTCTATAAAACTCTAATCTTATCGACTTTATTACGTATTTGTATAATATAACAGTAGGTGCTGTACTACTATATCCATTGTATAATTATTATAATTGTTATATTATATTGCATAACTGCGTCTTTAAGTTGCAAAACCTGTACGCTTCTATGAATCATCAAGCAAATAGTAAGTGCAACACGTTTGAGCACACTCTAGTTTGGTATTATTAGAGAATTTGTTAAACTGCATCCAATCCATACTTATAAGTTTTTTTTTTTATAAAATAAGGGGGTAAACCAGCAAACGGGTCACCTAATGGAAAGCAACTACCGTCGCCTATGGACACTATATAACCTACTTATAAACTAGACCCACCATTAGGGCTTATATACTCTAAAAAACTAAGAAGCCTTTACAGTTTTAAGTTTATAGCCACTAATGGTTAGCATTAGAGTCATAGACTTAGGCCCAATTTCACTAGACGATGACTGTTACAGTTAAGCTCGAATTGCGATCACGTTACCTCTTTCGTTTTTCATATAAATGAAAGAGAACACATGACATTATAACAAGCTGTTTACACCAGACGTTGGTAAAATTGAACCGTAGAGTAAAACTTACTCTTTATTTCCCCCGGATTGACAGAAGAGTGTCTGGTGACGACCTCCTTCTCATTGTACAGCATGAACACCAGCGTGAAGAACACCCAGCACACCAGCAACAGGAACATCTTCAAGTAATGCCGAAAACACGACAGCTGGTGAGGAAGACGGTTAGGAATAATATTCGTCATGATTTTGAAATTCGAAAATAGTACGCTTGAGATGATCTTACCTTAGTCTTACGTGCCTTTTCATCACTGTCGGTACTGGAAATAATGATGATAGAATAATTAGTTGTTATAGTTAGAAATATATATGTGCTACGCTCAAAGACCGAAATCGCTCAATGAGCGAAAAAATGGCTCACAACGCGTTGTGGTCACAGTGAAACAGCCACGACGCGAAGTTCGCGTTGTGGCTCTAATGAAAACGGCCACGACGCGTTCTGGCAATCACAAAAAGGCCATAAAGCGAAATTCGTGTCGTGGCTGATTTGCTATTCGTTTTTCTTGATTTGTTCTTGATTGATTAATCATCCATAGGTATGAAAGATTATATTTGAATTACCACGTGCGTACTACAAAATATTTTTTCTTTTACAAAATCACTGCATATCAAGTTTTTCATTATTATTTGTAAAATATCCATAGTTCCATAATATGCGTATTAATATAATTAGAGATTAACTACGATAACTTGGCGCGCCCCTCCAAAATTCAAAACGTTTGAAGTGCGTTGTCAAAACGTTTGAGGTGCGTTGTCTTGCGCGGTAGGCTAGTTATGATGAGTTGACCAACAAATCTTGGTAATAAGTGACATTAACTGAAATATAACGTGTGCTGTAATTAGTTGAATGTTAAAGATAAATTTTATTCTTGGCTTCATAGTACTTACTGTAAAAAAAAAAACCTGTCACTTGTCATTTCTAATGTCAGTTTTTTTCCCGCTGATTTTGTTCTTTTTCCCGCCGTGTAAAAAGTTGTAAGCTGTTTGTGTTTTCAATAAATACTTTTGTATGAGAATTCTTGTTAATCTTGTCCATCTATCTCCAATTGGTTATGCGCCCAGATACGCGTAAAAGATTAACAAAGAGCAGAATACAAAACAAAACGTGTTACAAGGCAATTAGTCAAAAGTCAAGACGGCGTCGTCGTGGTCTTCATACGGAAGAATGAAGTTTGGAAAAGCTATGAATCTTGATAAGTTCGAGGGTTTTAATTTCAAACAATGTAAATTTCAAATAAAATGCGCGCTACGTGCAAAAGGTTTGGACATAAACAAGCCCAAACCTGAGACCAACCCACATCAGTGGAATAAGGATGACGGAATGGCGATGTTCATAATTACATCGGCCATGGATTTAAAACAAGTTGCGCTAATTGAGAATTGCGAGACAGCACTAGAGGTCATGACCAAACTTGAGTCCATTTATGAACAAAAGTCTGAAATGAATAAAATGTTACTACATGAACGTTTTTATCAATACAGAATGGTTCCGGGTGACAGTATGGCTCAGCATATAGCCAAAATCGAGAGCTTGGCTAAGCAATTAAAGGAGAATGGAGAGGATATCAGTGATACTGCTATCATTACTAAAATATTAAGCACACTGCCGCTCAAGTATAGATCTCTCCGTCAGGCTTGGATGTCACTTGATTCAAGTAAACAAACTGTGATCAATTTGACAGCACGACTATTAGATGAGGAGGCTAATTTTAGTGTGGAAGAAGAGAATGAGACAGCTTTAGTTGTAGCCAAACAAAGTGCAAAGAAAAAAATTTTTAAATCTTCAGAAACAAAGAAAGAATCAAAAGAAACAGCAAATCATCGTTTTGTTTGCTATAATTGTGGAAAAAGAGGCCATTATGCAAAAGACTGTCGTGCACCTAAACAAAATAAAAAAGGTAATAATATGTTGGCCTTCAACATAGATAGCACTGAATGGCAGGATGATGACGACGGAAGCAGTTGGATTTTAGACAGCGGTGCCTCAGCTCACATGTCTTATAAACGAGAAAATTTTGCTGAAATGTATCAATATACAGGACCCACACTGAAATTAGGAAACCAAGAAGATATAGATGTTGTTGGACAAGGAAATGTTTTGATTAATAAGTGTGTAAATGGACAGTGGGAGACAAGTATCCTTAAAAATGTCCTCTATGTACCTAAACTAAGAAGAAATCTGTTTTCTGAAGGAGCAGTTTCTCGACAAGGTTATAGTATTGTGAAGAAAAACACTCAAGCCTTGATTTACAAGGGCAATGACGTAGTAATGTGTGCTTATTTACAAAGTAACAATTTATATAAGTTGAAAGTGAAAACGATTCAAAATCCAGTCTGCAATGTTGTGCAAAAATTGGATCTTAAAACATGGCATGAACGTTTGGGTCACTTAAATATTAAAGAAATTCAGAAAATGTGTAAAAACAATATTATATCTGGTGTGGACTTATCAGACAGTGAAAAATTTGTGTGTGAGGGTTGTGCTTATGGAAAGCATGCCCGTCGACCATTCCAAAAATCATCGCGGCAACCACTACAGTCAGGTGATATTGTTTATAGCGATGTCTGTGGACCTATCAATGTATCGTCAGTACAAGGTATGAAATATTTTGTTATTTTCAAAGACGCTGCCACAAGTTTTAGGCATGTATATTTTTTGAAGAACAAGTGTGATGTGTTAGACTATTTTAAAATATATAATACAAAAATTAAAAATCTTTTCTCACATGGCGTGCGTATTTTACATACTGACAATGGTGGAGAATACACGAGTAAAGTTTTCAAAGAATACTTAGAACGTGAGGGTATTTCCCATGAACTCACCGCACCATACACCCCTGAACAAAATGGCCGTGCAGAGAGGGAAATCAGGACAATAATGGAAAGTGCTCGCTCCATGCTTTATTCCCGTGATGTACCACTTAACCTATGGGCAGAAGCCGTCAACTGCAGTGCTATTCTGAAATCCTAAAAATTCCGTTCGAATGTCACTTCGAATTTCACTCTCGCTTCACTTCTCACCTCACCTTAAGTTTGTTTGGTATTCAGAAATACAAATCCGAAAACTTCAAGGCCAGGCGAAGTGAAGTGACAATCGGAAACTTGAGTGAGTTTTGTCTATGGTGCTAGTGCGGAATATCTTCATATCGATAGTAAAATATTTATTTTAAAAGCACATTTTGGTATTATAAATACTTCAAAATAATGAAAATATGCCAAAGCAATGTCGTATATTCCATTTGAACATTGGTTTCTATTTTTAAATATAATTTAGCTAAGATTTTATTAACATTGACCTCAAACGAGTCTCAAACGTTGTCAACCATAGCTGTCACGAGTCAGAAAAAAAAACATTAGTAAACAATAACAAGCGCTCTGAGCTCTTGAAAAAGTTTTATTTTCAAAAGTTTCGTGTTTTCAAGTGGTTGTGTCGTGTTCACGGTGTTTTCTTAGTTCAATTTTGCTAAATTATCAGTTGGCAAACTTCGCATCTAAAATAAATCACCACAATAGTAATGGAAAGGTAAGTGTTAACTAATATTTACTTACACATATATGTATTTAACTAAAGCATATTATTTAAACCAACCTTTTAAACATTTAGAGTACGGACTTCCCATCCCTCTCCTGCGCAGTTGGAAGCTTTAGTACAGTTTCTGGAGAGAAAACCTAGTTTAGCCAAAGGGTTTTCAAAATCATTGGGAGCCAAGCAATTAGCTCATAAAGAGTAGTCTAGATTGGCCACTACTTTAAATAGTATGGGAGGGTGCATTAAAAATGACAAAAAATGGATAAAAGTAAGTTGTATTTTATTATTGCTACGGTATCAGAGACTAACAATATGAATATAAGCGGGGCTTGGAATAATACCTAATCTTTGTAACTAGAGTTGCTGCCTAAGGTACTTAGCTAAAACTTTGTTATAAATTGCTTATTATTTTCAGTACTGGAATGACAAAAAAAGTTTTGTAAAAAAAAAAGGCTGCTGCTCGAGCTCGAGCTAGACGCCAAACTGGTGGTGGAAACGTTGATGTCCCCGAATTGACCGAAGTCGAGGAAAGGATTTTAACGTTGATGGGTGGTGAAGGTTTTGCAGTTGGTGATACACATTTAAGAATAGAACCTTTTGTAAGCAGTGATAAGATTGAATCATTAAAGTACCTACTCAGGGTGCGACTTGCAGTATTTATTGTTGTTATTTTTAATTCCAGGAATCAGAAAATCTAGACAGTGAAAGTCCATCTATTTTGGCAAGAGGGCTCCACGAAGAACCAGTACCTGGGATATCCGGCGTTCTTTTAGAACAACCAATAGTAAGAAATTTGTTTTTTTTTTAAATATTGTTTATCAATTATCAAACCTCTACAATTCCAGAGTAGGCTATTCTTAGGTCAAGTACCTATTTAATTTTTTTGCAAAATGCCAGTGTTTTTTTTTACAAAATTCATAGTTACTCTATTAAATCAAAGTTATATCCCACATGCACTGCTTATTTCAACAGTCACCTTTTCTTTACAATCAATAACAAAGTGTTATTTTAATTGCAGGATTATACACCTGATGAAATAATAATAGACAATGCTGAGAGAAATAATTTTAATGCTATTGTGAGTACAAACTACTAATTTATTTAAGTATACTTAACTACCAAATTTCTTAAGAAATGAAAAAAGTAAGTTGTTGGCTATCAATGCTAAGCAAGTATATGATTTACTGAACTCATATTATTTTATTTTTAGGTGGATCATGGACTGGAGAGTGAAAACATTACATTGCAAAATCAAGAAATGCCTCCAGAAACTGTACCACTAGCCTATAATACTGTAAGTTATTATGTTTCAGTCAACCTTGTAACTTACCCTGTGTTTTTAAATAAAATATTTAAGAACCATCAAAAGTGCTCCAATCTCTTTTTTTTCTTTCAGGAGAATGCTGATAGTGTTCAAGTAAATGTGTCAGAGCAGCCAGACTCAGAACGCATTCCATTACGTCGCAGAAGTCGTCAACCGCCATCTGTTTCATCAAGTGAGTATAATTTTTTTCAGCAGCCACTTGACTCAGCAGGGGCGATTCAACTAAACAAGATGTTTGGTCGGATCGACCCTCATTAATCTAACTACCTAAGACATAAGGTTCATATTTTAGGAAAGTTTTTTATTGCTTTGTGCCAGCTTATTATTTATGATACAAAAGGTTTGCTAACTTGATTGCAATGCACTTCAAGATCCAAAAAAATGGTTCTGCCCTTTTGCATTTTTGGCCACATGTGTCGAAAGGTTAGTAAGTACCAGCTTCCTAACACAATTTAAAAATTAAAATGTTTCCAGCCCCTAGACGCCGTGCACGCCCTCGATGCCGTAGAAGACTCCAGTCGCAAAATAGAGTGTTGCCGTCCTCACCTCCGGCACAAAGGAGGACGCAACTCGTTGGTGTTGCTAATAAGTTCCTAGAGTTGGAAACTCGACGCGTCAATTTGGAAGAGAAATTAGTGTCCGTCATGGAACATTTTATGCACTACCAACGTGATATAATAGATGCTGTTGGGAAATTAGGCGCGGGCATGAGTTCTTTGGCAGATGCCATAAATAGAACCAACACTTCTTAGTTACTTTAAGTAGGTAGATTATAATAGGTAAGTCACAGTAATGTGTAAAGGTATATGGACTGACTAGTGTACAACACGATTTTTGAGCCTGAGTTCTGTGCACCCTATTTCGATGTATTAGTTAATTTACACCTAATTAATTATAGAATCAGTGATTTTAACTCATAAAGTTTGCTTTTATAGAAACTGAGACCTTTTGAACTTTCAAATTTTGAAGAAAAGCTGAATTTTCTTCTTTCAGTTATGTATGAAAATAATATAATATTATATCACTATTTTTTTTATTTATATTGTTGCTTAAATTCTCAAAATAAAATTAAAATGTTGAAATTATATCGTTTAGATTTAAAAATGTTTTTTTTTTGTATCTAGGTGAGCATACCCTAAATACAGCTTGCTGTGTGCTCCGGTCTAGATATTATGTGGCGCTCCTATTTATTTTCTAGTATTGAATAGTAACTTAAAATTAGTTCATATTATGCTTGACAAAGTTTTTAATTTGTTGATCAACTATCTCTTTAACTCTTATTTTAATAAATCTAAGAATTTTGCAAAAATCTTATATTTTATTCGGCTTCGCCTAGAATATAAAGGCAAACTTTTATTTTTGAAATTTGTGTTTCTGGTTAGTTTTCAATGCAAACAATCGGATAATAGTCATTAAGCTCAGAATACAGAACAAACTGATTGTTCTGTATTCTGAGTCATTATTCATTAAGTAACAGGCACAAGAAAAAAAATTTTTTTGTCGATTTAGGTATGTTATTTTTATTTACTTTTTACAAGACGTGTATTCTAGATAATATTTGTTTTGATTAGTCAAGTTTCTATAATAAATAATATAAAATAAAATAAAATATCTTTTTATTCGAACTTAAATTTTCGAACGAAGAAACTACGTTGCCTACCACCGCGCCGGTTCGGGAACTACCCCGCCGAGAAGAACCGGCGTAAGAAACTCGCACGGGGCCATCTTTTACTAAAAAAATGGAAAATTACAATGTTATGGCTAAGACTAAAATTAGAAGATTATTGTGTTAACACTTAGATAAAGTTAATTAATTATTATTTACTATTTAATTTACAATTAAAAATATGCATATTGTAAAATTATCACTATCAAGTAACTATTTAACTTAAAAAAATACTTTTAATCATTCACACCTACAAAATAAACTATCTCCGCCCTCGCCATAAAACATTGACTAGGTCATTACGTGCTGCCCTACCCATGTTTAGGTCTTGAAGAAGGGAATCTGCCACCTGTTCCCTTTCTTGCATTGAAATCTCCCTTCTGGCCTCTTCTATACTAAGAACTGGTGCAGGCATACCAGCTCTATTACACATGTTGTGCAAAACACAACATGCTGTAATAATTCTCGCAGCCACATCAGGAGAGTAATGCAACACCCTATGTGCAAGAAGACATCTGAAACGACCTTTCAGAACACCAATAGCACGTTCGACACTGTTTCGAGCTGTTGCATGCAATTTGTTGTAGTGCTCTTCGGGACTGTTGTCTTCTGCATTGGCTATCGGGATCATTAAATAGGGCCGTTGAAGATAACCTGAATCACCTGAAACAAATAACTTCTATGAAACTAGAAGGCACTGAGTACTGGGTACTACATAATGATACTCAATAGGTACTAGAACCAACCTAGTAAGTATGCAGTCTCTCCAGAATGTATTAGTTGCTCGAGGTGAGATTTTATTGGCGAATTATTAAATATGTGGCTATCGTGTGAAGCTCCACCAAACGAAGAATCCACGTGTAATATATTTAAATCCGCATCTGTGATCTGAAATACACAAAAACATATTATGTAAGTAGGTAATTGGTAGGATACTTACTTTAATGAAATTCTTAAGTAGAACTTACCAATAAAACATTTCTTGCATGAAAGCCTTTACGGCAGTAAAACCTATCCTCATTTTGTCGCGGTCTTATTATTGCAACAAATGTCCCATCGATACAACCTATGACACCTGGTATGCCAAACTTTTCATAAAACCTGTAAGAGAAAAAAGATTTTAGCGAGATTTATTTAAGATCTTGGTGAACAAACTGCTGTGTGTGTCTAGATACCAAAATTTGTTGCTGAAGTATTTGCATTATGTTGAATTACTTAATTAAAGTAGGTACCTTATACCGTAAGACTTACTTTTCTTTGAGTCTTGTCCTTTCAGCTGAATTCTGGGGAAAGCGTATATACTTCCGTACTATACTCGGCTGACTTAGCAATCTTACTATCTCATCAATAGATCTTGATATCGATGGTTGGGACATAAAGGTACCTATATTCCTTCCTATAATCCTTTGGTAGCTCCCAGTGGCTAAGAAAGCAAGAGTGCACTGTAACTGAAAAGAAGGTGTAATGTTATTATGTTATGTGTAGGCAGCTGCAGGTATATAATATACGCAGTTATCACCTAGGTATGTATAAAGGTGAAATTAGTAGGAAATCTATATTATATGTTATTTACAAGTTTAAACTATAATGAGTTAGACAAGTAAGAAAGTAACTACCTATTTATTATGCACCTACAATAAATTAATAAGTTGGATGTCTTATCATTAATACTTCAGTCGGAATTTCCAGGAATTGCTATTGTATTCTATTGTTGTCGCGATCACCGGTGCTCGCGCGGGGCCTGAAGGATTAAATACTTACTTTTAACCTAATGCTCAAACTTCCTCTAGTCCTAGTTCTGACGAGATTAGATAATTCTTCATGCAACTCGTCTATCATGTCCTCGCTAAGGCGGTATTGGCGCACATAGTCATCTCCTCTATTCAGCAAGGGCAGATTTCTGACACGCCGAGCTTGGCGTCGAGATGCTAATAAATCCAAATCATTGGCTTCTTTTAATAAATACAGAAGAAGAAAGGAGCGTGACATCTGAAAAAATAGGTATTATGTAGATTCAGACTTTGTAATTCGGTACATAATAATACAAAAGTAGTTATTTTATTGTTTAGTAATTATTTTAAATTTTACTAATACTTAATTACTTAAAAATTATATTTTTAATTTTTTAACTAACGAAAGAAACGTATTAACGAAAAGATAATAAGTGTAAATTGTTGTGTAATAAAAACACAAACAAAATTTAGATAAAAACAAAAGTTTTGTCAAGTTATTTTTTAAAGTTTATGAAGCTATAAGTTTGCAAAATGAATAAAATAATCAATAATAATTAAAAAGTCGTCACTTACGTTTATTAAACGATAAAAATCCAAACACAAGCACCAACCAATACAAGATTTCACTAGAAATTTAGTAACCTAAAATCTGACAGATGAATTCGTAAGTGGATTCGAAGCGACTGCTGAAATAGCGGCGGAATTTGTTTCTGAATACCAAACCCTCTTATCAACTGTCAAGTTCTCACTTTATCTAGTTCACTTCACCTGCGTTTCCGCCCGGGCGGCGCTAGTATCGATTTCACGTTGTTTCTGAATACCGATTGTTCATGTAGCGCTAATTCCGCTGCGAATTCACAGGCGACTTCGCTTGTGACTATTTCAGAATAGCTCTGCTGTGCTGTTTATTTATTAAACCGCACATCTTCTAGCCAGACACCTAATATTACACCTATGGAGTTATGGTGTGGTATGAAACCAAGCCTGGACCATGTTCGAGTCTTTGGTTGCGAGGGGTTTGTTCATGTTCCTAATCAATTAAGAAGTAAACTGGATTCTAAAAGCCGCAAAATGATGCTTGTAGGCTATGATAATACTAACTATAAAATGTATGATCCAAACACAAAAAGAATAACAGTATCCAGGAATGTTATATTCAATGAACAGAAAAGTATTGAAGTAAGAGGGAATAAAACTGAAATTTTGATTTATGATGATGATGATGAAGAGGAGACAAATAACGCAGAGAGGCATGTGAGTAATGAGCATACTACTTCAGATTATAGTGATGAGAGTACACATACTGCCGTCAATGAACAAGATGAGACATATCAACCATCAACGGATAATTATTATTCTGATTCATTTGATTCTTATGTGATTACTCGACCACGGAGACAAGGGACATTTGAGGCAAATTTAATGGAGTTTGATGTGCCAGTGACTTATGATGAAGCCATAAATAGCAAGGAAAGTAAGTTATGGCTTGATGCTATAAAAGAAGAGTTGGATGCTCATAACTCTAACAATACATGGAGTTATGTTGAAAAACAAAATCAGAGAACCATTACCTCAAAATGGGTTTTTAACATTAAAAGAAAGCAGAATGGTGATGTTGATAGATACAAAGCCAGACTGTGTGCCCGTGGTTTTACACAAATAGAAGGAATAGACTATAGTGAAATTTTTTCTCCTACTACAAGATATGAGTCGATAAGAATATTGTTATCGGTCTCTGCAGAACATAACTGGGAGATAATACAACTAGACGTCAAAACAGCCTTCTTATATGGAGATCTGGAAGAGGATATATTCATGGAAATCCCAGATGGAGTTGTTGCACCTAAAAATACTGTGTGTAAACTTAACAAATCCCTTTACGGCTTAAAACAAGCATCCCGCTGCTGGAATAGAAAATTTACTGACTTTTTAGTTAAGTTTGGCTTTATTCAGTCACAAGCTGACAACTGTGTGTTTGTAGGTAACTTTCAAGGTAATAAGGCTTTGTTGATTTTATATGTAGATGATGCCTTAATTATGTCTCAGTCTAGAAAAGTGTTGGACTATATTATTAGTTACTTAAAACATGAATTTAATATAAAAGAGTTAGAACTAAGCCGGTTTGTTGGTTTAGAAATTATTAAAACTAAAGATTCAATATGTATTAGTCAAAGGCAGTATATAGACCAAATTATAAATAAATTCAATCTGAGTACAGCTCACCCGTGCAGTACACCTATTGATGTAAATGTCCAAATTACTAAAAATGTAGATAGCATGCAGTGTAATTTTCCATATAGAGAAGCCATTGGGTCATTATTGTTTTTATCTATGGCGTCTAGGCCAGATATTGCATTTGCTGTTAATCTTTTAAGTAGATATGTCAATAATCCAGGTCTGCAACATATAACTCAGCTTAAAAGGATTATTAGGTACCTTATTAAAACAAAAGATATATGTATAAAGTACCAAGGTCATGTAGATTTAATTGGATATTCAGACTCAGATTTTGCTGGGGATTTAGATACAAGGAAATCAACTACAGGTTATATTTTTATGTTAAATGGTGGCCCTATATCTTGGGCAAGTCAGAAACAATCTTGTATTGCCCTATCAACAACTGAGGCTGAATTTATGGCAGGATGTGAAGCTGCCAAAAATTTACTGTGGTTAAAACAATTTTTCAAAGATATTGATATTAAACAGAACTGTACTTGTTTATGTATTGATAACCAGAGTACTATTAAATTAATCTATAATCCTGTGTATCATAAAAAAACTAAACACATTGATGTGAAATTTAATTTTATTAGAGAGAAGGTACAGCAAAAATTAATTGATGTTCAATATGTACAAAGTTCTGAGCAAATGGCTGATATTTTAACAAAAGCTCTGCCTACTGTTAAATTTGAGCATTTGAGAGATGAAATATTGTATAATAATAGTTAAAGTTTGTTTAAGTCTTTATTGTAAATTATAAGTAATGCAGGCGGAATTTGTTAATATAAAATTTAGTGGGAGTGTTAAAGATAAATTTTATTCTTGGCTTCATAGTACTTACTGTAAAAAAACAAACCTGTCACTTGTCATTTCTAATGTCAGTTTTTTTCCCGCTGATTTTGTTCTTTTTCCCGCCGTGTAAAAAGTTGTAAGCTGTTTGTGTTTTCAATAAATACTTTTGTATGAGAATTCTTGTTAATCTTGTCCATCTATCTCCAATTTTGAATACTTACTACATACAAACTCTTTCATAAGGATGTGACTACACACATTGAAACAGTCATTTGGAGGGGCGCGCCATGTTATCGTAGTTGATCTCTACTGTCTGTCTGTCTGGCGCAAAGTGCTATTGTTTGTTATTGTTTTTTTTTTAATACAAGGTAATCTGATCTTAATAAATAAAAAGTATTTAGTTTTATTTTTATTTACATATAATTTAAATATAATACTACTAGTTGATGCCCGCAACTATGTTGCGCCAGACAGACAGTAATAATAATAGTACGAATAGTATGGAAGTATGGATATTTTATAACGATCGTTATGCAGTGATTTAGTAAAAGAAAAAATATTTTGTACCTACTACACGTGGTAATTCAAATATAATCTTCCATACCTATGGACAATTAATCAATCAAGAACAGATCAAGAAAAACGAATAGCATATCAGCCACGACACGAATTTCGCGTTATGGACTTTTTCGATTGCCAGAACGCGTCGTGGCCGTTTTCGTTAGAGCCACGACGCGAATTTCGCGTCTACACTTTTTGTAACCCATCAATCCCCAAGCAGCACCCGGCTGTCGCATAACAATTGAAAATCTATTGTGTCTGCTAAGTACCTTTGGTTCTCTTCATCAGGCACAAGGAAACTGACTCCATCTGGCTTCGGTGTCTCCTCTACCACGCGGTTGTTGTCCAAATGTGGGGCTGACTTCACCGACGGCAGTCGCTTGGAGCTGTTCTTGACCTTCAGAGGTATACTCTCTTGTCTGCTCGCTGCAAAAAATATCCTCTATAAGTAATGAGATAGCATGAGCAATGAGCATAAGGTCCACCTGAACTCTAGAATAATAATTGAATCCCTACTAATATAATATTATGCGAATGTGTGTCTGTCTGTTCGTCTCTTACCTCTTCACAGCCAAGCCGCTGAACCGATTTTCCTGTGGTATGGATATATTGTACTTTGAATCCCAGGAAAGGACAAAGGGTATTTTTGACAAAGGATACAATATGTCATCTAGATTCTAGTGTTACATTATAATTATACCTATTAAGGCATCGTTAAGGCTTAAACTGCAAAAAGTCAAGAAATTGCTGACCATGTATTAGCTTTGTCCACACTGTGCCTTTTTCTGTTCGTCAAGGGCATGCGTTATAGCGCAGTCAACAGCGAACGTGAGGCATGCCCGCGACGCATGACCTCTGACCGTATCCAAAACTTTCGCTTTGTTCTTTAATGACAATGTTGGCGTTGCGTTCGTTGACGCATTCAATTATTGAATGCGCCAAAACGAAACTTGAATGAAAGAAGATGATAAAAATTGAAGACGAAAGCGCATAATGTGGACTATTCAGGTGGAGCACTCTTTCGTTTGGTTATGACATTAAAAAGTCATTATTCACATTGACATTGAAAAGTTGCACGACATTAACCTTTTGTGACATATTCCGACCTTAACACTTTGGTAATAAAGTTCAAAAGACGTAAAACATCCGTTCGCGTCAGCACATTGATGATCAAAGTCTGTCTGGTCCACCCATTCCTTGTACAGTCATTACAATACTGATTTATAGTGACCGACCGAACTTTCGGTTTCGGTTTCGGCCAGTTTCGGCTAAAAAATCTAGTTTCGGCCTTAGTTTCGGTTTCGGCCAAAATATAGCCGAAACTTTCGGCACGGCCGAAACTGATGCGTCGTTCGGTAAACTTCGCAATTAACTCGTGGTTGCTTGCCAGCGAGGCCCGGCCCCGTCTCAGTTCGCCACCATCTATTTAATCGTGTTTTGAGATAATGTTTTCCAGATTAGTCCCAAATCAAAAATTAGCACTTCGTTTTATTTTAACTAAATTGTCTAAGCTTATTGTTATCGAAATTATATTATTGAATTTTATTTCTACGACACACGCAAGCTTATCTTCTTAAAATTATAAAAAAATATTTTCAAATGTGCTAGTCGCGCTAAAACTTGAAAACTGCTAATGAAATGCTATGATAAATTGATTATACTAGAGATCGTCCTATGGTCGAAATTCGACCTTACTTGCAAGTTGCAACGATATTAGGACTACTACTTCTATTTTGTAAAAAAATATTGACTTCATCCAAACTTCATCATAGTTTTTTTCAATTCTTGTCTCTGGGACTCAGCTGATCTCAGGCTGGCCGTTTAAGCATTGTCTAACAGTACTTATCTAAAATGAAATAAAAAAAAACAATAATCCATTTTCAATTTGTCAAGTTGTTGTCAACAGACTTCAACCATAAATAAAAGAGTATAATTTGTGTAATGTATAGGCTTATCACTCAAAAATCTGTCATCTTTTTTAGTAGTAGTGTCGTAGTGTGTGTAACGTTTTATTTGTTAAAAATATATATAATAAAAGCATAATTTTAAAATAATATTGGCTCGATGCACTCCTTCTCCATATAAACTATAACTGTGCGAAATTTCATGCACCTACGTTTCCCCATTTTTCGTAAAAAGGGTTACAAAGTTTTTCTCTCACGTATTAATTGATTATATTGCGTATGAACTATTTACTAAGAATTTTGTTTGACTGTGAGATTATAGGATATATTAAGATATATCTTGCAAGATTTATGTAGTAAATCATCTCGCCTCACTCTTTTACTTTTACCACGCGGTTTATTTAAATATTTAAAATTATCTTTTAACTATGTTCGCGCAATCTCTTAGGACTTAGACCGTTCCTATCCTGCTAGAATCTTATCTAGCCCACTTCCTCGTAAGCTTCACTCTTGCAGCCTTTACACCAATCACACGTAAAACTTCGTTTTATTAAACTAAGTTCTCAATGAACAATTAACGCGTTTATATGGCGACGTAAATCTCGTTTTGTTTCAAATATATTTTACATTCTTCTTTTAATCGCGATTAATTCGCGATGAATCTAAGTTTACGTTACGTCACGCGATGATTTTTATGTTTTTATCATCTTGGCCTTGTCACGTTGTTTTATTAACAAAATAGCAAGAAACGATAAATAACCTAACCAAACGCATCTGTGAAATCTGTCATCTTAACAATTTTTTCGTCTATATTTTTCGATCTGTCATGACACTACACTTACAGGAGCAAATGTATTTTATGAAGTTAAAACTCGAATATTGGGCGTTCAGAATATAAAAATCGGATTTGATGTGAATGAGTTTAGTCTAAGTTGGTAAATTGCAATTGAGTGTTATATAAACGTGTTTATACGATTAAGAACCGGTTTGGTGTGCGCGAAGCGCGTTGAATCTTTTTGGTGAAATCTCACCTACTTGAAATCATTTAAAAAACGGAATATAGTACAAAAAAGTTTCCAGGGAACTTAATCAAGTCTAAGATTATTAATATTTATTTTAAGAAATGTCGCAAAAAGTAAAAAATTCAATGTGGTACTTTTTCTTTGGTTTAAAAAGTTGTAATATATTATGTTGAAAATCAATAAATTTTAGAAAGTAATCGTAATTTTAAATGTTTTACCAAGTTTCGATTTCGGATTCGGTTTCGGCTGAAAAACCAGTTTCGGTCACTACTGATTTATATATAAATACCATAATACCACAATATAATAGTTGGTACCTATTAGATATCATGATAGGGAAAACTCAAATTGTTATGCTACGTTTTGAGGCTTGCCGAGCCACGGCAAGCCTCCACAAGCCCGAGCGTGAAAACAGGTGAAATGGCTTGGCTTGCGTGAGCTTGCGGACGCTTGTAGACGATCGGGAGTAGTGTCGGTTTTTGGACAGAGATCAAAGGGCATGTACGTAATACACTGACGCGTTCACGACCGTGAAAACGACTTACAAATGCAAAGCGAGATTTGTGGAGGTTTGTGGCTTGTGGAGGCTTGCCGTGGCTCGGCAAGCATCAAAACGTAGCATTATAATGGTTAGGTACTTAGCGATAATCAACACGGAAGAGGTTTTTAAATGACAGTTAAACTGTAGTTAAAGTTAAACCTTCTTTAAACAATTTATTTTATGAGTAGTAAATAGTAGATACTATGATACTCTAGGTCAGCGGTCGGCAACCTTTTGGCAGGCAAGGGCCACAAGGTGGAAAAACAAACTAAAGGCGGGCCGCAGGCCTCATACTCGTATTCATCTCGTATTAACCCTAGAAGTTCAGTATACCTACACATAATGAAGGGAAATAAGTTTAGTGTTTGTTATAAAATGACAAAAACGGCTACGTTCGTAAGAGGCAATTACTACTGGCAATGTTAGAAAACACTGTTTTTTATATGCCATATATAACTTATTATCATAACATATTCACGGGCCGCAAGTATGACGTTCGCGGGCCGCATGGAGCCCGCGGGCCGCGTGTTGCCGACCGCTGCTCTAGTTGATAAACCTACATTGATGTTATCTAAGGTACGGTTATGTTTACTTTGTTGGGGAAAAACGCAAGAACCTAGCCTTTTTTGCTTTTCCAGCATTTTCGGCGCACAAAATCAAGGCACTATAAAGGTTCCTGAATCCAGATGCTTCAGTTAGAACATTGCGACTTTAATAACTTTTATTAACCTTATAGAACGTTAAAATAAGTTATTGTCTCTTGACAGAGCTAGCATCAAAGATCTTTTAGCAGTTAGCACGAAATAATAAATTCTTGGAAAAACTTTTTTATTTTTGCTACTCACCAACTGCAAATGGTCTCTATTTACTCAATTATTTAGGAGTTTAGTGGGCGGACACGTAAACTTATATCAAATGGCAGTATATCTATTAAGAGTCTGCTGCCAAAAATTCCAAAGCACGCTAGCCCCGCCTACACACCCCGCTATCCCCCCATCGTGATAATATAATGATTCCATGAATCGTGCTCCCGAGCAATGTGCTTTACCCTGCAGCTAATAGTAAACAATATCGCGTAACAACGGTTCCCGCATTATAGCACGAAAGTAAGAGCGCTTAGAGACGAACAACACGTGTCGGCGGCACGCGTCGGCGGCAGTCGACGGCACGTGTCGGCGGCAGTCGACGGCAGACGACGGCACGTATCGGTGGCAGTCGGCGGCAGTTGACGGCAGCCGTCGACAGTTTATCACGCTTGCAGTTGTGACGTAACGCGTAAAGGTAAGCGTCCACAGGTCGGTATCGTACGCAACGGACGTTTTGCATCAAACGGATATTTTTTTACAGTAGATCCACTGTATCGGCAGCGTACGGATTACCGACTAGCCAGTATGTTTATCTTCAAATTAGTCCAAACAATGTTCCTAATCGAAAATTTCTGCTTTCGACTTTTCCATCCAAATTTTGAGCATTTATTTGCTGAGCTAGTACCCCTAGGTACGTCACAACTGGGGTCTGGGAGTCCACCACCAACTCTCCTAAGCGACACCGTTTGACAGATAAACATTTATTACTTTTACGTCAAGCTAGCGATCTTAAAAATTTGATATTTCACAGCGGATTTAACATTGTTTTGCATTTTTTACCGTTTTTTAGTAAAATTATATTTAAAAAGTGAGTACGGTAATGTTATTGTAATCTTACAACAAAGTGTTCTGGAAACATGATAGTTTTAGGAAAGGTCGTGGTAGGCCCCCTGCAAGCGTCATAAACTGTCAACGGCTGCCGTCGGCTGCCGTCGACTGCCGCCGACACGTGCCGCTGACTGCCGTTGACTGCCGCCGACACGTACCGTCGACATGTGCCGTTCGTCTGTAAGAAGCCTAAGGGTCGTAAGTCCCAAAACTGTTTTTGATGATTACTTAAAAATTAAATACAATACTAATATTTCCTTTTGCCATTATTTTATAAAGTGTGTGATTGTAGTAGTGCAAGTTATTTAATTATAGTAACTCAATAAGTGTAACAGATATTTGTTAAAAAGCCCAGAAAGCTCTACCTGAAACCATGCAGTCACAAACTATAAATATTTTTAAGAAACGAGTTAAGGAATATTATCTAAATCTGTCATAATAAATAAATATAAATGTACTTACCTTTTTTTCAAATATTATATTTGTGTAAATTTTATGTAAGTAGTTTATATAAACAATTTTTGTGTACCTATTATAACATGTGTTATTTAAATATGTCATATGTAGTATATTTAGTCATAATATTGAATAAATACTTTTATTTTTATTGTATTTTAAGTTAAAGGTTGTCTGGCAGAAACTGCTGTAAGCAGTAAGACCGCCTATTTGTACTAAGTTTTCTTATATTGTGTTTTTATTTTTATGTTTAGTTTTAAGTTGTGCAAATAAAGAATTTTCTATCTATCTAAAAAGATTCATAATTTCGAAAAATATAACTATCGAGTCAAATTAAGTGAATCGTGTTTTCCGTTTAGCAAATATCAGATAAAACAATGATTTAAATAAATCTTAATTACATTTAAGTCTACCGTCTTCCGGGATAGTAATACTTACCTATTAGAAAACACGGCAAAATTTGGCAGCCCGCTCTTAACTACTACGTCTACGGTGTCCCAAATTTGGGCACGATTTACATCCTTAAACATGACCTTGGTCCTTATTAAGTTATGCCAAATAGACGATTCAATATACTTTAATTTGTACCTTCATGTCAACCTTTGAGTTTTGACAAAGCGATAATTCCAAGAATTAGCAACTACTCATTGGTCTGTAAATGATAACAATTATATACGTGAACAAGTATTGTTGAAAAATTATATAGAAAAACCCACTACATGGGTCCAAGACTGCAATCTACAAAATATATAATATACTAGCTGTCCCGGTGAACTTCGTGTCACTTAAAAACCTTCCCTGGACTTCTACGAATATTTTAAGACCAAAATCAGCCCAATCCGTTCAGCCGTTTTCGAGTTTTAGCGCGACTAACACATTTGAAAATCCATTTTTATATAGTACTAGCTGTCCCGGTGAACTTCGTGTCACTTAAAAACCTTCCCTGGACTTAAAGGATTATTTTAAGACTAAAATAAGCCAAATCCGTTCAGCCGTTTTCGAGTTTTAGCGCGACTAACACATTTGAAAATCCATTTTTATATATAAGAAGACTAAATGTCCCAGTGAACTTCGTGTCACTTTAAAGCCTTCCCTGGACTTCTACGAATATTTTAAGACTAAAATCAGCCCAATCAGTTCAGCCGTTTTCGAGTTTTAGCGCGACTAACACATTTGAAAATCCATTTTTATATATAACTAGCTGACCCGACAGACGTTGTCCTGTCTTAGCGATGATTATTAAATTCGAATTGGTATAATTAAGAGAACAATAGATTAAAATGTATTATCTCCATGCCTTTAATCAAAATAGATTAAATAGTTTAAGCGAAAATCAGTTTATTGTGCGGGAACCGTACATTTTCCGGGACAAAAAGTATCCCTTGTCCTTTCCCGAGACTCAAAGTATCTCCATACCAAATTTTATCAAAATCTATTGAATAGCTTACGCGCAAATCACAAAAGTATATTGTGCAGTAACCGTACATTTTTCCGGGACAAAATGTATCCTATGTTCTTTTCCGGGACTCGAAGTATCTCTCCACCAGTTTTCAGCCAATTCGGTTCATTCGTTCTTGAGTTATAAGTAGTGTAACTAACACCACTTTCTTTTATATATATAGATACTAGCTGTTGCCCGCGACTTCGTCCGCGTGGACTTTAGTTTATAGTTGTTCCTGTACATCGATTGAATAGTTAACGCGCAAATCATAAAAGTATATTGTGTGGGACAACATACTTTTATGATATGATAGATGTTCCGCGCGGCTTCGCCCACTTAATTTAGGAATGTAACGGAAGCCGTACATTTTTCCGCAAAAAAAAACCTATTTTCTTTCACGTGGTCTATTCTTTATGTGTGCCAAATAACATAAAAATTGCTCCAGTACGTTCAAATAAGCCCTTTCAAATAACTTCCCTCGTTTTTTCCATACTTTCCTCTATTTCTTCGCTCCTATTAGTCATAGCGCAATAAAGTATAGCCTATAGCCTTTCTCGATAAATAGGCTATCTAACACTGAAAGAATTTTTCAAATCGGACCAGTAGTTCCTGAGATTAGCACGTTCAAATAAGCCATTTCAAATAAATTCTCCCGTTTTTTCCATACTTTCCTCTATTTCTTCGCTGCTATTAGTCTTAGCGTAATAAAGTATAGCCTATAACCTTTCTCAATAAATAGGCTATTTAACACTGAAATAATTTTTCAAATCGGACCAGTAGTTCCTGAGATTAACTCCTTCAAATAAGCCCTTTCAAATAATTTCCCCCCGTTTTTTCCACACTTTCTTCTATTTCTTCGCTCCTATTAATCTTAGCGTAATAAAATATAGCCTATACCCTTCCTCGATAAATAGGCTATCTAACACTGAAATAATTTTTCAAATCGGACCTGTAGTTCCTGAGATTAGCGCGTTCAAACAAACAAACAAACTTTTCCCAATTATAATATTAGTATAGACTAGCTGTCTCGGTGAACTTCGTGTCACTTTAAAACCTTCCCTGGACTTCTATGAATATTTTAAGACTAAAATCAGCCCAATCTGTTCAGCCGTTTTCGAGTTTTAGCGCGACTAACACATATGAAAATCCATTTTTATATATAAGAAGATTAAGACTAGACGTACCGCACGGCTTCGCCCGCGTAAATTAGATATTTCACAGAATTTAATTATTCCACAAAAAATAGCCTATAATACTTCACGTGGTCTACATGTACCTACGCTCTACAATATTTGTAGCTATATGTATTGTAATTTGTAGCGCGGTAAAGCATGTAGGGAATAGGCGCACACATTTCCTACATGCTTTACCCATATCTTTACCTACCTTAATTGCCACCGTTTTGTTCGTTATGTTTATAAACGTCTAGTGTGGTTCTACGAAATGGTAAGTATCCAAATTAGTTAAATTTTCGCTATGTTATTGAGAAAAGGGTCAAGTTGATTGCAGAAGGTCTACAAGGGTCATATTGAATGAAATATATAGGCATTAGATAACCCACATTGGAATTCATTGAATGAAACAGCAGCCAGCCCGCTGATAACACTGATAAGAAATTACACACTTTGAGCTTGTGTGAAGGTTGCCCTTAAATGCGGAATTTAGTGCGAGTTGCATAGTCAAGAGAAATTATTATGAATATCTTAGGGTGGGTTGCACCTGCAACTAACTAACTTTAACTATAACTACAATGCAAAATGTCAAATCTTTGGTTAAAGCACCATATTTAACCATAACCATAGAGCTCGACAAGAAATGCTATTGTATTTTTTTTATTAAATAAGGGGGCAAACGAGCAAACGGGTTACCTGATGGTCAGCAACTACCGTAGCCCATGGACACTCGCAACAAGAACTGCAGGCGCGTTGCCGGCCTTTTAAAAAAGAATACGCTCTCTTCTTGAAGGTTTGCAGGTCGTATAGGTCCGGAAATACTACTGGTGACAGTTCTATTGTTGTCGCGATCACCGGTGCTCGTACGGGGCTTGATGTGTTAAAAGAATTCAAATTTTAAATCATCCATTAGTGAGACTATCATTATACAAATAAAAGATGTAACGCAATTTAACCCTAGAGTGGTCGCGCGGACTACCGTTGTAGTCCACTGTCGCAAAACTTGTGATTACCTAAAACCCATATTAGCGAATAGCGAACAATTTGACGCTCCGTATACTTGTAGCGGGATATAATGCGCATGTGCTCCTTAGCCCCGCAGAACAAAAGTACAAGAAGATAATGAACAAGTGCCAAAAATACTAAATTTGGACCATTCCTAAATAGTGTGTCTGTCGTGTCTCGAAAATAACTACGAATAATAAAAACTAAGGAAGAGTAACTCCGTCAAAAAACATGCTCCAAAATACTTGTCAAAAAGTGTACCTTAGGTTCACTTTTCATACATTTGCAATATTTAGGTGACCTTGAGCGGTATGAAGGCTGACGTTACATGACAGCTCGAATGGAACCAAATTTAAAACTGTATTAGTATGGGAGTTACGTTTCCTTAGGTTATATTATTGAATGCCCAAAAATGTATGGACCAAAAACCCGTAATCGATTAAAACCATTTATATGGGGCAGAGTAGACTATATCTACGGTATCCCAAATACAATGTCCTTTTTTGATTAAACAATCACCAAGTACTTTAAAAACGATCGGACTTTTCTTATAGGAATCTATGACATTTAGGACGACATGATGCTACAAACGATAATGTGACGATTAGTACGTAGTAAAAACACATTTATATTTGTCTACTGATTCTTATGTTCATGTATTTAATATTAAAATATTTATCACTTTTATACCTGAAAGTATAGAATGTCAGTTTGGTATAGAAATGGTATAATCTGTGTAACATGTATTTTTAACGATTATTACATGATATCAGTTAACTATCTACGTCTTTTCGAAAATAAAAGGGCAAACAAGCAAACGGGTCACCTGATAGAAAGCAATTACCGTCACTCATGGACACTCGCAACGTTAGTAGAGCTACAGGTGCGTTTAAGAGGGAATACCTCCGCTTTCTTCCGAAAAACGTACGGTGACATCTCTTTTTAGGGTTCCGTAGTCAACAAGGAACTTTTATAGTTTCGGTCTGTCTGTCCGTCTGTCTGTCCGCGGTTTTGCTTAGAGACTAGGACCTACAAAGCTGTAATTCGGCATGAATGCACATATATATGATGCCGACAAAATGGTAAATAAGATCTTTAAAAAAATGTTTAAGGTAAGTACCTCCCCTACACATATTTTAGCAGGGATGAATGAGGTGTCGTTGGATAGGTTTTTTAAAAATATCATGAGTATAAGAAAATATATAAAGTTTTAAAGTGGAAAAAAATCTTTAGAGTCTTGCAGTGTCCCCCCTTCTACCAGCTAAACGGTTGCTTCTTGAAAAATATTCACGGGAGTAGGATATATTATGCTGAATTTAAAAGAAAAACTATCACGGCTAAGAAGACTTCATAAGTTATTGAGTAATAGTCGATCAACTAAAAAAATGAAACTAATTAAATAAAAAATTCTAATTCCTTTAAAAACGTAACTGAGATGATGTTGTTAGTAATGTATTTAAACACGTTATAAAATATGTACATTCATTGACCATTCAAAAAATATCAAAAACTAGCGCTACTACCGAACCTTATATTGCGCGTGGCCCGACACGCACTTGGCCGGTTTAGACTTTTTTTTTCTCTAAATTGTATATTCTTATACGACGTGTCACCATCGTTTTTACGAGGAAAACATAAAAACAAATGAAGGAACTACATAGTTGATTCAAAGCGCTGTCTCAAAATCTCAGATTTATTTTTTCAAATTATCCGTTTCGGTTATGGTTTTGAATAAAATGATTTACTTAATTCAGTCTACTATTAACGGTCTACTTTGCTGTATATAAATTATTTTAATCGACTATGGGTTTTTTTTGGGCATTAACCTTTTTTAAATATCTATTTCTAAGTTCCTATTTTGTGATATAATGACACTAAATGATTTTGTTACCTTTCGAAAAGTTGATTTTTGTTATGTACGATTCTTATTAAAACCAGAAGGGGTTTAGTTTGTTTATTGATTATTTCTAACAGAAAAAGGTTCAATTATAATAAAAAGTAACATTTAATAAAGATTTGATTTAAAATAACACGATTACGCCACTGCAGTGTTTTAAAAATCCCCAAAATCGGACATGACTAAGTTAATGCAATGAGTCGATGGCGTCTTATATTTCAAATGCAAGAGTCTAAACTCACGTGTGCGCATTTTACTTCATTTTTTAAGAAAATCTATTTTTAAATTGGTTATTTTTTGTCTCCCTAAAAACGAAATTATTTTATTTAAAATATTTACGAGGGTTTGTAAACTTGCTACCTAGCTGATTAGATTAATCATTAAGAGACACAAATTTTGTACTTTATTTCATTCCTACAATTCAAGTAGTTTGAGATTTTAATGTTTTAAAATATTTAGACTTTATTTTATTTTCTCTTTTCCTATATGATTTCCGCACTTTTTGTCCATACTGAAAAATACTTTGGTTAAGTATTTACACTACAGTATTTTTATTTTTTGTGGATCGCGTCTCATACCAGAGATTTACGAATTTCAAATTTTTATTCCCGCCTTAAAATTTTTAAGAGCAAAGTTTCATCAAATACTATTTTTTTAAATAATCAGTTAAATAAAAAAACATTTACAATTAAAAAAAAAAATTTATAATTAGTCAAATATGTAATAATCACTCAAATAATAAATCAGTCAAATAATGAAACATTTTATTCTTCATCACCTTGGTCTTCAAAAATGCTGTCCTCTCGTGCCAAATGGACGAAGATGAAGTCGTTAATAATACTAGCGACACTATAAATTTATTATTATTATTACTTTAGTGATTATTATTTGACTAAAAAAAATTAAATTGTTAATGTTTTTTTTATTTAACTGATTAATTAAAAAATAGTATTTGATGAAACTTTGCTCTTAAAATTTTTAAGGCGCGAATAAAAATTAGAAATTCGTAAATCTCTGGTATGAGATGCGATTCACAAAAAATAAAAATATTGTAGTGTAAATACTAAACCAAAGTATTTTTCAGTATGGACAGAAAATGCGGAAATCATATAGGAAAGGAGAAAAAAAATAAAGTCTAAATATTTTAAAACATTAAAGTCTCAGGAACTACTTAAATTGTAGGAATGAAATAAAGTACAAAATCTGTGTCTCTTAATGATTAATCTAATCAGCTGGGTAGCAAGTTTACAAACCCTCGTAATTAATTTAATCCTTCAGGCCCCGCGCGAAGACCGGTGATCGCGACAACAATAGAATACAATAGCAATTCCTGGAAATTCCGACTGAAGTATTAAATAAAATAATTTCGTTTTTAGGGAGTTCAAAAATGAGCAATTTCAAAATTAATTTTCTCAAAAACCAAGTAAAATGCGCACACGGGAGTTCTACTCTTGCATTTGAAATATAAGACGCCATCGACTATTGCCGAACTTAGTCATGTCCGATTTTGGGCGTTTCTAAAACACTGTACATTGTATACATATGTAGTCCACGCGACCACTTACGTTAGTTTTAGGGGCGCGACCACTCCAGGGTTAAAGTTTAGGTTATGAGATTCCCAAATATGTTTGTGGTAGGTACAGATAATGATATCTATATCTATACATATTATAAAACAAAGTCGCTTTTTTCCCTCATGTCCCTTTGTTCCCTTTAATCTTTAAAACTACGCAAATGATTTTGATGATTCTTTCAGTGTTAGATAGCCCATTTATCGAGGAAGGCTATAGGCTATATTTTATCACGTTAAGAAGACTATTAATAGGAGCGAAGAAATAGAGGAAAATGTGAAAAAACGGGGAAAATTATTTGATAGGGCTAACTTGAACGCGCTAATCTGAGGAACTACTGGCCATTTAGCCGAAACTTTTTCAAATATATGATATTGAATGTACCGTAACTTCTTAGTGGAAATTCATGTTTCACAGTAATAATTCATACACTTGTACACAACAAAAGTGGAAAAAGTGCATGAAAAGTGTATTATTATTACTGCGAAACTATTTTCGTTTTCGCTTCGTTATAGAATCGCCGAACCTACGAATAACAAAACTACAGGAAAGGTAACTCCCATACTTCAACCGTTTTAAATTTGGCTCCTTTTCGAACACTAAAATATGACAATTCAGATTCTCGCCAAGGTCGTTTCTCAGGTAACGTATCATAATATTGCGCGCTGGACGACAGCCTGCGCGGTTATTGTCACTGTCACAGTTATGAAACAAAGCGGTGGACAATAATTGTCAAAAGCGGATGGCATTATGCAGTATACACCAAACATATCTACTATCACGAAGAAAGGAGTACATAATTATTATTTTAAAATCAAACATTTTCATCTGATCCTTAAAGCGGGGAATTGACTACCAGGCCGCCCGCTACGAGCCGCCCGTCACGGGCAGGTCTGTTGCATGTCTGCTCGTCAATTCCTAGGTACGGGCACAGACATGCCCGTTGGCCCGTGCCCGCAGCCTGCCCGCGAGATCGCATTTTTCCCGCGTGGGCACGGGCAAGTCTGTACATGAATGGTCGCGACGGGCGGCCCGTCGTCATTCGCGCCTTGGAGAGCGACCGGAGTACACTTAAAATATTATTTTAAGTCTAAGACTAAGTCATTCTGCGTTTCAAAGTAACTTTGCTAGCGCCATCAATTGAAAGTATTTTATAAACAATATTTTCGATAGATGGCGCTAGTGGTATTTGTTAACCTATCAATAGAAGCGAAATTTTTAAGGTAGCAGTATTTATTTATAAGCTATACAGTGTGCATTATACATGACAATATTTTTAAACCCTTCTCTCCTCCTCCCACACGTATTCACTGTTACATAAGAAATTTTTCCTAAAATTCGTAGATGAGCCGACTCACGCTTGACCGATTTCTTAAATTTCTCAATTTTTTGTTAATCTACATATAAAACCCAACCTGTGTGCCAAATTTCATAGCGCTAGGACAATTGGAAGTGGCCTAGAGGTTTTGATTACCGGTCAGTGAGTGAGTGCCAAAATTAGCTATTTTTACAAGGACATATTTCAGGATGTAACAACGCTATATCTATGAAATTTGGTATATTGCGTAAGTACTAGTACATGATTTCGTACGTATAATTTTATCTTTGTGTAAATAGTGTATTTCGTGTAAATAGTGCACGGCATGCGCGCGGCCTGCTGGAACATGGCGGCGCACGGCCGTGCGCTTTGATTGGATACAGATGATAAATTGAATGTTTAATAGTAGAATTATTATTGAGAGAAAAAAAATATTAACCACGGTCCACGGCGCTTTTGCAATAGGTAGATAATATTGTTTTAACTAAAAAAAAAATCTCAAACCTAAATGTGGTTTAGAAACAAATGAAACAATAGATGAACTTAAAACCGCAAATTTAATGATTGTTCATGACCGACGTAAATAATTTATTTGTGTTAGTAAAATCATCAGCGCACTACCTAGGTACTCCATTCACAAAACAAAGACCACAATGACCAAATGGCTAACCTTGCCCTAAATCAAGGCAAGGCAAAACACCAAAACAAAACGAATCAATCGAATTTGAACTGACGATAATTTCATAGTTTAATTTCTTATTAAGGAAGGGTTACAATAATAATTATGGAAATATTTTTATGCGCTTGACAAGTTTCGTGCATGGCGCTACATAGATTCGTGCAGATAAAATCTCTGGTTAAGGAATAGATTACCAGCAGCGTAACTTGCCAGTTGCCAATTATTGTGACTTAGAACAGTGTTGAAAGTTTTGTTGTTGGAGTTAAGTATAAATTATCTATCTTGATATAATTTACCGACTTCCAAAAAGGACGAGGTTATTACGTATTCATTTTGTTCGTCGTTTTAAAGAATTAATTCGTTTACGAGTAATGTCAAAGCCACGCAATCGTCTCGAAACCAGATAAAACCGGTTAAAAATAGCGCTCGCACTTGGAACAGAACCAAAAAAACTACATGCATACATCGGATGAGATTAATTCAAAGAGATTAAATTAATCGGCGAACAATGGGTGAATATAATCGATCTATAGTCTATACAGGTTAACTATATAATAAGTAATAATAATATGAAAACAAAACTCGTTAATTTAATGTCAAGGTTATAACATTTCTTAGAATGTCCACTCATGAGCAGATTTTCCGACAAAGAGGAAAGTAGGAGGGATCAAGGAATTTAGATTGTAAAAGTGGCAGTCCTCCACCGTGCGCTTAATGGTTAACCCAAAGCTTTCTGACACTTGTAGTGAAGATCTGAAATGACCCATTGACAGAGGTATTTTCAAGCTAATCAACTTGTCGTTCAAGAAGGGAGTACCTTCTCTCTTTTAAAAAGCTGTACTTAAGTTTAAATAAAGGAATACATAGGCTCATAGCTTTAAAGCCTTAGGATTCTGGAAGAATAAACGGTTAATGATAAGGACCCATCGAGGATTCAGAATCATTGATAACTGATAAGGAACGTTCTTGAGAACTTTACTCGCATATTGGCTACAATCTAGAGATCGTGACTGCAATAATTGTAAGTTGTAACGTAAGTTGTAACCGATAACTGACACACAAATTACACACTCTACATTTCATTATCTCTTGTTTCCACCCAATTAATTATAGATAATGAAAAATAAACTTAAATTTTATGTGGCCGAGATACATTTTGCGAGGCCCCCAAATGGTTTTTTTTTTAATTAGCCTATATATAGTGTCGTACTGCTGGGCAAAGGCCTCCCCCAGGATCTTCCACTTTTCTTTCTCCTGTGCCACCGATAGCCAGCCTGGCTGGTACGCCGTCACCTTTTTCTAGGCCGGCCACGGCAGCGGTATTCATCTTCGGGTGCCCACTCTGGCCTTGAGACCCTTGACCAGCGGTCGAGATGCATGCGTGATGCGGCTAACGTGACCTGCCCACTCCCACTTCAGCTTGGCCGCCTTGACCCCTACATCCTTGATGCCCGTTATTATTTTTAGACAATTATATTTTATAAATAAAAAATTGAGTCTCAAAAATCCCCAAAAAATTCCTCGTGGCCCAAGAGGCGCGAGGCCGCGAGATCGTGGGCGGTCGCCCACATCGCCCACGCCTTGCACCGCCTCTGATAATAATAATTATTTAAAAGCTCCCTCTAACACGGCTTAAATTACGCCTTCACTGGTATACCTATCAGAGGGTAGCAAATGCAGAGGCATAACGCCTCCGTGGTCTAGTGGTATAGAGTGTGGTTCTTAAGCCTTGACTCGGAGGTCGTGGGGTCGATTTCCGCGTTGGAAACATCTTATTTATGTTTATAGTTTGGTTAGGACAATGCAGGCTGATCACCTGATTGACAACTGAGATGATGCGTCGGATGGGATGTGGGCATGTAAAAAGTCGGTCCTGCGCCTGATCTCTCGCCAGTCGTGTCGGTCGTCCGTCCCATTGGGTTATGAGAGTAAAAGGAATAGAGAGTGCTTTTGTGTACTGCGCACACACTTGAGCACTATAAAATTACTCCTGCGTAGCTGGCCTAGTTGCAATGAAACTGGCCACCGTCACCGAAACCGGTGTGGGAGTTATTAATATCCTCGGCATGTTCCTCGTCACAGATCCTGTATATCCCGTAGCGGTTTTTGATTGGCTAACAATTTGAAATAACAACTAATCAACGTCGCGCTATTTAATAGAAAAAACTATTGTAAAAAACTTCAGAAAGTGGACACTATAATAGCTAGTCAATATTTTCAATGCACACTGCAAGAGATATAGAGAGAATGTCTCTACATTCCGAATAAATAATGAATAATAATAAAGGAAAACCCACCTCTCAACAAAATTCAATAAAAATCTATCTAACCGAATTAAATCAAATAATAATAATTAGACAGTTGACAGTTTTCGAGAAATAAACAAACCTTGAGGACGACCTTGTGTTGGCGAGGTCAAAAACCCGGCCCGCGCATTATTTACCTTCAATTATAAATCGTTTTCCCTTTAAACCTGTATTTTATTGTGTCATGAGACGAGAGCATACATAACGTACCGAAAATGCCATTATTTATTTTGTAAACATAATAAACAAGTTTATTCGTCCTTTCAGTGCAAGTGGTACTTTCCCCAATACTTTTTATGGCATTTACATTTTTGTTTGATTTTCGTTTATTTTTTTACAGTGATAAAAATAAAAAATTACCTGGAATGACCTACTTAAAGTGGAAATATGTTATTCGTCGGAAAAGTCGGTAAGTATATCTATATTGGTGAATGATGTCATTTTATTTTATCAAAACAGTTCACTGTTTTTCATGACTCTTTCAAAAAAGACTACGGCTACTAGTCTGCTTGACCATTATATTGGACTACTAAATGTGTTTAGTAATTATTTTCGAGTTGCGCGGCACTTTAAATGTGGTAGCATTTTAGCTGTTTCTATAGTCTACTGAGTATCGCTTACATTAATTAGATATACATACCTAAGTATTATTATTGAATTAAAACTAAGTTCAATCAATTGCTTACCAATCTCCTTCTCGTATCGTTCTCTGAAGGGCTTCAACTCTGGGTCATACTTGATCCTCTTGGGCAGCTTCAGCCAGACCTGGAGGGCCTCTGCCGTGAGCTCCCCAGTTGAGACCAGGGAGTACTGGCTCTTACTCAGCTCAACAGCCGCCGGGCTGGACACGCCGCTCCATACCTTCACTCTCTTCATGAACTTATTCATTTTGTATTATTTCACTACACTTTCATTCATAGTTTAGCCAATGTGAGTTTTTGGAATGGACGGTGGCTGTCTGCTAGATAAATATCATAAAGCTCTCAATAGAGTTCGCGTTTCACTGCATCTAAGACTTTATTATAAAATTGATGATGTAACTGTAAAAAAAGTAGTTCTAATTAATTACAAACATCTATTGAACCTATCTTTTAGTTTCGCCGTAGTCGAGACTCGAGCGAAAAATATAAAAAAAAAACATGAAAATGTAGTAAAATTGGAAAGCTCGATTATTATTTACTTCAAGGAATGGAAATTGCATGCTTCAAATGTCAGCTCTCATTTCTTCTTTCCATTCAGTCTTTGTGTTTTTATTGTTTTTTTAGGACTCCGAATTCTTGTTTTGGGACCCTAATCTGTAGAGTGTAGTATCGTTATATCTCATGTCTAAAAATATGGACAATACCTGTGTAATCTCTTGGAAATTATATAATAATAAAGCGCTATTACTCGTAACCGCTTTTTACCGCGAGGTAAAGGCTGGATGTTCCATCAATTCCATCATCCGATCATCTGGTATATGATATATCTAATGATTGGAAGCTAAAATATTTTTTTGTGCCCTGAGGCAAAAACAACAATAATTATTATTATTGTTTATAACGTAATACATAATTATGTTATTTAAGATTTGTCATGTCGAAAGCATCTTGTGTGCAGCTGCAATGCTACCATATGCTACGTTTTATATTCAAAACATCGCGATCGCCCAGATGCACAACAATACGTACGTAATGCACTTATTGTAAGCAGAACACTGCTCACATCATGTTGTTTATCAAAGGTTTTTATAGGGACGTTATTAGTTATTACATACGATCCCTATGACATGGTTAATAAGAATTTGATTTTTTTTTTACATGGAGAAATGCTCGCATGCCCGGCGATTGGGGATATCGGCCGGGGTATGTGGAACTCCCTGCTAGTCTACCCACTAAAACCCCATGGTGCCCCACTTCTCGCTTAAAACGGCCCATTCACTATCTTGCATTGCAGTCCGCCGGCTTATGCAGGATAGTGAATGGTGTTGCAGGCCTGCACGGCGGACTGCAATGCAGGATAGTGAATGGGCCCTTTAAGGCAGAGTTGCGGGTGCGATAGATCCTACCGCTGCAACTCTATCGGCGATCGTCCACATTTAGCAGACCCGTTACCACCCCGCTACACGGGGGGGCGCGCAGCTCAGGAACACCTTGCGCATCACGGCTCTCTCTTATAGACTCTAATCCGGGTACTAGGTAATAAAAAGGCGAATAAATAGTATAGATAGAGTTCTGCGAGCAACAAATTGAGACCGACTTTTCATTCGTGACTTATGTGTATGAGTGAACCAAACTAAGCTATACTGCATAGTGCATAGCTATTAGCTAGTCTAGTCGAACGTACACTACGTACGAAGGATATAATGAGTGATGCGAAGTAGGGTAGTTTTGTTGATGTGTGTGTTTTTAAGCGTTTAAGCGTTTGATAATGATACCCACAGAACTAATAAGCTATAGATTAGACTAGTGTTAAGGATTGGTTTGATATTATTATAAATCTTACCTTATATATAAAATTCTCGTGTCACAATGTTAGTCCACCAACTCCTCCGAAACGGCTTTACTTATTTTTACCAAATTTTATATGCACATTCAGTAGGTCTGAGAATCGGCTACTCGGTATTTGAAATATTGATAAGTGCATTTGTTGAATAAATAATAGTAAATTATTACAACCTGAGACTGACGGCGACTATTGTTTGTGCGACGGGATAGCGATCGACGTTGCCATGGTGACATACTTATTTAGTCACATCAGTAAAATAATATGGCAAATTTTATATCTTTAAACGAGCAATTCTTGTGTATATATCATTACATTTAGTATAAAGGGGGTTTCGGGGGCGATAAATCGATCTGGCTAGGAATCATTTTCATAAAATGTCATTTTATGTGTGTTTTTTTAATTTTTTGAATACCGAGCGAAGCTCGGTCATATAGCTAGTAATATATTATTATGACAAAGCAACGTTTGTCGGGACAGCTAGTTGTATATAATTATGTGTATCTGTCTGTCTGTCTGTTCCCTCTTCATGCCCAAACCGCTGAACCGATTTATATATATGATGAATCACATTTCTTTGTAATCCCGCCAGTCCCGCGGGATCCCGCAAAATTTTCGACCGGGATTAGTCCCGCATAATGCATGCGGGATCCCGGTATTTCGGGATCCCGGTATCCCGGTATTGTATTCCCTAATATATATGTATATATATTACATAACATAAAATATCCAATAAACTACACAAATTTACATAATTATAAATTGTTGATACTATTTTAACACGGAGAAATACATTCTTTGACAAACTAGATTATAATAATCCTAAGTACTAATATTCTAAAATCTAAAGGCTTATGCTACTATCACTTTTACGGTATAGCATGAAAACAATGAAAATGAAGAACTAGTTTTTATTTTGGCCACATCCAAATTATTGATATTTCGATAACATTCACAGTATTTGGTGAGGTGGAAAAATTAGATGAAAAAGAAAAATAAGAGCAAGCGCTAGCGCGATGTATATGACTCTTGGCGCCATCTGTTATGAATTTTTGGAACTAACTTAATTTGAACAAATTTACGCATTTTCACGGGGTTACAACCCCTTTTTCCAGTTAAAAAGTAGCCTATGTCCTTTCTCAGGCTTTAGACTATCTGTGTGCAAAATTTCGTTACAATCGGTTCAGTAGTTTTGCCGTGAAAGCGAGACAGACAGACAGACAGAGATACTTTCGCATTTATAATATTAGTATAGATTATTATTTATTACACTATCAATACACGCGAAATGCATTCAAGATGGCCGTTGTATCTATTAAAACTTAATCCGACTAGGGTCGAACTCAGATAACTCCTAGATAACCTAGACATTGGAACTCAGATATAACTAGTTAAACAGCCATTTAAATAAGGAAATAAAATCAAACTTATTTCATTTTTATAAAGAAAAAGTACTTTAAAAGTAATTGTACTTACCTTATTTCTTTTTAACTACGTTAATATAACTTGCTTATAATATTACGCATCGGCTATGAAAATTCGCTTATCGCTCGAGAACCGTACATTTTTCCACGATAAAAGTGTCATTTCCCGAGACTCAAAGTATCTCCGTACGAAACAACAGAAGCGGTTCAGCGGATATACAACTTTCGCATATTTATAAATTATAATATTGCAGTTGGTATGGATTATTTGCTAGTAAATAATATACCAAGTGTAGGGAATGTATTCAAGAAACGAGACCCATTTACTTACACAATGGAGCTATATACAATACAATATACAATATTCTGCGATTGTTCGAGATTGTCTTGAAATTATAAATGACCATGAATAAATATGGGTTTTATCCTCTATAGTGACTCATGAAGAGTATTTAAATAAGGAGCAGTAATCGTTCTACATTTTCATATTATCTACAGTCTACTCACTCACTTTGAGAATAAATTATTTTCAGCGTTCCCATTATTTATTAATTAATTTTAACTCCCATGCCTCTGTGGTCCCCAACCTTTTTCTCATACGGGCCACAAACATGTTTTGATCTTAGTGTCGCGGGCCATAACAAAAAATTTATGGTTAAAAATAACGTTCTTCAAAATAACGATTTAAAAGGAGAAAAAATCACGACTTTCAAGACCATTTTACAATATTTTGCCGGTGGGCGTGAATTTCAAAATGGTTTAACATCACGCGGGCCACAGATAAAGTCAAGGCGGCGGGCCGCGGGTTGGGGATAGCTGCTCTACAGTCAACACACATTCAAGCCTCTACATTCTTTTGCAGCGCCCATAGGCAGTCTGCTTACGGATCCCGTCCGATAAGCACGTGTTTCCCGCTCAAGTGCACGCTGCTAGGCGACTGTGGTGCTGTCTCTTTCTATAGACAGCGCGCTCTCGCTCGGCACACTTTGTGCTTGTTGCGATTTCGCGATCACGTCCGCGCCACGAGGTTTTTCGATTTTAGTGTGTCCGCGATCGAGCGAACTCTGCGCCGGCGCTTGTTTCGTCTCGCCCGAGTGCGGGCTCTCGCCCGCGCTTGCCGCCGTAGGTCGCGCCGCGCCTTGCTCGCCAGCGCCCGAGTGCTAGTGTTGTGAGTTTTGTGTGTGTTTCCCGACCGCCTGGAACACATCGTAAGTACGGCGACACGAAAACTAGGTACACTACACGAGGTTTATACCTCTTTACACACCTCCCCTCCCGGTTGCCGGGCGGGGTTGTACCCTCTCGGAAATTTTTCATTAAGAGCAGACTGACCGACCGACATCATGGCCGACATGATTGATAAATTTTTATCTTTCTTAAAAGTAGAATACCCTGACGCCACGAAAAGGTGGGACAACTTCGTGCGAAATCACGATGCTGTTTCCCCCGCGTCTCCCGACTGTGACACCGCCGTGACTCCTGTAGAGTCCGTAGTCCCCCGACTTACATACTCGTCTCCTTCTGAGATGTCTTGCTCGGAGCAAGAGACTGACCCTGGTGAAGGCGACTTCACCACGGTCGTCAGTAAAAAGACCAAGAAGAGGAAGCGCGCTGAAGGCTCTTCCTCTCCAGTCTCGTCCTCCCCGACTAAACAGGCCGGAAAACCAAAGTCTAGAAAGACTAAACCGGCCCCTAGGCCCGAGCTACCCGCGATGTCCGTGCAGACTAGTACTGCCGCGTCCCCCGCTCGCCCCCCAATCGCCCCTCAGGCATCCCAGGCCTCGCAGGCCTCTCAAATAGTTCCGTCTCAGGCCCCTCTGACTTCCGAGACGGAACCCGCTTCCAAAATGCCTCCTCCTGTCATAGTACAGGAGAAGGAAAAATGGAACATCATCTCGGCCGCGATAAACGAGAAAAAGCTCCGTTACTCGTCGGCTACCACAACTCCGATCGGGATAAAGGTCCAGGTCCAAACGCCTCAGGACCATCGCCTCCTAACTGCGTTCCTCCGTGGAAAAAACATAGGTTACCACACCTATGCCTTAGAGGACGAACGTGTCCTCCGCGTCGTCATTGTAGGTGTCGACAAGTTCATCTCCGAAAGGGATGTACTTGAAGACCTAATAGCCCAAGGTTACCCCGCGACCGAGGTACACAGGATGTACCACCCCGTCAAAAAACACGTGTACAACATGGTACTAGTGATCCTCCCCCTTACCCCCGAGGGTAAGGAAATTTTTAACATACGCGCCGTATGTAATATAACCGGAATACGCGTGGAACCCCCCCGTAAAAGAGGCACTCCTGGCCAATGCCACAGGTGCCAACTTTACGGGCACTCCGCGCGAAACTGCCAAGCCCGACCGCGTTGCGTCAAGTGCCTAGGAGACCACGGCACCTCTGACTGCCCACGCAAAACACCAGCTGAGGAGTCCGAACCTCCCAGCTGTGTGCTATGCAAAACACAAGGCCATCCGGCTAATTACAGAGGGTGTGTAAAAGCACCCAAAGTAAAGAGACGAATTGCGCCTCAAACAAAGAAAAACAATAAGGAAAAAACAAAGCAGAGATTTATCCCTGCTCCGCTTCCCACTAAATCACCTTGGGTGAACAGCACTAGTGCCCCTAATAACTTCCCCGTGCTCCCCAACAGGGCCCAGCCCACCGCCGCGCAAAAACCCGCGCCCTCCGCGACAAAACCTGCGCCCCCAGCGGCAAAGCCCGCAACACCCGTGGCAAAACCCGCGCACCCCGCGAAAAAGCGCACTCCCCCCGCGAATATAACCTCCAATTACGGAGACGACCTGCGTGACGTGACCGACTTCCTAAGCCTCATAAACCCGTCAGAGGTAGCCGAATTCTCCTACGGACTACGGACGGCTAGGACTTTTTCACAATTATCCGCCTGTCTGTCGACTTACAACGATTTGATCCGCAGGATCAATTCTCTCAATTTATCACTATCGTTTAACTAATGGATTCAACCGGAAGAATAAAACCGCGCTCCCTACAGGTAGTTACGTTTAATACAAACGGCATACATAATAATATAGACGAAATCCGCGAATTCGTCATAAACCACAATGTCGATATTTTACTAATGCAGGAGACGTTCCTTAAGCCTAGTAGAAAAAGCCCAAAAATAGCTAACTATAAAATAGTTAGAAATGACAGAACCCGATCCCAACTCGGAGGCACAATGATTTATTACAAAAAATCATTGCACTGTGTTCCCCTAGAACCCCCATCCCTAACTAACTTAGAAACTTCTATTTGTCACATTAGCATGACAGACCATCAACCTATCATAATTGTATCTGCCTATTTAGCCAGTAAAATGCCCATAACTTCTAGCGAATTAAGATCGCTATTTAATTTAGGCAATGCCGTCATTATTGCCGGCGACCTAAACTGCAAACACACAGAGTGGGGCAATGTCATATCTAATACGAATGGCATTAGATTATCCGTCTTAAGCGACTCCTTAAATTTTGCAATTTTAGCCCCTAACGACCCCACTCGCTACGACACTGCTAGCCGTAGTAACAACCTTATTCATAACCCTAGTGTTATTGATATTGCGTTAGTTAAAAACATTAACCTCAACATCTCTTTGGAAACAATCCACGAGCTTAACTCGGACCACAGACCAGTTAAAATTGCGCTTGGCAATTCTAACCAACTCGCTGCTAGTACTAAAAAGATAATTGATTATAAATTACTAGCAGATAACCTAGAAAACCTTCAATCGAGTCACCTCGATCTCATTCCCGATTTCATCGAAAACTCTAAAGTGGCGCTTGAGGCCTCTCTCCACTTGACTGATCATCTGGTAGAGAACATCGAAAAATCTTCTAGGGAAATGCCAACGATTCATGAGAATCGCTGGCCTCTCCCAGATGATATAAAAGAGTCCATCAGACTCCGTAACGCGGCTAAACGCACATACGATCGCTACCCATCGGAAGACTGGAGGAGGGCCCTCCGTCACTACGAGAGGTAAGTTAAATATAAAATCAAACAACACAAAGCCGAGAGGTGGGATCGACTTCTTAGCGAACTCGAACCGTCTCACACGGCCTACTGGCCGCTCGCGAAGTCCCTCAAAAAAGATACGGAGAGCGACATGCCTCCACTAAACAGACCAAATCGTCCTCCTGCACTGGAGGATATCGACAAAGCCGAATGCTTGGCCGACACCATAGAAAATCAGTGCCGACCTAGTACTCTCCCGACCGACCCTGATCATGATAATCTAGTCAATACCGAGGTAGAAAGCCGACTCATGGCCCCACCATCAGAGCCTCTCAGGCCGGTGGATATAGAGGAAATCAAAGATATTATTAAAGATTTGAATTCCAGAAAGGCCCCAGGCCTGGACGGTATCTCAAATAAAACCCTTAAATTACTACCTGCCACTATAATTGAATTGCTCGTGAACATCTTTAACGCCCTTTTACTAGGATGTTCATTCCCAGATATATGGAAAGTAGCTATAATAATAGGTATCCACAAACCGGGTAAACTCCGGACGGAACCAAGTAGTTACAGACCAATTAGCTTAATTAGTTGCCTCGGTAAAATTTACGAAAGAGTTATACTAAGACGCCTAAAAGACGTCATAGTTGATAAAAAACTCTTACCTGACGAACAATTCGCATTCCGCGAATTCCACAGCTGTCCCGCTCAGGTACACCGCCTAACGGAGTACATATTAGAACAAAAGAACAATAGGAGACCGACTTGCGCTGTTTTCTTTGATGTCGCAAAAGCATTCGACAAAATTTGGCACAATGGGCTAATTTATAAACTTTTTAAACTCGGCATTCCCGATAGTCTTGTTATAATAATAAGTAACTACCTCAAAAACCGTAAATTTCGTTTCAGAGTCGAAGGCATTCTGTCTTCACTTAGAGATCTAGAGGCTGGAGTACCGCAGGGCTCGGTTCTCTCCCCGACCCTCTACAATCTCTACACGTCCGATTTGCCCACCCACCCTCGAGTACAAAAAGCGCTATTCGCAGACGACACGGCCCTGTTCTTTGCTCATCGCCAAATAGCTTTCGCGTCCAAAAAACTCCAAGAAGCAGTTACCGAACTCGGTAAATGGTTCGCAAAATGGAGAATCGAACTAAACCCCGACAAAAGTCACGCTATATTATTTAACGGACTAAAACGTAAGAAAATGCAACCTATTAGTCTGCACGGAAAATTAATTCCCGAAGTCACGGCTGTCAAATACTTAGGAGTAGTACTAAACAAGTCGATGTCATTCACGAACCATATATCGAATACCGTACGTAAAGCGAAATTTGTATTATACAAATTATATCCTTTACTCAACGCGAGTAGCAAAATGTCCTTAAGACATAAGCTCACCTTATACAAAACATGTATAAGAACGATACTCACTTATGCGTGCGTCTCTTTCGCACACATAAGTGACAATCAGATGAACCAATTGCAACGAGTTCAAAACCGTTTTTTGCGCATGGCAACAGGTGCCCCCCGTTACATGCGAAACATCGACTTGCATAGAGACTGCGAGCTTATCACTATCAAAGCCTATATCAAAGAACTCTCGGAGAGATTCTTTGAGAAAGGAAAAGTACATCCCAATCCGCTCATTCGTAAGGCTGTGGACTACGAACATGACGCACCGACATTCCGATACCCCTTCAGGCGGCCTAAGCATATCTTAGCCGACCCTGTAGATCCCATCACAGAATACGTAACGTACTGTGTACAGTTACGCAAACACAAATCACACTCACCCGCGTGGTTAGTACTGCACCGGGGACGACGCCGGCGCCTTCCCCGAGGACTTAACACGACCCGAACGACAAACAGACAGACCGACCGAAATCCGGTGCCGAGCTCGATCCCGGGTTCGAGTTCGCATGCGGATAGCATAGGAACACACCTAAATCATGACCGCGACCGCGACATTGTCGTAGAGAGCTCTACCAATTACTTTGACATTAGAACATACACGCGTATGTCACCCCAACCGGACTCGGAAGGGGAGAGGGACGGCCCTCTTTTATGCAATAACATTAATAACTTGAGCTCATCTACCGCGATAACTCGTACGCAGCTAGTTTGTGCTACCGCGCGCGAGCAGCCTCACTCGTCAGAGAGTGAGTAAGGGGTCGGACCCCTTAAGAGCAGGGGGGATCCGTGTCCCCACGTCAGATGAAAATAGCTTATTTTCGTAGCTCTCCCCAATATTGCCCGATTAGAATGTCACACGTGTGACTTTAGGGGAGGGGGCCAGGCCCCCTCATTGTTTATCTCCAAACCAACTAGCAACAGACTAGTTATAGCCACGATTAAACTACCACGGTCTTAACCAGACCAGTAGCTTAGACCCTTTCGAAAAAAAAAAAAAAAAAAAAAAAAAAAAAACAGCGCCCATAAGGAGGCGTTGCCCACTTTGGGAAAGGCTGTTTCGTTAAGGCCATCCCCCGAGCAAACGACCTTATTAACCCTATTTTTTTACTTATCTTAGTTCAAAATTGACCTAAAAAAAATTTTAAACGTGGAATATGTAGTTTATGATATTGTCGATCTATTGGCGTGTGTTTCAAATAACAGTAATTTGTAAATACTAAGGAGATGCTGAATGTATGCTTGAATTTTAATAAATCGGTTATACTTTGGAAGCTGATATCGTTAGTATAATAAACAAAAATAGAAAATTTAAAACGTGGAAAGGAATGGTGACATGCTGGTAGCTTAGCTACCTTGTGTCGAATATCTGGAACCGTTTCGGAATCTTTGGGCACGATTTTTACCTATATTTCGAAAAAAAATTCGATAAAAGGTGGACATAAAATAAGCGACTTTTTTTTGTTTTTCTTAACTACATATTATTATTACGAAGCCATTTCCAAAAAATGATAAATTTTTCTTTCATTTTTTTATAAAGTCTGAAGTAAGGAAATGGAGGTGTTAATAATTAAACCCTTGAAAAAAGTGTCCGACAAAATATGTTTTATTTGAGATTCTAAGAATAAAACGGGGTATATCAAGTAAAGTCAGTCAAGGTCAGTGTCTATGGTTAGGTACAATACGAAATGGCTGCGTTCAATATAATAATTAACCTGCACTTCGGTAGTGGATTCGAAGCCAAAAAGCCACCGTCGTATGGCTAACTGAAAAAGAGCTAGAATAGTCGTAAAAAGAAGCTAAGGAGCTAAACGGGTATTTTAGAGCTGATAATTGATAAATAGAGCCAAATCTAGCTCTAAAAGAGCTGAATTGGTGGTATGGTTACGTACCACATGAATGTCACTGTCACTTGACATTTGACAGCTCGGCTTCTTCTTCTTCTTTGTCATTTGCCTGGCCCGTTTAGGAGTGAGTAGTGACGGAAAAATTATAAAAATTATTGAATGTTTTGTATTTTCCATAATTTAAATATTTTATTTTCGTTATTGTCTCTTATTTAACTAAGTTACACCGTGTTGTTATTGTTTCTGCTTAGGAGATTTTTACGTGTGATTTTTGTTGTAATGATTATAGTTTAAGTTGTATTATCCTTTAGTTCTGGAACACTGTAGGCAGGTATATAAATTATTATTCATTAGTTTATTATATACTTATATTAGTTTATATATTTTATTGCTTTACACATATAGTTCATTATAATTTAGATTTTAAAGTTTTTATATATGTAATTATTATTAGTACATAAGTATTATTTTATTAGCGGTTATTTCAATATAATATGCTAGCGAGTATTAGCGATGATGACCTTCCAAATGATGGATCGGACTTTCTCTCACTGACTTCCTCGTCACATTCCTCAGGTGAGAGCTTTCACAGTCTCTCACAATCTCTTGAAGTCTCTCTGGAGACAACATTCGCATCGTTCCCCCGAAACTTTAATGCTGTTCACATCAATGCACAGAGCATCCCAGCACATTATCCTGACCTCCTTGCTACCTTTTCCAACAACCTCAATGTCCATGCCATACTTATATCTGAAACCTTCCTAAAGCCATGTCTCCCTTCAACTTCCTACTCCTTACCCGGTTTTGTCCTCATCCGCAATGATAGAACTGGCAAAGGTGGCGATGGTGTTGCCATATACCTTAGACACCATCTCCCATTTAATATCATTGACAAATCTCCCTCTGATTATTCGGAATCCTCTGAACATTTATTGATAGAAGTTTTAGTAAAAGTATGTCACCTCTGTCAACCACACAATCATTATGGGCGACTTTAACACTTGCTTAGTGAATATAGACAATCTACACTCAGCCCGTGCCTCCAAACTCCGGTCCATAATTAACTCCCTTAATCTTCATATCCTTACCCTTAACCCAACGCACTTTTTTCTAAATTGTACACCTTCCCTACTCGATCTCATGATTGTATCCTCGCCTGATCATGTAAGCACACATGGGCAATTTAACGCCGAAGCCTTCTCCTACCGTGACCTCATATTCCTCTCCTACAAAATTCGATATCCTAAACCCAAGCCCCGTGTTATAATGCAACGCAACTATAATTTAATTGACATTGCCAAATTTCTTCAGGATCTTGGAGCTATTGATTGGGATGTGGTATATAATGCACCCACTGTGAATGAGAAGATGGATAGCTTCAACTACCTCTTATTGCAGATTTTTGATTTACATGCTCCTCTACGTCCTGTGAAGTTAAAACATCTCCCTGCATCGTGGCTGTCAGATGAGATTAAGGGCCTTATGGCCAAAAGAAATGCTGCCAAAGCTAAATTTAAAAACAACCCTACTGATCAGAATCGTGACAAATACAAAGAGCTTCGTAACAGATGCAGCCGCTTGTGCAGGGATGCACAGCGTCGCTATATCCACTCATCTGTTTCTAATGATGATCCAGCGAAGGTATGGTCATTTCTCAACTCCCTGGGTATCGGAAAAGCAAAGTCCTCTCCCTCACCTAACCTTGATCTTGATGGCCTTAATCGTCATTTCACTTCTGCCTGTCCTATACCGGCCTCCGTCAAACAGCAGTCCCTAAATGCCATTTTACATTCTCCTACACCTGACTCTCCGCTTTCTCCTTTCGCTTTTAAACCTGTCACTATCCAGGAAGTTGAGAAATCCATAACAAGCATTAAATCGAACGCTGAGGGTGTTGACGGCATAAGCCGAAAAATGATTATTCTCAGTTCACCCGTTGTACTCCCCGTCCTTTGTCATATTTTTATATGACTTTTATTTCTCCCTCAGTTCCAGCACATTTCCCAGCTACTGGCGCAAAGCTGCAATTATTCCCATTCCCAAAATCAAATGTCCTACCTTACCCTCTGACTTCCGACCCATTTCCATTCTCCCATCCCTATCGAAGGTACTTGAGCGCCTTGTTTACCAGCAATTAAATTCTTTCATTAATTGCAATGGTCTGCTTAGTCCATTCCAATCTGGCTTTCGTCCGGGGCATAGTACTGTGACTGCTTTAACCAAAGTGACCGATGACATACGCTTTGCCATGTCTAACCAGCAACTTACTGTTCTAGCATTGCTGGACTTCAGTAATGCTTTTAATACCGTTGACTACGATATCCTCATTGCTATGCTAGGTGCGCTTAAATTCTTGGATCCTGTGAGGTTTCGTAGCTATCTTGTTGGTAGACAGCAATGTATACGTATTAATGATCAAATTTCTGGATACTGTGATATAACAGCTGGCATTCCTCAGGGTGGTGTCCTATCTCCTCTCCTTTTTTCCCTTTTTATCAATTTCCTCACCCCGCTACTCACCTGCTTCTTCCAACTCTATGCAGACGACCTTCAAATCTATACCCACGCACCTGCTAACGATTTGAAGTCTGCAATTACGGCTATCAATACGAATCTTGCAACCATACTTAGTTGGAGCCAGGGCCATGGCTTGATAGTCAATCCCAAAAAGACTCAAATTATTGTTATGGGTAGTTCGAAACAAATAAACCGGCCTAATTACGATACTTTGCCTATTATTACCTTTAACAATGTAGCTTTACCTTGTAGCAATGTGGCAAAAAACCTGGGTGTATACTTCGACTCAACTCTAAAATGGTCTCATCACATCTCTGATATCAGTCGAAAGTTTTTTGCGGCGGTGGGCTCACTGAATCGCTGGAAAAATTTACTCCCTGTAAAGACTAAAATCGAGCTTGCGCAGACTTTACTTCTACCTATCCTCGACTATGCAGATGTTTATTTAATAGATCTCAGAGAAGAACAACTCAACAAACTTGAAAGATTACAAAACATCTGCATCAGATTCGTGTATGGACTGCGCAAGTTCCACCATGTCTCTGAATTTCGCCGGAAACTTGGATGGCTGCCCATCAGACTCCGCCGGGAGGAGCATGTCCTGGTCCTATTATTTAATATCCTACATGACCCCCGCTCTCCCCCCTACCTTAAGGATCGCTTTCAGTATCGTAGTGCAGACCATAAGCGTGTGTTACGCTCTGTTTATAATAATAAACTATTAGTACCTTTTACTAAGTCGGGATACTTTGCGGATTCTTTCGCTGTGAAGGCCACTTACTTGTGGAATTAACTACCACTCGAGATTCGAGAGTCGCAGACATTAGCTTCTTTCAAATCGAAGCTACATATCCACCTGAGGAGTAAAGTCTCTTGCTAGTTACTAGTATTAACTGCGTGTCTAAAATAATATTTATCTTTACTTATGTAAAGATTGTGTTTGTGAACTATACTATTATTTAATATTTATTATCATTTTTTGTATTTTTTATTATTATTTTTAGTTTTATATTAGTCATTAAGCTGTTATTCTTTACCCCGCATACTATTACTAGATTAAATTTTCCTCTTCCACAGGGTTGCCTGGGAGAGATCGCTCATAGCGATAAGGCCGCCCTTGCCCACATATTATATTAAGTTTATAGTATAAGTAACATGATTGTATTCAAATGTAATGTGAGCAATAAAGAATCGATCTATCTATCTATTTAAAGTCAATATAACGATTTATTTTAAAAGTTTAAATCCACCCAGCGGGATCCCGCAAATACCGGGATCCAGCGGGATTGTGATGGTTCAATCCCGCAAATACCGGGATTGAAATTCTCTTGCGGGATTATGTTATAATATATATAAATTACTATATAATATTTTATGAATAATAAGGTTTTTTTTGTTTAAGTTCAACTTTTCACATTATTTTCTGTTATCATATTACGGTTGTCTGGAAGAAACCGCTGAAAGCGGTAAGGCCGCCTATTTGCTATTCTCTGACTTTATATTGTTTTGTTATTTTATATTGTTAATTTTTTAAGCAAATAAAGAATTTATAAATAAATATAAATAAATAAATATAATATATGTCGCAGTCATCTGGTTTAATCTGCGATTCGATTGAATGACTAGCGCATTCATTGAATGACACCATTCAATTGAATGACTAAAGGACAACTCGTCAAGACGTTGACTGTAACGTTAAAAGTCATATAGCGAAGTCGTTAAATGGGATGCTATATTTTTTAAGTAGCTGTTGACAGGGTTATAGGTAAATCCACGCTTTCATAATATTATTTTACCTATTAGTTATTACGAATAAAGCACTTTAATGTAAATGTAATTGATAAAATATCAACACAGTGCTATCAGTTGTGCGTGCTGTTTGACGCCATATTTGTTTTAGTGACTAGTAGCGCCGCAGTAGGAAGAAAATGAAATACGTTCAATTACCTGACTGATTACATGTCCGCTATCATAGGTAATACAGTATATAAACTGAGATCCGCTATCTTCAAAACGCTATGCTACAAATCGCTAACTAGTTGAACGTTGAGGGACGATCGTTCAATCGACGTTCGGCCGAGTCATTCAATTGAATGGTGTCATTCAATCGAATCGCAGATTGAACCAGATGACTGCGACATATACATGTACATTGTACATAGTTATATGATGTAGTTGCGCTAATAAGCATTAAGCAATTTACCTGTGGTGCTATCAGCTATGCATTAATATTGTAGTATTTAAAATGCGATAACGAGCTAATAAAATACCGTACAATTCTACCACATTACAGTTTCGTAACCAAATAATAAAAACACAAATGCATAATTATTACAGTATTTTGTAATATTTATTGTCATTTTAAAGGGATAGTAATTTTTATCATTGCTCCCTGCAACCTTTTGATGCAAACCAAAATGTACCAATTCCATGTACTAGTGATAACGTCTTATAATTCGATATGGGGTGTGCGCACGAAAAACATGACAGTTCATGCGACGTTACCTCGCTCTGAGGCGTTCCATTTAGGCCGGCAATACACGTCAGATTTTTTCATCCGATAGTCTGGCCTGATTGTCTGATCAGACTGTCTGAAGGCACTCATGCCATACATATTTTGAATACCTAATACACATCCGATCCGAGAGTCGGATCGGACGTGTATTAGGTATTCATATAAATGTATGGCACGAGTGCCTTCAGACAGTCTGATCAGACAATCGGGCCAGACTATCGTATGAAAAAATCTGACGTGTATAACCGGCCTTATAATACACGTCCGATCCGACTATCGGATCGGACGTGTATTAGGTATTCATATAAATGTATGGCACGAGTGCCTTCAGACAGTTTGATCAGACAATCGGGCCAGACTATCGGATGAAAAAATCTGACGTGTGTTGCCGGCCTTAAGGCTTGAAGTGCAAGCGAGAGCGCGGAACGAGCGACAAAGAGGCACGTTGTCTCTCAACAACCGTAAGGTAAGACTAAGGCCCACCTGGGCCGCGCTCTTTGTTTCGATTATATTACGTATTTCGATGACTTAGAGAATACTTTTGTATGAAGAAGTTTGGTTAGTTATGACCTTTGATACATTGACCACACTCTGAATGAAAAATAAATAATCTGTGAGCTATTAGTATTATTTCGGCTATTCAAAATTGTGCTCTATTTCCTACGTGTCAAGGTATGACTTGTGCTTTATTCGAAGATTTTACTGGATTTCACTAATGTATACAGTAGCGTTGTGTATTGCGAATAGTTTATTTTACTCATTATAAATATTTTTAGACAATCATTTGAAAGAAATACATCGAGATAACTTTAGGTTACACTCGAAAAGTTTGTTTCTATTCGGAAGCGAGGGTTAAGAGGTTAAGGATAGTTGAACGTGACAACGTCATACGTTGTCACGTTCAACTATCGTCAGTAGGTACAATACCCGGCAATAAATATTGCACATCGACCTTTGGAAAGAGACATTCGGCTAATTTCGGTTTCATAGAGCGTTATCTTTGTAGCACACACCTATTTGACATTATGTCAGTCGTTGTTCAAATTCAATAGAGTGCAGTCGCGTCCAGTTCAAAATATATCGACACCGGAAATATCACTTAATGTAAGGGACAAAACACGACTTTTCAGGAGAGCGAAAAAACAACTTTTTTTTTACAAATTCGTCTGTAACTTTTTATCATTTAGTCCGATCTTAAAGGTGTTTATGGCAAAGTTTCTTAGAATTTTGTCGGCTATATAACTATAAAAAATATTTTCGTAAATTTACGCGTTTAGAAAATAGCATGTCCCTTACATTAAACAAATTTGCTTATTTGTCCCTTACGACACTGAATTTTTCAATGTCAACTATGCCATATTAAAGTAAGCACCAAGTTTAATATGAAACTGCGACACAAATCTACTGTAAAGGACATAAAAACTATGCTTTGGAGGAAGTTTGAAAATCTAACACAATAAGCCCACCACGACTGGCTGGTCTACCACATAAGGGATAGGATTTCCAGCAAAATAAGGGAACTTCGGCAGACTGAAACATTTCCCTTGGCACCGGGACTGTTCCCATCTACACCCAGAGCCCCTTTAGACAAGGTGGAACTTTGCAAAACCACGTCTCTGCTCTGTTGTCTTACCGAAATCTCTACCCTGAGCCGAATGGAAGATAGATTTTCCTCCCTGTTCCGCTCTGCGGCCTCTTTCTATGAACCTGAACTAGTGATCGCACAGCACAAGTCTAAATGTTCGTTCTTGACCTGGCATTAAGCTTCTCATTTCACCTTATCAGGAGCTACTGCTCTCTTATCGCACCTATCAGAGCTGCTTCGCCAGTGCTCTGTCATGACCTTCCCATTCTATGACCCTCCTTTTTATGGTGTTATGCCAGCTATTTCTATTATCGGCCACTCGAAGTGCGTAAACAGTGGATTCAAGTGTGGTGCGGATTTGATCAGACCAACGCATGGGACAGCGGCTCCGCGGTCTTTTTCTCCTCAAACTTGCCAATTATCATGAGTTTTCCATACCATGGTTTCAAGGTTTCCTTCTTTTTTCTGGTAATGTGTCTGAAATATTCTAAGATGCGTTATTAAACAGATGGTAGTGAACCTTATTTTTATTTTTAGTTTAGCCAGCATGGATGAGTTGGTTCTAAAAGCAGTTTATAGAATTCAGAGCATTTTTCTCCAGCACCCTTGACGGCGTCGATACGTCTGCGGTCTGCAGACTTCAGAGTCCATGTCTCGGACCCTTAAAGACAGATGAAGAATATGAGCATGTGCACAAGTTTCCTCCTGGTTTTTAACGAAATCTTCCTGTCAAGCCAGGTTTTATGCATTTGAGACATGGCGCTCTTAGTCATTCCAATTCTTCTACGTATATTTGGTTAACAGGAGCCGTTGTTCGTAAATATCAAAGACAAATTTGCTAACCACTTCCAGTTTTAGCGAGTCAGTCAAAGGCAGAGTGTTGCTTCTGTCTATGACCATGTTTTTGGTTTCCCTTTATTAATTGAGAGGCCCATGTTATTGATCATTTGCTTCATTCTCTAAAACAGTTCTTGCATCTCGATTTCATTTACAGCCAGGAGAGTATTGTCATCCTTAATGCTAGCTATATACAATTGACCGCACTACATGTGTGTACCTAAAGGCTAAAGGTTTAGCTAAAACATTAAAACTTACGGTAAAACTTTATAGAAAACCCTAAACTTTTACGGATAATACTTTTTGAGTAGGTGCCAAAAAAATATCTTCTTACTTGACAAATGATATTTAAAATTAAGGTAAGGGACTAATTTTAGTGAAGCTATGACAGCTATTATGTATCAATTCTTAACGTAAAGGACATGTTAAGAGACTTATACTAAGCTAAAGGTTAACGTAAGGGACTGAATTTTATTTTAAAAGCATTTACGTTACTTTTTTTAACACGTAAAAATATTTAAATCAATTTTTTTAGGAAAAAACCTGTCTTGACTTTAAAAATGTGTACTGTAAGGGACATTTTTTAACGATAGAAGAATTTCAAGTATGCCAAACGATAGAGCTCGAAATTCTGAATCCAATGATATATATAACTCATTTTCGCCAAAATGTCCCTTACGTTAAGTGATATTTCCAGTGTCGATATATCTAGAGTTGTTAACACCCCTAAATTTGCTACAGCTGTAATTTTCCAAAAGAATTTTAAATACGTAAACATAATTTGAACACCCTTTTTTATTTTATTTTACCCGAATATAAAGCCATAACTTATAGAAAATTTGGTGTATTTTATACAAAGAATAATAAAATTGTCAAAAGAAGCAAACCTTAATTGTTTTAACAGCTCCTAATATATACCGGACTTTTTGTATTTCGTGCGTAAGAGATAACGCTCTACAAAACCGAAATTAGCCGACTGTCACTTTCCAAAGGTCGATGTGCAATATTTATTGCCGGGTACTATAAACCGACTTTACAGACAACCGATTTTTGCATAAATGGAGGCTTAGGACCGGGCAAATTATTTGCAATCAAAAATATGCGTATGTTATGACTTCATGTATAGCCTGTAAGTATATTATTAGCCAGAAGATGAAGTGGGTAAGTTACAGGGTTTGTTATAAATGATAATAATTATTTTTATGAGGCAAAAGTAAGCAATTGCCCTTAATATTATGTATTCACAAAGTTTTATTGCAAGAAAAAATATATTTGGATAACATCATACTTTAATCAGGCTATAAAGTATAAACGAATGTTATAATGCCGGTGTAATATTTTATTACTCGTTTGTTTTACGTTTACCTCATAAAAATGAAATAATATTTGTGACTTAACTTTTATCATATTTGAAATTCCATTCCAGTCCATTGAAATGTTACAATTTTAGGACCGAATATTGCATTTATTAGAGGACGCAATTTTATTTTCGGAATATGTTGGGGGGCTCAATAGAAGCTTAACCTCAAGTTTGTGGGGCCGCCTATGTCCCCCAGCCGCCATCTTAAAAAAGGGGTGACAACACTATTTTCGTGATATTTCGGAAACTATAAGTCTTACAGAAAATTTTTAAGAACATAATTTGTTGCAAATTATTTTGCCTACAAATATGTTTATATAATTTTTTACCCTAAATTAAAAATTTAAAAAGTTATAAGCAAAAAAGTGATAATTTTTTTAAAGGTTTATTATCGCTCTTCAACTTTGTTTAATACATTTTACAAAAAAAAATACCTTAAAACAACCTTGTTAATGATCTTTTGAGAAAAAGATCCCCCAATACCCCCGATCTCATGAAATTAATTTTCTGCAGATGCAAAGGAAACTGTGAAGGCATGCGTGCCTGCAGAAAAGCAGACCTAATATGCTCTACAGTATGCCTACTATTCTGTAAAGCTTTTCAGACCTGCTTTTCTGCAGCCACAGTCTGCAGTATGCCTACTACACTACATAAATATATGCAAATTGCAAACTATATCATAGTATGCCTACTATGCTAGTCTGCACATGCCTACTATACTATAAAGCATTTCAGGCCTGCTTTTCTGCAGCCACACATGGTTCCACAGTTTCCTTTGTTTCTGCAGAAAATTAATTTCATGGGACCGGGGGATCTTTTTCTCAAAAGATAGATGACAAGGTTGGTCTAAGGTATTTTTTTTTGTAAAATGTGTTAAACAAAGTTAAAAAGTGATAATAAACCTTCTAAAAAAAATCACTTTTTGCTTATAACTTTTAAAATTTTTAATTTAGGGTAAAAAGTTATATAAACATATTTGTAGGCAAAATAATTTGCAACAAATTATGTCCTTACAACTTTTTTGTAAGACGTATAGATTCTGAGATATCACGAAAATAGTGTAGTCACCCCTTTTTTCAAGATGGCGGCCGGGGGACAAGAGTGGCAACCCCACAAACTTGAGGTTAAGCTTCTATGAGCCTCCCAACATATTCCAAAAATAAAATTGCGTCCTCTAATAAATGCAAAGCAAATGTAACATTTCAATGGACTATTAATAATTTTGAAATGCCTTTCTTTTTGTCTATCACCTACCGTTTCACTTTAGCCGTAGAAGTTAGAACCAATAAAGATTAGTAAGTACTTATGGAGACATGTGTGAAGTGTCCCAGGAGACGAGGACCAATATTATGCTTCTTACGAAAATGAAAAATCGCGGGAAAAAAAATTTTCCACGTCAGATGAAAATAGCTTATTCTCGTAGCTCTCCCCAATATTGCCCGATTATAATGTCACACGTGTGACTTTAGGAGAGGGGGCCAGGCCCCCTCATTTGTTTATCTCCAAACCAACTAGCAACAGACTAGTTATAGCCACGATTAAACTACCATGGTCTTAACCAGACCAGTAGCTTAGACCCTTTCGAAAAAAAAAAAAAAAAAAAAAAAAAAAGCGGGAAAATATTATGTCTGACAACGATGTTTGAATTATTTCGCAAGTGAGGCCAGGCAAAAATGCAGCCTAAAATTTTAAGGGGTTAGGGGACACTAGATTCTAGGGGGTCACGGATAGCAATAGACGTACCTTGTTCAAAATAAAACAGAGTGGAACATAAATGTAATTAATTCAAAATTTTGACATAAGCCCCATACATTATCCGTCAAACTATTGAAGGTTAATCAATGTCTCTAAATACGGCGGTACCTAACATAGCAATTAGATACCTATATCACAGTATAGCAATATATCTATTGCTATACTGTGCCTATATTTTGGGGAGAGATCATGTCTTCTTACCGTACTTTCTTTTATCCAAAAATCAAAATATAAAGCTAATGGCCATAGCGTAGCGTCGTCACATACTTAGTAACTTGTACATGTAACGAGCAGCCATTTTCCTAAGTTAAGCTATATTATTTACTCGTTACAGCCAGTATAGGTGATACTAAAATATCATTAGACTCATATCAAATGTAGATTTTGATTTCTGATAAGTGATAAGATACAGGTTAAGGGGCGCCACAAACTACGCAAGGTATTTAGGGGGATGGGGTCCAGCCATCTGATGTAGGGGAACTCCTCTTTTCCCCACATTACATTCGGTGAAAAAATATCCTCGATGAATCGTATAATATATTATGTTCAAATAATAATTTACAGAGATAAGAGAGTAAGGGCCACTGGCGCCTGTGTGCAAAAAAAGGATTTTGGCGCCCCTTTAGGCAATTTTTTTGGGTCCTTGGTTTTGGCGCCCCTAAGATTGGCGATTTGGCGCCTGTGTGAATTGCACACATTGCACATACGGTAGCGGGGGCCCTGATGATTTATAGGCACTGATGAATTTTCTTACTTTTTATTTTCAATAGTAACTATTTTAACACGTGAAAGACAATGCAAAATGGATACTGCACTGCAAATATAGCCATAAACAATAAACATATTACACAATGTAACTGTTTAGCAATGAAGTATGTATTTATTGCCCTATAAAACACCTTAACGTGTTACCAGACAAACAATCTTGTCCATGGACCATGACAATACGAATTGCTCTATTTCTATGCATTATCAGCATGGGCGCGCCGGCAGAAATAATTACCAAAGGGTGCAGATTTTAGTTTTCTTTCTTTTCTTTTTACTTTTTACGAACAACAGTGACTGTCTATTTACGTCAACAGAATAGGTTTAGTGCCGAAACATTACGAACTATCTTTGTACGGCATAACAGGGTTACAGTCGGCTTTTTATTTCAATAATTCCTGTTGATCCCGAGATTCCCAAGGGGTGTAAGTGCACCACCTGGCACCCCCCTGTCTTCGCCCATGATTATCAGTATTTATCAGAGAAATTGATTATTATGCAGATGACAGACCTACTTAAATTGGTCGGGTTATTTAAAGCCCAGCCAATAGACAGGATCAAATCTAAAAGAGTTAGTGGTCACGAAAGCTTCCATGAACCGTGCAACCAGCAAGCATGAACCATGTATTATTATCAAAGCTCTCAAACAAAAAAGTGAATTAAAATTGAGACTCCTTCCTCATTTATAACGAAGCGATCTTACAAATAGACACGGGACAGTGTTTGCATCGGGAATCAGGACTCAACAATCGGCCAAGTGCGAGTCGGACTCGTGCACGAAGGGTTCCGTACCGATACAGAGCAAAAATAGGCTAAAAAGATTGTTTTTGTATGGGAGCCCCCCTGAAATTTTTATTTTATTTTAATATTATTATTAAATATTAAAGTACACATAGAATAAAATAATGTGTGAAAAATTCAAGTGCCTAGTGCCTACCTGCCGTTATTGATATAGAGCGAAAGAGGCCGAAAAAATCACGTTTGTTGTATGGGAGCCCCCCTTAAATATTAATTTTATTTTGTTTTTAGTATTTGTTGTTATAGCGGCATAATATACACAATCTGTGAAAATTTCAGAAGTCTAGCTAAATCTGTCGATCCTGGCGACACAGGAGATACAGTGGTGGGAATGTGTGGTGGGCCAAAGCCCGTTAAAAAAAAAAAAAAAGTCTAGCTAAATATGCATAAAACTTACCAAATTCTTTTAAAAGGTTCTATATCTTCCCCTAGCATTAAACTTGACAATATTAACGTTAAACGCAAACAGTCACTCTGTTATCTTGGTTTTTACTTGGAAAATAAATTTACATTTTTAGAACATATAATTCAAACCGGTGAAAAAGCGAAGCGCAATTTTTACTCCTTTACCAAAATATCTACGTCGACATGGGGCCTCTCTTTCATAACCCTAAAATTAATTTACATCGCTACTTACCTAGGTAGCATTTGCTACGGGGCCCCCGTGTGGGCCGACAGAGCAACAATCGGCGCGGCTCGTCGCAAGTTGCTACAAAGCCAACGTCTTGCTCTTATATTCTTATGCAAAGCTTACAGGACCACAAGCGCCTTGCCTGTGTTAGCCGGAGTTTTACCCGTTGACCTTGAGATTCAGCGTCGTGCGACAATGTATTATCATAACAAAAACATTGACAACCCGTTCTTTTTAAGCGCTCGCGATAAAATTAAAATAGCAAGATTGTTTGAACCTTTAGAAAACTCTGTGCAAAGCCTAATAATCTCCGAATGGCAGTCGCGATGGGACTGTTCCACCAAAGGGCGTCATCTTTATAATTTTTTCCCTAATATTCGTGAACGGCTATCCAAACATTGGATGGATATTGATCACTGCGTTTCTCAATTCCTGACCGGTCATGGAAATTTTAAGGCCAAACTTTACGGATTTAAACTAGTAGCTTCACCCATGTGCGAGTGCTCGACCGAAGGCAACATGTTTGAACAAACCGCTCATCATGTTCTCTGGGAGTGCAGTCTCTGGCAGGACGAAAGAACTACTATGCTAAACAACCTATTCTGTACATCTGGAGTCGCATACTACGGTGATCTCGTGGACAGCGCTAGAAACTTCCGTGCCTTCAAGCGTTTTTGTCACAATTATTACTGGCAACAGTCAAACACAATAAACTCCGATATTAACTTAGCTTTAGCTTAGGAGTCACAATTATTAACCTTATTTCCGTGGTCAAAGAACTTAAGGGGGAGCTTAAGTTCTTTGACTTTCGGTCATTGCAACTTTGTGCTGTCTCCCGCTTTTATGGGGAGGGAAATTGGAATCTTCCTACTCCTATTTTCTTCTGATTAATTTCGTTGCGGGTCCCAAGACAGCTTTAGCATGTCCCTCGGGCTCCCTGAGATCATATCAAAGGGTTTTCGTGGTTGGATACCGCTGTCGATCCTGGCGACACAGGAGATACAGTGGTGGGTATGTGTGGTGGGCCAAAGCCCGTTAAAAAAAAGTCTAGCTATAGCGGTTCTTGAGATACAGCCTGGAGACAGACAGACGGACAGACAACGAAGTCTTAGTAATAGGGTACCGTTTTTACCCTTTGGGTACGGAACCCTAAAAAGCAAAATATGTACTAGGAAAATTCTAAAAGTACAGTACTGTAGTACTGACATTCCTACGAATTATGAGACTTTAGGGTACTTACTAAGTGTATTCACAACTTATAACAGTAAGTGGCGAAGCAGGCCCTAAATAATAAACCTTGATACATGCAAGAAATTCAGAGATAGACAGATAAAAGGAGTAATATCAACCTCTAGGAACGAAACTGAATACTTTAGTCATAAGATTTTTATAATTAATCATTGCTTTTATGATTTATCTAACTACTAAAATAACATCTTGACGCTAGGTTTTTCTTACTAAATAGCGAGTCAATATTGGAAGTTACTTATGTGGTTTTGTATGTTTGTTTGTGTAAATTAGCGATAAGATGTACACACAGAAGTGTAGGTTTGTCACTTTGCTTTGTACATAGGTAATTGAGAATGAGATAACATTGATGAAGCTTGAAGGACAAAAAAAGGCTAAAAATACTTAGAGCCAGCTCCAGCTTAAGGGCCCTCTCTCCCTAAATTAGCAGGTCGATTGTCTGTCAGTGCGAATATCGACGTAAATGACATTAAATTAAAATAACATTCATAACAGCGCGCCTTGTACGGTGGCGGTTACGACGCTCGCCGCGTCCATGATAGGGCGAAATAGGAGAAAAAACCTTTTTAAGGCTTAATATAATACATATTTCAAAAAAGTAAAAAAACCAAATTATTAACTTATGTATTGCAAAGCATATTTTTATATATTCTTTTGATAAATAATGAAGGAGTAAAGTGGTTTCATTCAACGATTTGGAGGTGATTGGGTTTTTTATTTCTTTATTATGTGATACCGATAGAAAAAATATGGCAAAACCAAATTACGTATCATATCATGTAGATTACTAATTATTTTTTTCAGATATAATTTCTCTGTTAATGCCGATGAAAAGTTGTTTCATCTGCACGCTTTTTTCGAAAGAGCAGCCTTAAGAGCTCGTACACGAAATTTTGCCGATTTCGCTCATTTAACAGACGTGATTTAACAGTTAAAATACAGTATTTCTATAAGTTTTAATGCACAACATGTAAGATCATTTCAATTATAATATAATGTTGGAGCTAGATTTTTTTTTTTTTTTTAAGTATCTTTAAATAATCCAACTCAAACCCGCGACAGTTTTGTGATTTTTGCTGTAAAAGGTTTAGAATATCACCTTTTTATGGATTGTATTGACGTCTTAACGGTATGAAAAAAATACAATGTACTGCTGAGAAAGTCGTCTATAAAGTGTTGGAATTACTTTTTACCACTTCAATATAAAAAACCCTTTAAAAACAGAAAACCTCTATTTGCCCGCTAACTTGGCGATCGTCCTTTTTCACCTGGCATATGAAAGACGGGCGTGAGTGTGAAGAGAGCAGTAGAAAAGAGAGGACGGGCTCTTAAGCTCCACCTTGATAAGATATGCCGGGTTATAATAATTAAATTGATTACATAATATTTTTAGATTTTTTACATCCATAGAAATTGTTTAAAATGATTTTGACTTTTTTGTAAGTTTATTTTTCTGTGCATATTATCTGAGATAGAGGTTCCGCGCGGCTTTACCCACGTAAATTAGGAATTTCACAGACAAATTAGCCCACAAAAATAGCCTATGATCCTTCACGTGGTCTACTTTTTGTCTGTGCCAAATAACATAAAAATTGCTCCAGTAGTTCGTGAGATAAACCTTTTCAAATAGTTTTCCTCATTTTTTTCTCACTTTCCTCTGTTTTTTCGCTCCCATTAGTCTTAGCGTGATAATATAATACAGCCTATATCCTTCCTCGATAAATGAGCTATCTAACACTGAAATAATTGTTCAAATTGGACCAGACGTAGTTCCTGAGATAAGCGCGTTCAAACAACAAAACAGGCGGAATCAAGCCGAACTTCGGAAACGGTATAGTGTGTTTAGACACGAGTATTGAGCATATAGCTGAGCTAATTTTGTTCAGTAATAATATTTTAAATATAATCTAACAGTTGTAAGTTGTAACTAGATGTTTCCTGGAACTTCGTCAGTCACGTTAGAGTATTTATTCGGAATAAAATCTATTTTATATTCTTTTCCGGTCCTCAAATCGGTTCATAGGGCATTATCGAAGTTTCCTAAGCACGTCGGTATTTTACGTTACGCTCAAAGACCGAAATCGCTCAGTGAGCGAAAAAATAGTCCACAAGTTCACAACGCGTTGTGGTCACAGTGAAACAGCCACGACGCGAAATTCGCGTTGTGACAATGGCCACGACGCGTTCTGGCAATCGCAAAAAAACCATAACGCGAAATTGATATGCTGTTCGTTTTTCTTGATTTGTTCTTGACTGATTAATCGTCCATAGGTATGAAAGATCAAATTATCGAATCGTATTTATATCATAGTGCATAGGTACCATTATATCATAGTGCATATCACTGTGCACTAGGACAAATCATTAATTGACTTTTTTATTTATATACGGATATGTATGTTTATGTACAACTTTTTTATAAACATTTTGTTTATGCTCTACGATTTAAAAATTACTTTGAAATTAGAATTTCATCGTATTTGTGGGATTTTTTTGGGAATTTATAGTTAATTCTGGGGACAGGACATGGTTAGGGAATCAATTTAGGGACCTTTGAATTTATTTCAATTATACTTACAATTCGGTTTTTCTAAAAAGCCTAAGACGTGGCCCAGTTAGATCACACCTTATATAATATATTACTATAAAAAATTACAGAAGTCTATATGTAACTCTGCAGGTACTTTATATACGTCCGGACAACTAAATTTTGCAATTTGGAGAAATAGCCTCAATAATATGACGTGGTTTAGTGAGGTTCGGCTGGACCCCCTTCCTTGCGTAATTTATGGATTCCAAACGACAATTAAAATGCGTTTGTATTAAACACAAGACTGGCCGGTAAAACATGATGTAGTTGTAAATATTGTACCTACTTATCGTAAAAAGCTGTTTTACGATAACACGACAAACTACAAAGCAATCAGCTCTTTACCTACATGATAAAATAATTGTTCCTAATTCCTATATTATAATAAATTGCTAAGTAATTAAATCTAAAACGTACCATTCTTATAAGATTTTTAATTATCATTATTTACAATTCTAAATTAACAGTCAATAAATAATTAGAGACAAGACTAGTTGATTATTCTGGAAATTAGATTTCTAGACATACTAGTGGAATAATCATACAGATCTGGGTGCACGGCAGTGCACCCGCCGAGTCGAGCTAAGCGAAGCGCACTGCGCAAGGGCACTACCTACCTTTTCTCGAAGTGTTTCACCGTTTTTTTGAACCTTCATAGAATTGGTTTCCGTTGTAGCAGATAGTTCATATTTTCAAGATATGATGACATCAATAGACTTATTAAGCATACAAAGTCTCAATTGAATAGCTCTTATACTTTAGATTTTATTGATATCTAAAATACGCCGATTTCGTCACTGACACACTGATGGTCATCAAAATGTTTGGCTACTTCCTGAAGTGCTAGAAAGCTGACATTTGGTATGTAATCTAAGTTTAGTATACAACCAACAAAAAAATTCATAAACTTGTAATTTTCGTCCCCCATCCCCTAAAGTTGGGGGGTGGGAGTTGACCCTTATACAGTTGGTTTCCGATGTGCCAGATAGGTTATATTCTCAGGATATGATGTTAATAATAGACTTATTAAACATACAAAGTCTCAATTGAATAGGTCTAATACTTTATATTTTAACTGCGGCCTAACTCTATCGACCCTAACTCCAACACTTTCTACATGTCCGTAAGTATGTATGGCTTCGCTGTTTCGAATATTTAGTTTTTGAATTCTGATCTGAAATAAGTAACGAAACTGCCAAGCCATAAATACATACTTACTGATATTATGTAGAATTTGTTGGAGTTATGGGTCGATAGAGTTAGGCCGCGTCGATTCAGAAGCTTGGCTCTACATTAGATCTGATGTCTTTTTCACAGGGCAAACCTTTTGTGGTCGTCGAGGTAACTTTTACATGAAATGTTTTTGGTGGGATTTCAGTCCTTTTTGTAAGTTGCTACTTGCTAGGCAGTGTTTTTAGTCTTTTTAGTGTTTTTATTTAGTGTTTTTATTTTTATTTTTTAAGTTTTCGAGGATTTTCGGCCTAACCCATCTGCCCTGAGCTGGATAGATGAAGTGAGATTTACCTCGACCCCGTTTAAAAAATATTAGTAAAATACTTTTATTTTTTCATATCGCTACTAACAATAATAATAATAATTAACATTCAGACAAACACTGTATATTAGCATTTTTAGATAATTCTTAGTCGCAGGAAGCGATACACATGCCTTGTTACCTTCTGACACCTCTTCCGAGTTCCGACCACCCCTTTTCAAGTGAGATTTTAGTGTGATATTTTAGCTAGACAAGACACGCGTCCCGGCAAAAATGCCTCACGTAATTTGTGGACGCTCCCTAATGGAATGATAAGTAAGAACTAGGCACTGATAAGCGATAACAGTATTGATTTACTTTATCTCGCACAAATTAAAATTTCAAGAGTTTTTGTATTATTATAAGTATGTGAAGATGAGGTCGAATAAATAAAAATAAGAGTTTCTATAATATCAAGAGTGAAGATGATAAAACCAACGGATAAAACAATGAATATACACATAGAATGTTGACATTTTACTGTGCAGCGTTTTTCAAGCATTTGAGCTACGCAAAGCAATATGCAATTCGTTATTCGATTTGTATATAAAATATAAATAAAACGTAGTTGCATTCACAAAGGAAATAATATGAAAGTGATGACATAGGTGATGATATTCATCTAGCAGACCCACCAAACGACAAACACTAATATTATTACATGTACATGATGATGTACAAATTTCAGTGCATATACCTCGTAATATTTAAAAAAAAACACTAGAGTGCACTGAAAATCTTGAACAAAATATGCACTTCACAGATCGCGCGCGAAACTAAACGATTTTAAATTTAGTACGACGCGACGCGTTCGAATACTCAAACGAATGGCGTGCGACTGCCGACTGGCTGGCTGAATGTAAATTGAATATAAATACAAGCCACATTTTTATCAGTTTTATCAATAATATTAACCCGGCGTCAATGACGTGAAAATAATTACATAGACTATGACGTCGGGTCATTTTGACCCGAACTTTGTAGATACATTTTAATTAAATTAAGTAAGCTACCACAATTTTTTTATTATTTATTTAAAAAGGAGACTTGAATTATGCATAAAATTAAAAAAAAACTGTGTTATAAAAGAAATATTTTTGTTATTGGCTTTCTTCTAGTCGTGTGCGTACAAGACAAAAAAACGAGGAATACGGGTTTTGCTGAACCAAAGATTTCCTTCCTTTCTTCCTTCCTAGGATTGATCTTTATATCCCTAAGATGAAATATTCAGGTGGCTCCACATCGTAAACCCACGATGTGGAGCCACCTGAATATTTCATGCAGGTGGGGGAGGGGGGTTTTTCAGCTTTAACAAGGTATGAGGTCAATAACTGCGTGGGATTTAGGTATATAGTCGAGTTTGGTATCATTTTCGATTGAATCGAATGTTTAAATGCCAATTTTGGAATAATATTTAGATAAAAGATAGTGAAAATAAAATAAAATAAAAAAATGTAATATATTATTTTCAACCAACGAAAACGCTGTTGACAGGGCTTAATTAATATAAGAAGGCTGATAGCTGCATTATTCTGCATGCCAAAGACATGGTGATGAATGGAGCAATAAACATATTAATGTTTATTCCGTTCCGCGCGACTTCGTCCGCGTAAATCTGAAATTTCACGGAAACCGTATATTTTTCACAAATTAATAACCCATGTCTCACGTTATACGTGGGAGAGCCATGCTTCGGCACGAACGGGCCGGCTCGACCGGAGAAATACCACGTTCTCATAGAAAACCGGCGTGAAACAGCGCTTGCGCTGTGTTTCGCCGAGTGACAAAAATTTAGAATACTAAAAAGTTATTAATGTAGTTTTTGAACTCTCTATTCTAATAATTGATGACAAGTTTGAACAGGATTTTTTAATGTTTCAGGTTTTCATCAAGACACCAGCTGTGCTCCATGCTGGGCATATGAATTGGAAGAGAGGCGTCTTGCCAACGGCTCCTCCCTCAGCGGCAGCCCTTGAAAATGTATCAGCACATCTCACTGAAATTGTAGACCATGCTTTAAATAAAATTATTTTTGCAATTGAAAACAAATGAAGTTAATTTAGCAAAGCATCTTCATTTTCTTTCAGTATCTTTTTTTCCTAAAGAATCTTGTAATGTTCTTATTTTGTTTTATATTTAGTGAGTTTATATTATTTAAATGTCAAAATAAAGGGCCTTCCACGATAAACTCAGAAACTTTAAACCGTGTCATGCAGTTTAAATACTTGGGCCATGTAGTCACTGAAGACTTGTGTGATGAATTGGACGTGGAGAGGGAACGTAGGGTATTGGTACTTTGTGGCAATATGTTGGCACACAGATTTGCTCGATGCACAGCTGAAGTTAAGATCACTCTTTTTGAAGCATATTGCCAGACATTTTACATGAGCAGTCTGTGGGCCAAATATACACAGAAGTCTTACAATGCCCTGCGGATTCAATACATACTTCAGGGCTTTGTTCCGGCTGCCTGTAGTGCATCGGATACGTTCGCAGATGCCAGTGTACACGACTTTTATGCACTAATGATGAAAAAATCGCCTTACTAGTAAACAGTGCGAGGGAGCTCGAATGAAATAGTAGATTCAGTCTTGGTAGGCAGGTTCATTGAACTTCATTTTATGAAGTCTCAATGAACCTGTCAATCATAAGCTGACTGACATGCGGTTTTGCTCGATCGAGCAATAACGTTGAGCAAAACCCACGGCTCGGGCTTTCGTCCACACATTCAGCATTGCTTGATAGTTTTCCTCTAAATCGATATATTTCATTCCACCAAGCCGGCTCGATGCGAGCCTTTGTGTGGCTCGATGCGAGCCTTCGAGCTGTCAGTTTTGCGGTCCACACAGTAATTATTACTCAATTTGGAGTATAACTATCGAGCAAAACCGTATGTGAGTACTTAGCAATAGACATTTTTTCATTAATTTATTAAATTGTAAATTACAGAAACGTACTAACATACTTTTTAAGTCTAATAATTGTTACTAACACTATGGATCACTGGTCTGAAAATAAATGATTTTTTATTCTATTTTATTTTCATTATTCCTTTTAGAACAGAGATACTCACTAAGAAGTGTAGACTAATGAGTAATTATAATAATATGTGGATCTTTTATTTTTTCTTTATCTATTACATTATTGAACTATTTTTAAACTATCTAGTTAAAAAAGTGTTAAGACCAATGATGTTTTAATAATATTTAGTAAATTAGGACTGATTAGTAATTAGTAATTACGATAATATAGTTGGTCTCAAATTATTTATTTTTGTATAGGAAAGGTGCTACTTAAAGGCTATTTATTGTACAAGTATTCATTTATAATGCTTGTAAAGCTAGTTAAAATGTCTTAAGTCAGATTAGTTTGACCTTTTATTTTTGTCTAGAATAATGGTGCATAAAGATTTATTGAACAAACATTTTAATGATTAACAAGCTAAGGAAAAATGTCTAAAAGACTGATTGATACTGTTAATTTATTATTTTTTTAAACTTTAAGTTCTTCATTTTACACAGACTAACTTACAAGCACATATTTTATGTAATCACTGTTTTACAATGGCTCTTAAAAATTAATTCTTCCACGGATTCACTTCATATAAATAATTCTCGGTGAGTAATTAAATATATGAAGATTTTTTGATGAGCTCCTTTTGGTTAATTCTTCTCCAAGGGAAATCTGAAAAAGAAAGATACATTATGTTACTTATATGCGTTTGTTTAATTGCTTTTATTGATATTATTCCTTATTTAAGACAATTAGGGAATAAATACCTGCGACCAAGCTCTTTTTCTGAATCAAGTACAGAGTAAATCAAGGTATTGTATTAGCGAGATTGTGTGGAATATTGATAGCCCACTGGGCCGCTGGCAGGACCCAGTTGCTTAAAAATGTAACGCTGCTAGTACCTTCAATAGTAAAAAGTACCGTACATGAAGACTGAAGTAGTCAGTAGACAAGAAAAGGTACTTATTAGTTAATAAGTTATGCAAACATAAAAGTTTCTCATAAGAGGAGGGAAATGAAAATTGATAATTTTACTAATATAATATGTACATACTTTTAGCTCCTTTCTTACTCCTGTGTTTCTTCGCCTGGCTGGGAGATGTTCTATGACATCATTTAGTACTAATTGGTAGCCAGCTTTGTTGAGCCGAAAGTGAGCATTAAATACCGACTCCAGCAGATCCATCGGGTTATATTTATCCCGCAATCTGCGCCTTTGGATGCGCCAACACTTTTTTCTACGCATTTCTTCTGCATATTTATAACCTAATACAATTATACAACGCACGAAAACAACTCTTTAGCAGTTGCTAAAAATGGGTTAGTCACTTCATTGAGTTTGTAACTATGAACTGTCATTTTGCTTTAGTGAATACATATTTAATGGTAGTTAAGAACTATCGATAAAAAAATATAAGGCAAAATGCATGCCTCTGCCCTAAAAGTTAACAACTAAGATTTGGTTTGCAACCGTGCCAAATCAGTTGGTAACTTGTGCATAGTGAATACAAAAGTGACACTTTCCGTTACTCACTCCTCAGTTTCGTTAATAACTCAGTGATTAACTCACAAAATGTACGATACAGAATAGGGGGGCTGGTCTAGATCTATTACAATTTACAACGCGACATTGTTTACAAGAATTTACGTGTCAGAGACGAATCTTCTATATTTTCACGCTCGAATGGCAAGTCAGGTTGGCCGAGTGGTCTAAGGCGCCAGATTTAAGCTCTGGTTCCCGAGAGGGAGCGTGGGTTCGAACCCCACACCTGACATGTCGGTTAGACTTTTTGTTATTCGAATTACTCAAAAATTATTAAATAATTTTAAAAGATTCTTCCAAATAATTATGTATTCTTTTTGTGGATTTTTATATACATAACCAAAATATTACATTGAATCGATGACAATAATTTTAATGTCCATGAGTTTTTATTAGATAACATTTTAAATTTTATGAAGAAAATACGCTAAACGTGCTTACTGCTTATGCAATGATATATTATTTTGTAGTTCTATCGTACTTAGTACCTATTCTTTTTCGTTAGTTTGTTTTATGATTTTACGCCTGTAAGAAACAAATGCAAACTTTCAATAACTAGCGCCTTCGCATTTAACAATAGCAACTCATTTAATATAATACAACGTACAACATTCTTAAATTTTTTAGATTGTACAATGTACAGTGTACATAGCTACTTGTAAGTATAGTATTCGACTGACAAATCGCAATCTTACCTATAGATACCTATAAGTATACTTAGTAAGTACACTCTAGTATCTACTTTGATAAATTTTGGCACAACGACACTTTAAATCACGAAAAAGAAAATAGCAAAACTTTTATCGCCGCAGAATGTACAGTTTCTGCGCTTTAATTAATTTAAGGTAACACTCATCTTAAGTACTAAAAAAGGTAGCAGTTCAGGTTCAGTCTATCTAATGTACTACTGCAACTACTGTACTGCACTACACGTACAACCCAAACGTGTGAAAGAGTCTCGATCTCGAATATTCAAGGTATTTAAATTTATTGTAAAGGGGGATATTTGCAATTTGTGATGGATTGTTACGATGTGTCGTAATGGTCGTAATAGTCGCAAATAACTGGTATGATCTTGTTGGATTTCCAAGGAACCAGTACAATTGATATGGATTGAAATATTTTACTTCCACGCTAGGGAGTGACCGCCCTACGTACAATTTCTATCCGAAAGTTTTCACCTTCTAACTAAACCTTGAGGTTGTAATCTGTAACACCTGTAAGGCTGTGACCCATCGGAGGATCGACAGTAGTCGCTTTCCCATGGGTACCGTAGGTGGCCCATTTGCTCATTTGCCCGGGGCAAAATTAGGGGCAAATTGCCCCTAATTTTATAAAAAAAATACAAGAAAATATTTATTAAAATAACTTAAATATAATTTTATATAGAAAAGGCAACCAAAATCCATACTTCCATACTTATACTTATATACTTAATATATTATACCAGGGGTCACCAATTAGTTTCGCTCGCGGTCCATTTTAAGAAATGAAATGACCTTCGCGGTCCACACATTTTATAAAAAAAACCAAGCTGTAATTACGAAAATTATGGAGGTATTCTTTATTTCCATATAAATGAGAAAAGTAATAATTTTTGCTGCTTGTTTGGAGTGAAATTGGTGCAAGCTATTGACATTATTTCCTGAAGATGTTCATCAGTTAGTCGAGACCGAAATTTATTTCATCTTCCAACCAAGCATGGTCCGCAGTCCGCACACAATGAGTCGGCCGGCGGCGCGGCGGTCCTGGTGCGGACCGCGGTCCGCCATTTGGTGACCCCTACTTATATACTTATACTATCTATACTAATATTATAAAGCGGAAGTTTGTTAGTTTGTTAGTTTGTTTGTTTGAACGCGCTAATCTCAGGAACTACTGGTCCGATTTGAATAATTATTTCAGTGTTAGATAGCCCATTTATTGAGGAAGGTTATAGGCTATATCTTATCACGCTAAAGCTAAAAGGAGCAAAGAAATAAAGGAAAATGTGGAAAAAACTGGGGAAATTATTTGAAAGGGCTTTATTTGAATGCGCTAATCTCAGGAACTACTGGTCCAATTTGAAAAATCCTTTCAGTGTTAGATAGCCCATTTATTGAGGAAGGCTATAGGATATATTTTATCAAGCTAAGAATAAAAGGAGCGACGAAATAGAGGAAAATGTGCAAAAAACGGGGGAAAATTATTTGAAAGGGTTTATTTGAACGCGCTTATCTCAGGAACTACTGGTCCGATTTGAATAATTATTTCAGTGTTAGATAGCCCATTTATTAAGGAAGGTTATAGGCTATATCTTATCACGCTAAGGCTAATAGGAGCAAAGAAATAAAAGAAAATGTGGAAAAAACTGGGGAAATTATTTGAAAGGGCTTATTTGAACGCACTAATCTCAGGAACTACTGGTCCGATTTAAAAAATTCTTTCAGTGTTATATATCCCATTTATTGAGGAAGGCTATAGGCTATATTTTATCACGCTAAGGCTAATAGGAGCGAAGAAATAGAGGAAAATGTGGAAAAAACGGCGGAAATTATTTGAAAGGGCTTATCTTACGAACTACTAGAGCAATTTTTCTGTTATTTGGGCCAGATATGAAGTAGAGCACGTAAAAACTGAAGGATCATAGGCTATTTTTTTGGACGAATTTGTCTGTGAAATATCTAATTTACGCGGACGAAGCCGCGCGGAACGTATATCAATAATAAAAATGAATCCATATACTTCCCTTGGTTAAGACATCACGCGTAAACAGCTGGACCGATTTTGCTGAAATTTGGTATAGATATATTATGTACTTTAGGATAGATACTTTATTATAGTCTCGGAAAAGGACATAGGATACATTTAGTCCCGGAAAAATGTACGATTACCACACGATATACTTTTATAATTTGCGCGTAAAATATTCAATCGATTTTGATGAATTTTGGTATGGAGAATGGAGATACTTTGAGTCTCGGGAAGGACAAGGGATACATTTTGTCCCAAAAAATGTACGGATCCCGCTCAATAAACATTTATGATTTTCGCCTAAGCTATTCAATCCATTTTGCTGGGTATAGAGATCCTTTGAGTCCCGGGGAAGAACATACGATATATTTTGTCGCAGAAAAATGTACCGTTCCCACAAAAAGGAACTTTGTGATTTGCGCGTTAACTATGTACGGGAACAACTATAAACTGAAGTCCACGCGGACTAAGTCGCGGGCAACAGCTAGTAATATTATAAATGCGAAAGTGTGTCTGTCTGTCTGTCCGTCTGTCTGTCTGTCTGCCTGTCTGTCTGTCTGTTACCTCTTCACGCTCGAACCGCTGAACTGATTTTGCTGAAATTTGGCATGGAGATACTTTGAGTCCCGAGAAAGGACATAGCATACTTTTTAACCCGGAAAAATTTACGGTTCCCGAGCGATAAACGAATTTTGCCGCAAGTCGCAACGGAGTTGCGGGCGTCATCTAGTACTATATATTTTTGTAAGTATTAAAAAAAGTTACTAATTTTAATAAATCATTTTTAATATCATTTTTGTATGATATTATTCTTTAGGCCGGCAATACACGCCAGATTTTTTCATCCGATAGTCTGGCCCGATTGTCTGATCAGACTGTCTGAAGGCACTCGTGCCATACATTATATGAATACCTAATACACGTCCAATCCGATAGTCGGATCGGACGTGTGTGACGTGTGTGACGACATAAAATATGTGCTTGTAAGTTATTCTGTGTGAAATGAAGAACTTAAAGTTTAAAAAAATAATAAATTAACAGTATCAATCAGTCTTTTAGACATTTTTCCTTAGCTTGTTAATCATTAAAATGTTTGTTCAATAAATCTTTATGCACCATTATCCTAGACAAAAATAAAAGGTCAAACTAATCTGACTTAAGACATTTTAACTAGCTTTACAAGCATTATAAATGAATACTTGTACAATAAATAGCCTTTAAGTAGCACCTTTCCTATACAAAAATAAAAAATTTGAGACCAACAATATTATTGTAATTACTAATTACTAATCAGTCCTAACTTACTAAATATTATTAAAACATCATTGGTCTTAACACTTTTTTAACTAGATAGTTCAATAATGTAATAGATAAAGAAAAAATGAAAGATCCACATATTATTATAATTACTCATTAGTCTACACTTCTTAGTGAGTATCTCTGTTCTAAAAGGAATAATAATTATTATTTTTAACAAAAAATTAAAACCGACTTCCAAGGTAAAACAATAATAACATCCTTATAATATGAACTAAAAAGTATTAAATAATTATTCCTATCTAATAGTGCCTTTTTACGAATTCGGCTAAAACTCAACTATTTCTGTACTCAATCTTCATCATTTTGAAGTCGGTACCAGATGAATCTTCTGTTCTCTGACAGAATATTTGAAATGTTTGGAACTGGCACCGACTTCAAAATTATGAAGATTGAGTACAGAAATAGTTGAGTTTTAGCCGAATTCGTAAAAAGGCACTATTAGATAGGAATAATTATTTAATACTTTTTAGTTCATACTATAAGGATGTTATTATTGTTTTACCTTGGAAGTCGGTTTTAATTTTTTGTTAAAAATAATAATTTCACTCTTTTTAGTTACCTAGTAAGCAAACGCGTACTATACGTAGAATAATACACGTGTATATTATTCTACGTATCTTATTACAGTCACACTTACAAAATATTATAATATCAGCTGCAGCCTGCAGATAATTTTAAGCAATCATTAAAAAAAATCGAAGTGAACACGTGTGACGTGCTAAGTAGCCGGTCACCGGACTAGTTTCAAATTCAATAGGCTGGCACTCGTTCGACATGTGCGACAAGCACACGCAGCGCACATAGTACCTCCGTGAGTAATTTGTATTCTGTGCATAGTACCCGGCCCGCGCCCGCGCCGCCGCGCGCTTGCTTGACAGCCCTGGCAGATATGCGATGCGATGCGTTATTATACTATGAACGCTAAACGCAATGCAAAAGATTGAAATTAGGTTGTTTTCCAGAATATCTCGGCGAAGTGGAACAGAATGTTACATTATCGAAGCAACTTTAACTTCTCAGGAGTAATGTTAAATGTGTGCCTTATGCTCTGGAAATAAGGTTGAATTTGGTGACATTGGTGACCCTGACGTGGTAATGATGATGATGATGATGAATGTAATTTGCATAGTAGCATATGCTTTCAGTTCTTAAAACAGCGCCTAAACTCCCAAACTTGTATCTATAAGGAATCCGGAGTTCTCTTAGTAGCTTCGGAACCATAGTATACCTCGGTGCAAAATCTTGCGTTTTGGTAGCATATGCTTAGGATGCTTCTCATAAAACCAAAATCACCATATGTTTCCATATAAATTTCGAGGAGTTCCCTCGATTACTCATGGATCCCATCATCAGGTCACCACTTTTGTGAACATGGTACCAAATTGGAGTGAAACCTAATACAACACAACAAAAATTTCGAAAATCGGTTCACAAACGGCGGAGTAATCGTTGAACATACAAAAATAAAAAAAATAAAAAAAAATATATATCCACAGCCGAACATATAACCTCCTCGTTTTTTGGAAGTCGGTTAAAAATAAAATAGAATAAAAATCATTTATTTTCAGACCAGTGATCCATAGTGTTAGTAACAATTATTAGACTTAAAAAGTATGTTAGTACGTTTCTGTAATTTACAATTTAATAAATTAATGAAAAAATGTCTATTGCTAAGTACTCACATACGGTTTTGCTCGATAGTTATACTCCAAATTGAGTAATAATTACTGCGTGGACCGTAAAACTGACAGCTCGAAGGCTCGCATCGAGCAGGCTTGGTGGACTGAAATATATCGATTTAGAGGAAAACTATCGAGCAATGCTGAATATGTGGACGAAAGCCCGAGTTATCGTTCGACTCCGACTATCGGATCGGACGTGTATTCGGTATTCATATAATGTAGGTATAGCATGAGTGCCTTCAGACAGTCTGATCAGACAATCGGGCCAGACTATCGGATGAAAAAATCTGACGTGTATTGCCGGCCTTAAACTAAGCTGTACGTAAATAAATCCATACTAATATAATAAATGCGAAAGTGTGTCTGTCTGTCTGTTACCTCTTCACACCCAAACCGCTGAACCGATTTTGGTGAAATTCGGTATGGAAGTACTTTTAGAGTCCCGAGGACACTTTTTATCCCGGAAAATGTACGGTCCCCGCGCGATATAAAAGTTTTGGCGCAATGGTCGAGTTGCGGGCGTCATCTAGTGTTACATAATATATGAATGAAAAATAAAACAATAAAATATAATTATTAATTAAAACTTTTCTTCTCAAACCATTTGGGCATATAAACAATATCATTTTTAAATTAACATTTCAACATTTTTTAAATTAAAATATTAGGTTTTTTAGGGTTCCATAGCGAAAATGGCAAAAAACGGAACCCTTATAGATTCGTCATGTCTGTCTGTCTGTCTGTCTGTCTGTCCGTCCGACCGTATGTCACAGCCACTTTTCTCCGAAACTATAAGAGCTATACTATTGAAACTTGATAAGGAGATGTAGTCTGTGAACCGCATTAAGATTTTGATACAAAAATGGAAAAATTATTAAAAATTTTAGGGGTCCCCAATCCCCATAGGTGCAAATGAAACAAAAAAAAAATTTTTCATCTGGCTTATGCGTGTGGGATATCTATGGATAGGTCTTCAAAAATCATATTGAAGTTTCTAATATCATTTTCTTCTAACCTGAATAGTTTGCGAGAGAGACTTTATATTTGGACTAATATATTTGGAATAGCAGTGTCAGTAATTAGTAGCATTAATAAAGTTCATGAAACGTATCATAAAATGATAGCAATGGTGATGTCATCCATTCAGGGCCCCCACTACCATATGTGCAATTTGTGCAATGCACACGGGCGCTAAATCGCCATCTTTAGAGGCGCCAAAACCAAGGACCCAAAAAATTTGCCTAAAGGGGCGCCAAAATCCTTTTTTTGCACACAGGCGCCAGTAGCCTTTACGGGGGCCCTGCATCCATTTCATTGGGGATGTTAAAAAGTTTTTAGGAACTTCATAAACTTATCCCAAGGACAATAGCCCTTTTCATCAGTAACACAATTATTTAACTCTAACAATTTTGATAAAGGAGGATTGTCTATAGACAAGCTGATACCTTCTCTTAACTGTTTAGTTGACTGATACACATAGTCAATTTTCAAATAATACTTGTTGGTCTCGACATTTAACCACTTCTGAAACACAATTTTACCCCCAATAGGGGTGCTTACAAAACTATTGAGCAAGCCAAATGGCTTCATAGATATTAACTTTAGTAGTACATGGATATTAGCATCATGCCCCATCAGTAATATTGCTTTGTAATTCTTGTTTAGAAATATATCACGCATATATTTTAAAAGCGGCATAGCCAGGTCGGTAGCGACATGTGTTGTGTTGAACACAACATCATGATAACCACTAGGAAGCTTCAATATTGAGTCCCAGTCTTCTAGTGTCTTCAGGTTTCCCCAGCCAATGTCTTCCTCGGGAAATCCATTGTAGTATGCCATCAAGAATGCATCGACAGCTTCATTCGATATCTTCAACGGTCCAGACAATTTTGGCTTTTTTCCTGCTACGATACCTACTTCATTGCTGTCAGTAGTTAGGTGACAATTTCTTTCAACCTTACAGAATTCAGATTGCTCATAATTCAATATATCTTCCATTTTCAAATATGATGTATTCAAATTTAATCCATTCAGCATTGTGTTCATTTCCTTCAAAGCAATTTCTTTAAAAATACTACTCGAATTATGTATGTATGGACTGAACACTGGATCCGGTTGGTCTGTATGATGAATAGAAACATTACAGTTTGGGTAACCTTTTTCAAGGAAAGCTCTAGCCGAGGAGAGAGTTCTTTCAACAGAATTTGCATAAACAAAATAGTCTTCCTGCGAGGGACAACCATTTATAAGATTTTCTTGAGCCATCCAAGCTGAGAAGTAATTACCCATAAAGCCTTCCAGCAGAAATCCTTTCTTCGTTAAATATCCAGGAGTTTCCTCGAATTTCGGCCAGGAATGTGGTGAGATTTTGGCGAGGACTTCTGATGTTGGAGTTCTTGCATTGTGTCGACTCACAATTAGAACTTGTTGCAATTTATAAGTATTATGCAGTTTATTCGCAAGCAGTATATAAATTAATATTGAGGCACAAATTATCAGAAACAAAAGAAACACTGTGGCTAAACAACAACGAGATTCACGCTTCATCTTGGCACATGAGCGTTTAGCACTGATGCAAATTATATCGTAAAATAACTGAGACGAAAGCTTATCATGAGCATAACGAAATTTGTATTGCAGGTAGTTATAATTAGCAACAACAAGGTGACTAAACGATTGTCGAGTACTTCAAAATCTTTCACTTAATTTTGCCCTCCCTTTGTAACCAGTCTAACAAAATACTTACTGAATTTGTATTACATACGTTTATCATCGGAATTGTTAAGCTAGCCATGTTTCTACACTGTACATAATAGAACAATAATCTATAAATCACATGACAAAGCATATAATTATTTTATATTCATTGTTTACAAAATTGGAAAAATACGAAAAGTGAAACCTGATGGTCGTTAACCTTCTTCCAGTGTTGCAAAAGTGATAATTCAAAAATCGGGCAAATTTTCAGGTAAATATCGGGAGAAAACGGGAGATTCTTTTTCCAAATAAAACAACAGTATTTTACGCCATTAATTAAAGTATATTATTTAAAACATATAAAGTACATTGAAAATGGCAAATCATTCATTTTCATACCACTTTTTGCTTGCTATTTTTGCAAACATTCTTTAAAATGTTGTGGGTATTTTCTTCGCTTAATTCTTATAGGTACTCGTTCTTGGACTATTACAGTAATGCGTTAGCATTCTATGTAGTTTGTGGACTATTACATGAATCATCGGAGTTGGACATCGTCACTTATAGCGTACATAACAAATAACACAAATAAAATTTAAACTTTCTTTCTTTCCATGACAGCCGTGCGGACGAACGAAAAACATTTCAGACCAATGTTTCAGACCATGACTGTAGAGGTTTGAAATATTCAGTCGGTACTCGGTATCAACCACCTTACTTCATTTTCATTTACTTCATTCTCACTTCCCAGTATAGCGCTGACTCTTTCAGTTGGGGAATCCCCTTACTAAAGAGTTTAGGTTTACTTACCCGTTTAGTATTACCTGATGATCTTCAGTGTTGTCGTCTTGAGAATGCAAAATAATACTATATTTTAAACATTCATTGCATACAATATTAAAATCGGGAGATAAGACAGTTAAATTGGGATATCGGGAGGGAGACGCCAAAACCAGTACATCTTCCGATAAATCGGGAACTTTTGCAACACTGCCTTCTTCTCCTTCCTGCCCAGTGGTCTCGACTCTCGACCGTCATAGAGCGAGATCGGTAGAATTCAGGGCTTCATAACGTTATCGAATAACAGAAAAAATATCGTTACGTACCGCTATTTTCATAATGGTAGCCAGATAACGTTATTTTTTTAACGATATCTAGTAAAATAACGTTATATTTATCGTTATTATTATTTTTTCGTTATGGCATAACAAAAAAATAACGTTATAATAATAACGGTAAATATAACGTTATTTTCTGGTATCAGGTATGCGATCGTGCACGGTGCACCAAATCTCACTCATATTTAAAATGTGATAAGCGCTCTCTGTGAAAATACAAAGAAAAAAATACACCTTAAAAGCGTGATTACGTTTAGAAAATTTTCCCGCCTGTCATGACTTTCTTGACGGACTATAACGTTATCAAAGAACATATATTTACCGTTATAAATCCTATATAACGTTATAACATTTACCGTTATTAAATACATTTATAACGTTATTTCTAGTATCGGTTAAATTTTCATAACGTTATCTATGCCCTTGAAGCAATAACGTTATGAAAAAATAACGTTATTTGAAGCCCTGGTAGAATTGCCAGCTAAAATCGGTATATTAGTACCCAAAATCGGTATTTGACAAAAAAAAAATACAATCACAGATTACTAGTATATATTTGTAATACAGTATTCAATCAAATTCGTTTATTTATTTAAAAAAAAACTTACAGACTAAAATATAACAACCTTAATATTGACAATGATGACAGGCGGGAAATTTTATAAATGAAATAAAAATTAAGAGAACTTTATTAATTCGAGATAAAAATGTGCAAGGTGACCATATTTAAAATGTAATAAGTATTTTATGTAAAAATACAAAGAAAAAATACACCTTATAAGCGTGATTACGTTTAGAAAAATTTTCCCGTCAGTCATCAGTCATTAGTAATCATCGAAGTGAAAGTGAAAATTGAAAAAATTAAACCGAATTTCTGTTTTTATACACTAGACAGGTAAATTCCCGAGTCGAGCGGGAAGCCCCACCCATAGGTCCATGCTATTGAGGGCTTCCCCCATCTATACTTATTATAATTGGGAAGAGTTTGTTTGTTTGTTTGTTTGAACGCGCTAATCTCAGGAACTACTGGTCCGATTTGAAAAATTATTTTGCTGTTGGATAGCCCATTTATCGAGGAAAGCTATAGGCTATATTTTATCACGCTAAGACTAATAAGAGCGAAGAAATAGAGGAAAATGTGGAAAAAACGGGGGGAAATTATTTAAAAAGGCTAATTTGAGCGCGCTAATCTCAGGAACTATTGGTCCGATTTGAAAAATTATTTTGTTGTTGCATAGCCCATTGATAGAGGAACGTTATAGGCTATATTTTATCACGCTAAGACTAATAGGAGCGAAGAAATAGAGGAAAATGTGGAAAAAACGGGGGAAATTATATGAAAGGGCTTATTCGAACGCGCTAATCTCAGGAACTACTGGTCCGATTTCAAAAATTCTTTCAGTGTTAGATAGCCTATTTATTGACAAAGAGGCTATATTTTATTACGCTCAAACTAATTGGAGCGAATAAATAGAGAAAAATGTGGAAAAAACGGGGGAAATTATATGAAATTGCTTATTATTTTAAGAACTACTGGAGCAATTCTTATGTTATTTGGCAAACATGAAGAATAGTCCACGTGAAGGGACATTGGCTATTTTTTGCTGAAAAATGTACGGTTGCATGAAATTCCAAAATTACGCAAGCGAAGCTGCGCGGAACATCTATAATATTATATAATAACATCGTGGGAAAGTCAATTCTGTACATTGAATATTTTTGTACAATAAATAATAGTTGGGATGTGATCTACTATGCTAACGCGGACGAAGTCGCGGGCAACAGCTAGTTATATATAAAAAGAGTTGCCAATTTTAAAAAAAATCCATGTATACTGTAAAAATCGTTGAAAAATCGTTATGTTTCGGTATTTCGGTAGAACAGAGCTCATATCGGTAGAAATATCGAAAAATCGGTAGGTTCGAGACCACTGTTCCTGCCAGATGTCAAGTTTTTTTTCTTTCCTTATATTGGCACTTCGGATTGGCACCATGGCCAGTGTCGATCGAAGAGTTCGAAGACTCGAGTATTATATAATGGAGTCACTTCACATGGCTATTTGTATATTTTGCAATTGGCTATTTGTTGCATTTGGCAAAATTATTGACGTATACACAAACAAGCAAATAAAATAAAGGCAAAAACGGCCTTCCACATATGGACGTCAAATACCAAAATTTTACTTGATTTTGTTTACTCGTGTATTATATTTCTCTATGTTACGTCTTGCCTTTATTTTGACTCTTTTGATGTGCGTCAAAAACCGACAAAGGTACGGATACGTGTATTTGGTATTGGTCATATTTGTCAAATAGGCAAATAAGGCCAATGCTTTGTCAAACATACCGTCTACACATGGTGATTGTTTGGCGAATACCGTACATCAAATACGCAAATACAAGTAGTCAATTAGCCATGTGAAGTGCCTCCATAAAATTATGGCGGGAAAACATTATTCTTTATTAAAATAATTTCAAAGAGATCTTTGTTTTATTTTCATATCTAAAAAGTCTGAAGCGCAATTCCATGTAAAAGTCTACCTTATACTAAGAAAATAAATACCTGATTTTGGTAAGTATTAAAAATACTTATTTATAGTTGTTTGCGTTGGGAATCTTCTAATAAAAAGCGGACTGTATAATATTATGTATTACGGTATGTCTACAATATATGGTTAAATGTGACTAGCAGCTGTGGAGTCTGTCCGATGAAGAGTGGTCCGTCGCAGCGCCCGCGCAGCGTATGCAGCGCGAGGTGGAAGGGATCCGCGAGCCGCGCCCCGCGCGCCCCGCCAGGGCCCGCTAAGGCCGCGAACAGTGAGCCGAACACAGTTGCGCTGTCGTTTCGCGCTAAGGGCGCGAACATGCTCCCCGCCTTGAAGACGTGTCTTCAACAGGAAGAGGGCAAATGGCGTTGAAGGCCCTCCTAATGATACCATTCCGGGTATTGATGTCCGCCACCCTGGTGACACCGTCGTCGCCGGGATGCAGGTGAACGACTCTGCCCAGGAGCCAGCAGAGAGGTGGGACATCCTTGTCCCTGATGAGCACGAGCGTGCCCACTGATGTCACCATGGGAAGTGTGCCACTTGTTCCTTTTCTGCAATGTAGAAATATACTCTAATTGGAAACGAGTCCAAAATGCTGGCCACTCGCTGGTAACGCTGAAGGCTTGTAATGTTGCCATCTGAGGCCCGTGCTTGAGGCACAGATGTGAGCGAGCGTCCGATGAGGAAGTGAGCGGGGGTAAGGGCGGAAAAATCATGAGGATCTGACGAGAGAGGAGTGAGGGGACGAGAATTTAAGACTGCCTCTATTTGAGTTAAACATGTGGCTACTCAATTTGGCTGACAAAATTATGGTACCACAGTGTAAATAACTAGTTATTTACACTGTGATGGTACTATCACAGTGTAATAAATATTTAATACACTGTGGTACTAATAACATTATATGGAAGCAACAATTTCTAAGCATAAACTTTTCTAGCAAATCTGCCATTTATGAGATGATGTCGTGAGCTCGGCTGAGTGTGGTTTTGTGTGATGAAGGCTTGGTTTTCACGTTACGTATGTATTTTAAATTCTTATCATTTTATGTTACACACTGATTGTTCAAACAATTAAATACCGATATAGCTTTTGAGATTCGAGACAATTCATTTTAATAAAGTTAATTTAATAGGTTTATAAGATCACAGTGTCGAGTTTTAGGCTGGTATAAATAGTCAGTACTCAAGATGCATCTCAGATACGGTTCGGGCTCTGTGATTGGTTGGCTGTCAAAAATTGGACCAATCACAGAGCCGAACCTCGTCTTGAGACCGGGTCGCATCTTAAGTACTGACTATTTATACCAACCGTAGTGTCGGTCACATAAAAACGTTAATTTTGTCTTTAACTACAGTAAAATTACTTTTACATCAATAAAATTATAAACTTTCCTACGTGACGGCGTTACTTAAATCATGTCGGCATTAAAAATTTGACATCTTTTTTTATAACACCTAAACCTACGAATAACAAAACTACTAAACTCTAAAAAACATTTTTGTAGTGTCAGTCACATTATAGAGTCGATTACGCCTGAAAGTAGCGTTTTGTTTGTTATTTTTGCTGATAGATGGCGAAAATAGCTATATAGAAAAATAGAGAGAGAAGCAGAAATCTAAATTATTATTTTAAAAACCTGCCAGACCACCTCAAAGTCAAATAAAATCTAAAATTTAGCGATGTCTGGAAATCGGACGCAATTGTCACAAAAATCTGGCAGTAGAATATGAGATTCTTACAGATATCGCAAGAAAATAAGATAAAATTATTGATCTTTAAACTTTTTTGAAGGTAAGGTAGACCTGCAGAACTGGAAACCTTCTAAAGTAATAGCGACCGAAACTTCAATGTCAGGTGTCTGGTCGTTCTTGCCTCTATAGGGCTCATATAAATGAAAATTTTTAGCTTAAAAAATGACGAAAGTCTGCTTATCGCTGGCTCTTGGGTTATTATATTAAGTATGTAACGAGGGCAACACATGGCGTGCCCTCTCACTCGCACATTCCGAGAATTGTGGAAAGCCCAAGCGTGCCCCAACAGGCGACGCGTCCAAAACGCACCCGCCAGATTCCCGCTTGCGGCTCGACTAGTTGCTAATTCTTAGTTCGTATTTGTTATTGTTAATATTTAATATCCGTGGTTAAAAAGTTATTATTTTTTATATGTGTAGACGTAATAAAAGGTGTAATATAGACTGTTTTAAATATAATTTAGCACACCCTCCCCGCCTACGCATTAAAAGTAATAGTTTTTGAGAAAATTTCGTGTTGAGTTATTTTTTGACAAATTATTAGTGGTTTCGTTTTTGTGATGTTTAAGTTAAAAAAAAAAAAAAAAAAAAACATTTTATTGAATTAACTTATTACTGATTAGCTTTTATATAATTTTAGAGTTCGTAATGTACGTGCTGAGATATATAAATTAATAAATTTTAAGGTTTCATGTAGAACTACCGACTTTTACCTGCACAAAGTGAGTGTAGTGTCGGCACAGAATATAATATATTAGTTTGGTGTCGGTCACGTTTAGGCTGTAGTGTCGCTCACAAATTCTTTTGCTAATAAATATTTTTTTAATAACTTACAGGTAATAGTTAACCATTTTATAATAGTTTATTTCATGCACTTTCGATAAAAATACAAAGTAGAGTTATTTAGCACAAGAGGAAGATTATTATTGGTGTTTACAAACACTCTCAGAAACGACTTCCTTTTGCATGTAGTGTCAGTCACGTTTATGTTTGACTAAATAAATGCTATTTGAAAACAACAGTGATTACCATTTTTATATATAAGTTAACTTGCTTAATCTGCAACAAAGCCATTTTAAAATTGATATTAGTAACCATAATATTATATGACAAAATAAAACTCAAGTCGTATCAAATGTAGAGTCTGTCACGTATGGTACTGCCCTGAAGTATTAATAAGCCCTTGTAAAAAAGTGACCGACAAAGTTTGCTTTACTTGTGTTTTAATTTAAAAGTTTAAGTCCACCCTACGGGATCCCGCAAATACGGGGATCCAGCGGGATTGTGATTGTTCAGTCCCGCAAATACCAGGATTGAAATTATCTTGCGGGATTGCATTCCCAAATCGTTGCCATTGTGTTACTCCTTCTATTTGAAAGAATTATGATAAAGTCAGTGGCATTACAAGGGATGTAAGAGGGATTCCAGCATGTAAAAGAAAATACTGACATAATTTATGAGCGTCCCCTAGGCCCTATACCTTATAAGTTGTAACTTATATCATACAGAGCAATGATATTATATGAAAAACTTAAAATACAGAGTATATTTTATTTTACGTTCTCTAATAAACTCATAAAACATTTCCAGGAAATTAGTCCATTTGAAGTGGTTCCACACTTATTTAACTCAAGCACCACCCATCGCGGTGGATTCTCCACGGAAAGTTTAACACCGTCCCTTATTTGTTTCATAGTGGGATAAACATAGCTGATCTTTAGAAATCTTTCATCGGTATCTTCGTCGACCCATCGTTGGAAAACCAATTTCCCTCCAATTGGGGTACTCTGCATTTGCTCCGGAAGCACAAAGTCCTTGAAGTCCAGCGCGGCTAGTAACGATTGTATGTTCGCGTCGTGTCCCACCATAAAAATAAACTTCCTCTCTGTCTTTAAGGCATCATAAATATAGTTCAGCAGCGGTTGAGCTATTTCTCTACCTAAATTGGGGCTGTAAAAACGAACGACGAGGTTCGCTTGAATTATTTTTCCCAGCAGCTCCAGTTGTTCTAAGTTTTTCAGTTTGCCATTAGCGATGCTCTCCATCGGCGTGCCGTCGAAGTACGCCATCAGGTACGCGTCCACCATTACATTTCCATGGTTCAGGGGCCCGATCAAATTCGGCTCCTTGCCGATTTCATAAAAAATAGCGTCGCTCGTATTCGCGAAACTGCAAAAATGTTCCTCCTTGCAAATAGGCGCATCGGCCAAATCGATCATTCTGTCCAACTCCACATATGAATCTTTTATGTTAAGTTTCTTTAGGTTCCTTTTCATTTCGCCGACAATCACTTCCTTCGTGTGCTGCGAGGTGTTTCGGAAAATCGGATTGAAAATTGGGTCCATTTCTTCGGAGTCGATGCTGTATACTCTGACGTCGCAGCTCGGGAACGCACCTTCCACGAACGCTTTGGCGGTCTTCCTGGTCCTCTGCCGAGTGTTGGCGTACACGTAGACTACGTTTTTGTCGGGACAGCCTCTCGGGAGCAAATCGCTCTCGTGCATCCAATTCGCAAGGTACTCGCCCATATATTTCTCTAGCACCGCCCCTTTGGGTGTCAGTTCGCCCGCCTTGTATTCGGAGGCGGGCACGTCCGCGCCGAACCGCTGCAGGTTGTCGGTCAGCGGCTGCCGGATGTTGTGGCGGCTGAACATCAGCACCTGCTCCAATTTTAAATTGTGAACACCGCACACGCACAAACACAAGCACAACGCCAACTTGAGCGTCATTTTGCGACTAAAACTGGGCCGTAGTTCACAATTAGAACATCCGATAAGTGATAACGTCAATCGATGCAAATATCGTTTAGACTCGAGAAGTCAGCTCAGTCGGCGCCCGCCGCCAGTCGCCGCTGTCTGGCCGAACACGTAAAGAACACGTCAGCACTCAGCGCTTGAGACCGGTTTCTTCGACCACTACACCTCTATAATATTAGCACAAAGCGCCTCGGCCTTGACTGGTCATTAAAAATGATATCCAATTCCAATAATTCAAAATGACTGCACCTTTGTTAACAGCTGTGTACGAAATTTTACGATAAGTATCATTGTTTTGGTTGACCTTATCATTTGGTTTTTATCGTTGATAGCGTTTCACGTTTGCCATTGTTGTATTTTCATAGCTGAATGGACTTAGTATGATCAGCTGGTGACCTAGCTGATACAAGACTAGCTCCAAGGTCCACTTAGGCAGGTAATTTTTATTCCTTAAAAGCATCTATTACCTACGTATAATAGCACTCGAAGAATTGTTACATTTTTAAATATTATACTAATTGTAAATATCACGTACTGAATAAGAGAATGGGTTACGGGTGTCAGAGCCCCCGCAGACTACAGACTTTTGTCGGCCGATAGTTTTGACCAAATTGGGGTTTCAGTACATTATTATCGGCCGATACAATTTGTTTAGTGTCCTTCATACATTTTCGTACTGATTAAGCTTTCGATCAAACTATCGGTCGACTAAAAGTCTGCAGTCTGCGGGGGTTCTAATCTGGGGGCACGGGAGTGCTCCCGCCAAGATAAGCCAAGCGAAGCACGCAAAGGCACTATCTGGGGGCACGGGAGTGCCCCCGCCAAGATGAGCCAATCGAAGCGCGCAAGGGCGTGACCTACCTTTTCTCGAAACGTTTCGTCGTATTTTTGAACCCTCGTAACTTTGGTTTGGATAATGCCAGATACTTGAAATTTTTAGGATATAATGGCATGAGCGAAATAATGAAATGCGCAAAGTTTGAATATCGTAGCTATTATACTTTAGATTTTATAGGTGTCCAAAATCCCACAATTTTGGCACTGACTCACCTATCATCAAAACTGTTAGGGTACTTCCTGAAGTCTAATAGAGCTGAAATTTGGTATGTAACATGCTATTAAGTAGTACAGGAACAACAGAAAAATTATCAAACCCAACCTAACCTATATCCGTACACTTATAGAGCAAAATAAGGGGGAGCCCCCTTATTTTTTTATTTTATCTTAATATTATTGTTAAATATTAAAGTAAACATATTATTACGGACTTTGAGAAAAAATCAAGTACCTACCTGTTGCCATTATTGATATAGAACAAAATAGGCCAAAAAAATCACGTTTGTTGTATGGGAGCCCCCTTTAACGGCCATTCTCAGGAGAGCAAAATTTACATGTCCTGGGCTTGTATACTCTGTATTATTATCTTATTCAATTATGTTATATTTTTAAACGGTAGTTAGCATCAGTATCTAGCTACAAACTTAAACACAGGCTTCTAATTTAAGTAATTCAGCTAAAATATTTGAATTTGTGTTCAAAAACCATGTTTTTCTAACTACCGTAACGTGTCCCCACGCCAACTTGATCTCGAAACTTACTTGTAATTTTTATAACGTACCTATTTAATTTAATCTATTCATGGTTTTAAACGCCTATAAACATTGGTTATCGCATTGCAAAATATCGACTCAATAGGCCTAGCCTATAAATAGTTATCATCAAATAATCGCTTGTCCGATCAAAAGTCCTAATTACCGTAACACCTGCTGTTTTTGGATGCCCATCCAAAAATATCAGGATTTGGCACATTGCACGGGTTGCTTCTCCTTAGTGTGTGCCATGGCCCATCAGTGGTCCCACGTCGTTAATGTTATTGTGGCGCCGATAAAGCACATGAGTATCTAATTACCGTAGCTTTGGTTACAAACTTGTCTAATTGCCGTAATCGTTACTTTTCAATTATGTTTAAATTAGATTTTTATGATGTATATTATGTTTATGTTACATAATTTGGCCTATTTACGTTGCCCTTTTTTTTTTTTTTTTTTTTTTTTCCCGGAGGGGGAAATGCATTACGCATACCACCCAGGCGCAGGGGGCGGCCCGAGCGGTGATGTGGGACTCCCGTAGCTAATGAGACCACGGTATACCCACTAAAACCCCCCCCATCTTCCGCCACGCCGCCTTTTGACGGGGCCACGGGAACGATACACACATCCGCTATTTACGTTGCCCTAAGCTAGTTTTTATCAATTGTGTCGTTGTATCGTTACGTAAAAGACTACATTTGTCTAATTACCGTACCCATAAATTTTTAAGGCTCATTATCCAAAAAACTTTAACTAACTGTTTCACGCCACATTTATTATTGTGTTCGTATCTTTCATTTCTTTAATATTTCAATGTGTCTGAGTCAAATCGACGAAGAAAAAAAATGGTTACGGTAATGAGGCAAATAATGCCATACCGGAGAATGGCCGTTAAATATTAATTTTATTTTGTTTTTAGTGTTTGTTGTTATAGCGGCAACAAATATACATAATCTGTTAAAATTTCAACTAGCTATTATTCTTGAGTTACAGACTGGAGACAGACAGACAGACGGACAGAGGGAAAGACAACGGAGTCTTAGTAATAGGTTCCCGTTTTTACCCTATGGTTACGGAACCCTACAAAATACGAGTTATCCTTGATATCTCAAGGATAACTCGTATTTTGTAGGGTTCCGTAACCATACCACATGATACCACAGACTTACAGAAAACCGGCCTGAAACAGCGCTTGCGCTGTGTTTCGTCTAGTCACTATACCAATACATTATTCCAAATCCCTATTCTCTTCTGCTTATTCCCTTAGCCTATTCCTTCATAAAAAGACCGGAAACGCACTTACAACTCTTCTAATGTTACAGTGTCCATGGGCGATGGCAGTTGCTTTCCGTCAGGTGACCCGTCTGCTTGTTTGCCCCCTAATTTCATAAAACCGGCCAAGTGCGTGTCGGGCCACGCGCAATATAGGGTTCTGTAATACCGCTAGTTTTTTTTTAATTTTTGTGTGGTCAATGAATGTACATTTATAACGTGTTTCACACTACTAAAAACATCATCTCAGTTACAAATTCAAAGGAATTTGAACGAAAAGTTCTTTTATACTTCGCCGAATACATTTTTTTAGTTGATTGACTATTACTCAATAAATTATGAAGTCTTCTTAGCCGTGATAGTTTTCCTTTTAAATTCAGTATATTTCCTACTCCCGTGAATTTTTTCACATTTCCAGAAGTAACCGTTTAGCTGGTAGAAGGGGGGGACACTGGACTCTAACGATTTTTCCACTTTAAAACTTAATATTTCACAAACGGATCCCTAAATCGGAAAATGATCTATGAATACTCATAATAGTTTTAAAAACCTATCCAACAACACCCCACACGATGGGGTGGACGCGAAAAAAAAAATTAACGTCAACATATCGAGCGAAGTCCAGTTCCGATATCATCTAGAGGGTTAGGCCAAATTAGCCTCGAAGAAGCTTGGTGTTCTTAACAGAGCGAGACAGTACTTCAGTCCGGACCAACGCCTACAACTCTACAAGGCGCAGGTTCGACCTCATATGGAATATTGTTCTCATCTCTGGGCAGGGGCGCCAAAATACCAACTGCTCCCTCTGGATCGTATCCAACGAAGGGCCGCTCGAATTGCTGACTGCCATAGTGTTTCAAACAGCTTGGAATTACGCCGAGATGTAGCTTCACTCTGCATCCTCTATCGGTTGTATCACGGGGATAATCATGCTCTGAGGAATTGTTCGGAATCATACCACCTGCAACTTTTCGCCATCGTCCCACGCGAAAAACATACCATCCTCATCACCTTGATGAGTGGCAGTCTTCCACAGTGCGTTTTTCACGTAACTTTCTGCCGCGCACTGTAAAACTCTGGAATGAACTGTCACCAGCAGTTTTTCCGGACCTATACGATCTGCAAACCTTCAAGAAGAGAGCGTATTCCTTCTTAAAAGGCTGGCAACGCACCTGCAGCTCTTCTGATGTTGCGAGTGTCCATGGGCGACGGTAGTTGCTTACCATCAGGTGACCCGTTTGCTCGTTTGCCCCCTTATTTAATAAAAAAAAAAGAAAAGAAAGGGGAAGAGAACAGGGGAATAGAGATACCCCTTCTCCCTATTCCCTCAATTAAGCCTTTTCTTTCTGAAAGTATGACAACTCGGCGACGGTAGTACTTTCCATCAGGTGACCTGTTTGTCCCCTAATTTTATATATAACCGATCCCCTCTTAAAGGCTGGCAAAGCACTTGCAACTTTTCTAATAATGCGAGTGCACATGCTTAATTTCATAATTAAAACGTGTGTGGTAAAACTTACAAAAAGAAATGAAATCCCACCAATGAACATTTTCATGTAAAAATGCTGCCAAGATGAGAATGTAATAGTTCGTGGTGTCAAAAAGTATGTAATGTAGAGCCAAGTTTCAAACCTACCCAAAGCCCAAAATCTAAAAACCTTAATTTTGCTTCCTCTTCCATCTTTTCTCTACTTCTTTGGGCGGCACGCTAGTGGCGGGTGCCTGCGATGTCCCTGCCGCTTCCGTTGTCGCCTTCTTCCTCTTTTTGGCCGGCGGCTTACTTTTAGCCTTCGGCTGTCCTCTCTCATCAGGCTGGAGGTGCCCAGCTGCTATATTGGCAGCCAGCGGTGGCCTCCGCCTTGGCTCTGGTAGGAGACGATCCTCCGGGCGAGGATGAGGCCGGCAAGGCTAAATGCACATTTAGCATGTTGCCGAAGGTCTCGATATTGGTACGAGTATTGGTATTTACCTCCTGTAAACGAAGGGCCTCTTCCTTCTCCCGATTAAAGTGCCTTCGCCAAACCGACATATTGGCCGGTCGTCAGCGTGCGGCCACGTCCTCTCTTTGATTTGGACACCGCCCCTTTGCTGAGGGGCGGTGTCATGTCCTCATCCGATCGCCTCTTATCCAGGAATGTGGGCAGGCACTCGGAGTCCAGTAACATGCCGGACATTTCGCTGGAGTCCGAGTCCTCGCTGTCAAGTCCAGGAGTGTCTCGTCCGGTGGTTCGAGTCGGGGGCGGCATGAGCACATCGCGTGTCAGCAGGACACGCGGAAAGTCTTTGTCGCCCCTCAACTTCTTGCCACTCAAAGCCGTCGCCGGCGCGGTATTGGGCGCCGGCGAGTCGCGCTTCTCCCTCTGCCTCGCCGCTTTTGCGGCCTCCGACTCACTCATCGCAGTTGTTGGTCCCTCCGTATACACGGACCTCGCACCCCCTTGCGAGGTGCGAGGAGCCGAGACGGGACCCGCCCCGAGATTCTTTTCACAATTGCGATCCTCCATAGCTTTAAACTCCGACACCCCCACTCGCGGGCCCGTTTGTTGTGACGAACACACAACCAAACACACAAAGACAATCACGCACACAAAGGTACTCTACAAACAGCCGGAATTTCATAATCGGTAATTCATATTATTAATTCAGAAAGACCGGAATACCATACAATATCAGTACGCTCCACACACATTCTGATTTTTTCAGATTATGAATTTCATAGATCGATCTGTAAGAATATGAATTTCCGATTATGAAATTCCGGCTGTGTGAGGCCAGCCAAACACACACCATACCGGCGTTCCTTGCCACCCCTCCCGTGTCACCGTGAAAAGGCTCACGATGGCACGGGGGAGGTGCCCAGGGACACGACGTGGACGGGCCGGTATCGCCCCCGCCAGTCTTGACCTGGTTCACGCGTTAGCACAGAATATATATTAGTTGTACCAAGCGTTAGTAACTTCGATCGCGGATTATACGCCTTTGTCTAAGATGTTTTATCAGTAGAATTGTATTCACTGTTTTATGGATAATTTTAATGTAATAAAAAATATATACAGACGAACATAATTAGTTCAAACAAACGACATTTTATAATTAATTTTATAATATGAAATTTTTGCCTTGAATCCTCTTGAATCTTTTATTTTTTTATTTATTTATACCCGTTTTTACCCTTTGGGTACGAAGTCCTAAAAACATAGTACCTGTACATGTCAAAATAAAGTCTGAATTTTTAAATTGGTAGAACATTGTTAGAAAATATTTTTGTACATTATAAAACAAAGCATTCGTTTTTAGAGATCCGTAGTCAACAAGGAACCCTTATAGTTTCGGTCTGTCCGCCGTCTGTCTGTCCGTCTGTCCGTCTGTCTGTCCGTCTGTCCGCGGTTTTGCTCAGAGAATATAGGTAGGACCTACAAAGCTGTAATTTGGCATGAATACGCATATTAATTATGTCGACAAAATGGTACATGAAATCTTAAAAAAAATGAGTATTCATGGATAATTTTCCTATTTAGGGATCCGTTTGTGAAATATTAAGTTTTAAAGTGGAAAAAATCGTTAGAGTCCAGTGTCCCCCCTTCTACCAGCTAAACGGTTGCTTCTGGAAATGTGAAAAAATTAACGGGAGTAGGAAATATGCTGAATTTAAAAGGAAAACTATCACGGCTAAGAAGACTTCATAAGTTATTGAGTAATAGTCGATCAACTAAAAAAATGTATTTGGCGAAGTATAAAGGAACTTTTCGTTCAAATTCCTTTGAATTTGTAGGTATGTATGCAGACATGACAAAATAAAAGAGTTGTGTCAACTAACTACTAAATTAACCCATCAATTCCCCAGCGGCACCCGGCTGCCGCATAACAATTGAAAATCTATTGTGTTTGATTTTCCCACGATCGAAGCCCTTTACAAAATAATATATTATTTTTAACAAAAAATTAAAACCAACTTCCAAGATAAAAACAACAGTAATATGAACTAAAAAGTATTAAATAACTCTTTAAGAGTGCCTTTTTCAGAATTCGTCCAAATCTCAAGTATTTCTGTACATACTACAGTCTTCATTATTTTGAAGATGAAAAAAAAAAAAAATAAATATATATATATATATATATATATATATATATATATATATATATATATATATATATATATATATATATATATTTTCATCATCCTTAAATATCATCATAAAATCTGATATTTTGACGGTCGAATTTTCGATTGAAAATTAGGGTATTTTTTCGATTTAAATTCAAAATATTTCTAATCAAACAAATCACAGCATATTTGGGACTTGAAAATGTACGTTATCACCAAATTTCGCAAAAAAAAAAAATATTTTTGTAAAAGATATATTAAATGAAAAACCAAAAACATGGTTTTTTGAAATTTTCACATAAATTTTGAGGTTATGGAAAAAAGTGTAAATACAAAAGTTTTAGATCTTTTTTTTACTACAACTTTGCCATTTCACTTTTTTTCATAGGAATATTAGTTTTGCCAGAAATCGAGATAATCCATTTTTTCCCCTTAAAACCTCCTCCCCCACTTTTCCCTAACTCAGATCACCCGTAGATTATTTTTCCCTTAATTTTTATAATATTCTCCTCCTTTTGTAATGGGTTTCATCCTACTGTTTTTTTTTTTTTGTTTTCAAAATTTTATCTTTAAAGGTTCAGGAGTTCTGTTCAGTTCCTTTGGACTAAGAGACACCTTCGTATGACATTTTTCTTATTCGTAACATATTATGTTTAACTTACTAAAAACAACATTTTAACCACTATGAGTGTTTTGATAAATTTAAAGGATTTCCCTCGATTGCTCATAGATCGCATCATCAGCTCACCACTTTCGTAATTGTTTAATACAATATTAAGATTATATCCTATACAAAAACATGAGAATTTTGAAAATCGGTCCAAATATGGGAAATCATCATCAAAAACATCTGCTTCGATGCAAAATATTACGAAAAGTACCAATAATTGGGTCATAACTCATAGTGTGATGACCCATGGTATAATTATGGTTGTGATGATGATGATCAATCAAATTGATGTGTTGGCTTATGCTTTCAGTTGTTTACCTGTAACCTGTACCTATAAGCATTCAAAAATTCTGTTCAGTACCTTCGGACCCAGGGTATAACCTGGTGCGAAGTCTTACTTTTTGGTAGCATTTACCTCGAATGCTTCAGAAAACATCAAAATCACTATATGTTTTCATACGAATTTCAAGGAGTCCCCTCGATTCCTCAAGGATCCCATCATCAGATCACAACTTTTGTGAACATGGTACCAAATTCGAGTTAAACCCTATACAACACAAAAAGAAATTTTAAAATCGGACCACAAACGACTGAGTAATCGTTGAACATACAAAAAAAATACATACAGCTGAACGTATTACCTCCTCCTTTTTGGAAGTCGGCAAAAAAAAACAGCCATTACCCTAACCCAGGTGTTACCAAACTTTTTCAGCCTGCGGCGCACTTACAAGTCAATATTTTCAATTTTGTAGCGGCGCCCAACTTAACCTAGCTATTATAAAAATATACATAAATATACACCTTTAATGCTCTCTAATAATCTGCCTGCTTTGTATAATTCGTATTATAATTTCATTTTATAAAATTTGTGGATATAATATAGATAATGATGGAGGATCGACTCACGGCGCGGTGCCCCTCTTGCCTTTCCCGGGGCGCCGCGGCGCACAGTTTGGGAACCCCTGCGGCCTAACCGAATATTCCCTTAATCGTCGTAGTAGTACGTCCCTCCACGTGGTCTATTTTATACATGAGCCAAATAATATAAAAAATCCTTCAGCAGTTTGTGAGATAAGCTCTTTCAAATAATTTTCCCCGTTTTTCCACATTTTCCTCTGTTTCTTTGCCCCTATTGGTGGCAACGTGATGTTATGTAGCTCAAGTCTTCCTCGATAAATAAGACTATCCAACGTAAAACGAATTTTTCAATTCAAACCAGCAGTTCCACAAATTTTTCTACTTTATAATATAAGACATAAAGTATGATTTTCCCAAACTTTAAACCCGCAAATCATGAGGAAGAGTAAGTCGTATGAAAAAAGTGTCTGAATATTTTTTGTAGATAATTCTATGATCTGCACTCTTGCCATACCTATTTTTATGATAAAATGTACAGTTTGGAAAAAAAACGGGAAAAACATCATTTTCATACCTTTGACATTGAATAAAATTTTTTGCACAAGGAGGATCGCCGGGGACTTTTGAGGTTTTATTTATAATGGTGTATTTAATGTCTCTACTAATTTTCAGCTCTATGCGAATTATTCCGAGATTACGATTTTTTTGCGTCTAAATAGACCGGGCTATTAGTTCAATCGCAGTTATGAATTCAGAGAAGATGGACCGTCATTTTTCTCTGTGAGATGGATGAAAACACTTTTCTTGCAGCTGGCGTAGCTCTCTGTGCTATGTAAATATTTACCAAATATTTAAGTACGCACTAAAAATACAATAATAAAAAATGGCGAAAATGTAGATGTTGAATGATCACCATTTACCATGCATCGAATTATTCGAAAGCGATCATGGTAATCCAAAGACCTTTAATGATATTTAATTTTATTTCTCACAGATAATGACTGATATTTTGTTATTTTTCTGTTCTGCTCTGTTCTGCGTTTATTATTGTTATTTTTCTGATCTGCACTGTCTGGCGGCGCGACTAGTAGTGAAAAACGCGAGAGTGTACAGGCGCTCGCTTTCCTGGCGAGACCCTTTGACTCGGGTGCAAAATACCGACACCGGTGACCGGACCGAGAGGGTCCGAGACAGGCGAGACGAGGCAAGCGTGCGCCTATTTACACTCTTGCACTCGGGCCGCCTCGCTGTGTCTCGGCGAGAGTGTAGGTACAGTCGACATAAGAGTATTTTTAGTCTTTTGTCTCTGTAGTTTTTGTCTCTTACAAGAGAACCAGAGAATATGTCATAAGCCGTATTGATAGCATTATAATTATTATGATGAACACATGCGGTAGGTACTGGGTACAAAGGGCCGTGTTGTCCTAAATTTGTCTGTATGATGAGAGGGAGAAAGTTTTACGATGAAGGAAACGACTACCCACTCTGGGTACGCTAAATGACAAGTATTCCAACTAAATCTATACATATAATAAAACTGTAGAATTGAAAATTCTGTACATTAAAGATATTCAAAAAATAATAAGCGGGGGGTGTTACTACATCGCTATAGAAGCCAAAAATGTGGTTAGTTTTATTGTCTGTCTGTCTGTCTGTATGATTGTTCCACTATCACACGAAAACTACTGATCCGATTTGAATGCGGTTTTCGCAGATATATTTGTCTTCTTCCAACTTAACATCTGGTCTATAAAAAAATTCCCCCCACCCCTCTAAAGGGATGAAAGAGGGGGTCAGATTTTGTATAAGACTTTTGCTTTAACACGAAAACTACTGATCCGATTTGCATACGGTTTTCACAGATATATTTGTCTTCTTCCAACTCAAAATCTGGCGTATAAAAATAACCCCCCTTCCCCCCTCCGAGGAGAGCAAATAGGGGGTCAGATTTTGTATCAAACTTTTTTCTTTAATGGACTTACTTCATATTATTAAGTGCTGTTTCCACCTTAACATCTGGTGTATAAAAATTTTCCCCCCACCCCTCTTAGGGGACAAAAGAGGCGGTAAGATTTTGTATCAACTGATGAAGTAGAAATACTTTGAATGGCAAAACAACGTTGCCGGGACAGCTAGTGACAAATATATTAGTCCGGCGCATCAATCAGTCCATGTTGTAACCTTGTAAAGGAACATTATATCCAACAATAGTTATAAAATTTAAAATTAGTACTTATGATGCTATGTAAATTATACCTAACTAGTACTCGTACGTAATTTCTATATATTTGGTTTATAGAATTTTTATTACAACATGTAAATATTAATTGGTGGACATAGAAATAAAATTTGAATTTTAATTATGGGTGAATTTCAACATGTCCATATTTTTTCATTTCGGTGATTTTTCATTTTTTTAACATTTTCAGCTAGTTCAATCATAAGATAAGTTGAGCCGTAGAAATGAAAGGAAAGGACAAGATCCAACGTCCATACAATTTGATTGGAAATTTTCAAAGGAAGAGGGAACCTCTACGTGCTTGGGGTACGCACGGCATTTGCCTAGTATTCCAAGTAAGCAATGAGTTGTGCCCTGCAAGCCCCAAGCACGTTCGAGGTTCCCTCTTCCCTTGAATTTTTCCAAATCATTTGTAGGTATTTGGCCTCTAATCTGTTCTAAAACAAGGGCTCTATGCATTCTAGTGCCGTCGTGTGACTTCATGGTCGATTCCTACAGCTTTTCCTTACCACTTTTATTTGAAGACCGTCATACGAATCTCTATTCTAGAGGGTGGAGCTCTTGGGGTAGTGACTATCATCTGCTAAACTCGGCAGTACAGATTCTACGAAGTTCCAAAGTAGGAAAGATTAAAAGCAAATCCCAAGCTTTATTCGTAAAATAAAGAAGTAGTAAGAAGTATCGACTGCTGCCTCAACCTACTCGCTGTCAAAGAACGATTCGAAATACGTCTTCACTCTTGTTTAATCTACCAAGCGTCTAGTCTATGTTGCTCCCTCACCGGGTGCATTCGCTTGTAATGTAACGTTACAGAGTCGAGCATTAAGTATGTCAGTGAGGGAGGAGAGCCGAGCATTAGCGCACCTTGTAGTTAATTATACAAAACCGAGCATTACAATGTGCACCTTGTAATGATATCTACAATGTGTGATATCTTGATACAACTTGTTCATCAATCTGACATTATGGAATCAATTAGCTATGGAATCACAGAATAATTATTGTTCTGTGTATGGAATGCTCAAAGTCAAATATTTAATATTACGTTATAGCTGCATACTACAAAAATATAAATATAATAGGTAATAGTAGAGGAGGGGAAGAGGGGATTTTAGGAGTAGCTCGAGCATATTAGATTAAGCTTGAATAGGCTTCCGACATGTGTCTAGTTATCATGGTATAGAAATCAGATTTCTCACGTGGTGGGTAATTTTTTTTTAAATATTGAAATGTCATCCGATCTGTCGATTAAGAGAGGGGATACAGGATACTTAGTATACCCCAAAGAAGCTTCCATAAAAAGCACTGACGATTCAAAGATAAGGTAAGCCTGTAGGAACATTTTAAAATATAAAAAATAATCCTTCATATTTTCCTAACTAAACTTCGCAGATTTTATTTTGCACTAAATGAATAGTCCTTGTCCTTAAATATAATAATAACTGACGGAAATAATCAATTTTTTGAATATATGTATTTTCTTTTTCAAAACTTTAAACGCTAAAATACAAAAACACTCTTATTATTTTTTTATCAGTTTTACCTAATGTAAAAAACCTACTAGGTCTCCATGACGCTCGAGTGACTACAAAATTAGCACCTCCGCCTCCCCTACTATAAAGGTAATTAATATTATAATATGGTGTATTTTTAGAAATTTATATTTATTCACTCGTAATATAAAGTTAATAAAGACACGCGAAGCTATATATAAGACATATCCCAACCTTAAAAACGAAAACTCAGGTATTCTGCCTTTATATTTATGTGCAATAATTGACAGAGTACAGTAATTTAGTCAATAGAACCTACTATGAATAATCCCAAAGAATATGGTGCGAATAGAAGAAGACAAGAGAAAGACAACATCCAATGTTTGAAAGAGAACATACACAAAATAAAATGGAAGAGACGCGACAGAATAGTAGACATAGGAAGCGGGGACGGGGGTTTCACGGCAATGATCCTAAATGCCTACCTACCTGATGACTATGAAGAGTTGGTAGGTGTTGACAGAAGCTCGGAAATGGTTCAGTACGCCAATACAATGCACTCAAACGATCGCGTGAGCTTTGAGGTGCTGGACATAAGGGAGGATTTGCCTCAGCAACTCGTTGGATATTTCGACCACGTGTTCTCCTTTTACACTCTACATTGGGTGTTTGATCAGAAGTAAGTTATATTCACAGTGACACACCGGATGCTTGTGTCACTATAATGGCGCTGGAGCAACCATGCTTCCGGTAGTCAGTACAGCGCCCACAATACTGTATCAAAAATGAGCACCATGTCATCTTCTATTAATTAATTTTACCGACCGAATTCAAGTTTGCTCAACCGATAACCAATTTTTGCTCGCAAGTGTACGAATTAATGACTATAGAAAAAGAACATCAAACAGAGCTTAATACAAGTTGTGGAGCTAAAAATGATGTTAAATAAACATTTTTCCTCTTCCAGAAAAGCGTTCGCCAACATCTTCAGTCTGCTATCAGAGGTAGGGGACTGTTTACTGTCCATCCCGGGCGACATCCCCGCTTACTTCAGCGTCAACCAGCTCTTCGCCAGGTCGAACAAGTGGATTCCCTGGGTCAAGGATCTGGAGCACGTCGTGTCTCCTTATCATGGGCATTCGGTAGGCGGTAGACTTATTTTTGTGCTGTGAAGCTAGCGTGCTTTAGCATTTTTAGGCTGCTTGGTACGTTTTCTTAAAAATTAGATACTGTTTACACTTTCTAGAATCTAGTTGGTAATTATTTTTTATTATGCCACTAGGGAGGGCTACTTTTTATGGTAGAAAAATGTACGTTGCCGCAGGATTGCGATTACGAAGTTTTTGGCGTGTCGTATAAATCTGGTAACGTTTTTAGGACCCAGAGCCGCTCCTACGGAAGATGCTGAAGGCAACAGGCTTCAAACAAGTGGACGTGAACCGTAAAAGATACTACTACACCTACAACAGCATAGAGGAGTTTAAAAGTAAGTATCTCCTTGTTCAATTGAGGTCAACCAAAATTCTAATGCAATATCGGAATACGTCCGAAGTTCCAGATTTCTAGAGCTTGTGCGTTGATCTATCAGACGAGCAGCAGAATTTAGCAATGACAATAATTGACAGCATACCTATCTATAATAAAAAAAAAACTGCTCAGGTTATCCCGGGGCACGCATAAAGCATTTCGCTTCGTAGCATTTCCCCCACGTACTAAAAAAAAAAAACAAAAAAAGGAATAAGGATTGTCTGGTACTATTAAAGACTTTACTTTATATTCGTTTATTGAACAAAGACCTTTGCTCGGTGACGAACATTTAATTTAGGCATAATTTGTAACCTCCAGTAATTAGTACATTTGACTCGACAGGGTGATTCAATAAAAATTCCAACTCATTTGACCAAAAGTTTTCTAGAAAACACGCCAGTCAGACGATTAGCTGATTATATTTTATTGTACCACTTACATTTAGTAGCAGATAGGAATAAAACTTTTACACACTCTCATAATTTTTGTTATAAAATATATTGATTGATTGATGAACTGATTGTTCAAACAATTAAATACCGATGTAGCTTTTGAGATTCGAGAAAATTCATTTTTATAAAGATACTAGTGACCCGCCCCGGCGTCGCTTGGGTATAAAATATATAGTCACTGAAAAAAATGATTAAAATCGATAGCCTATGATCCTTCACGTGGTCTACTTCTTATCTGTGCCAAATAACATAAAAATTGCTTCAGTAGTTCGCGAGAGAGAAGCCCTTTCAAATAATTTCCCCCGTTTTTTCCTGCACATTCTCCTATTAGTCTTAGCGTGATAAAATATAGCCTTTCTCAATAATTGGGCTATCACACTGAAAGAATTTTTCAAATCGGACCAGTAGTTCCTGAGATTAGCGCGTTCAAGTTAGCCCTTTCAAATATTTTTCCCCGTTTTTTCCACATTTTCCTCTATTTCTTCGCTCCTATTCTTCTATCTTAGCGTGATAAAATATAGCCTATAACCTTCCTCGATAAATAGGCTATCTGATCTAACACTGAAAGAATCATCAAAATCCGTTGCGTTCTTTTAAAGATTAAAGGGAACAAAGGGTTATGAGGGAAAAAAAAGCGACTTTGTTTTATAATATGTATAGATATAAGATATATAGCTCATTAATTTGTTGTAAAAATATACTTAATGTTTGCTCTAGTCTACATAATATGGAAGTGTGTCTGTCTGTAACTTCTTCAAGCTAAAATCGCTAAATAGATAATAATTTATGTGAATTAATATTGTATGGACTATGGAGATACTTTGAGAGAGCCAATTTCACCAACGAATGTTAAAGTTACGGCAGTATTACGTTTCTTTTTTGGTTTTTCTTATAAATGTGAATGAAATGAATGATTATTATTTTTAACAAAAAATTAAAACCGACTTCCAAGGTAAAACAATAATAACATCCTTATAATATGAACTAAAAAGTATTAAATAATTATTCCTATCTAATAGTGCCTTTTTACGAATTCGGCTAAAACTCAACTATTTCTGTACTCAATCTTCATCATTTTGAAGTCGGTACCAGATGAATCTTCTGTTCTCTGACAGAATATTTGAAACTTTTGGAACTGGCACCGACTTCAAAATTATGAAGATTGAGTACAGAAATAGTTGAGTTTTAGCCAAATTCGTAAAAAGGCACTATTGGATAGGAATAATTATTTAATACTTTTTAGTTCATATTATAAGGATGTTATTATTGTTTTACCTTGGAAGTCGGTTTTAATTTTTTGTTAAAAATAATAATTTCACTCTTTTTAGTTACCTAGTAAGCAAACGCGTACTATACGTAGAATAATACACGTATATATTATTCTACGTATCTTATTACAGTCACACTTACAAAATATTATAATATCAGCTGCAGCCTGCAGACAATTTTAAACAATCATTAAAAAAAATCGAAGTGAACACGTGTGACGTGCTAAGTAGCCGGTCACCGGACTAGTTTCAATAGGCTGGCACTCGTTCGACATGTGCGACAAGCACACGCAGCGCACATAGTACCTCCGTGAGTAATTTGTATCTGTGCATAGTACCCGGCCCGCGCCTGCGCCGCCGCACGCTTGCTTGACAGCCCTGGCAGATATGCGATGCGATGCGTTATTATACTATGAACGTTAAACGCAATGCAAAAGGTTGAAATTAGGTTGTTTTCCAGAATATCTCGGCGAAGTGGAACAGAATGTTACATTATCGAAGCAACTTTAACTTCTCAGGAGTAATGTCAAATGTGCTCTGGAGATAAGGTTGAATTTGGTGACATTGGTGACCCTGACGTGGTAATGATGATGATGATGATGAATGTAATTTGCATAGTAGCATATGCTTTCAGTTCTTAAAACAGCGCCTAAACTCCCAAACTTGTATCTATAAGGAATCCGGAGTTCTCTTAGTAGCTTCGGAACCATAGTATACCTCGGTGCAAAATCTTGCGTTTTGGTAGCATATGCTTAGGATGCTTCTCACAAAACCAAAATCACCATATGTTTCCATATAAATTTCGAGGAGTTCCCTCGATTACTCATGGATCCCATCATCAGGTCACCACTTTTGTGAACATGGTACCAAATTGGAGTGAAACTTAATACAACACAACAAAAATTTCGAAAATCGGTTCACAAACGGCGGAGTAATCGTTGAACATACAAAAATAAAAAAAATAAAAAAAATATATCCACAGCCGAACATATAACCTCCTCGTTTTTTGGAACTCGGTTAAAAAAGAAGACATTTTAACAAGCTGCTAACACTAACGGACGGGGCTTGGGAATTAGGATATAGACTATAGAGCTACAGCTAGGATAGTTTTTTGTAGAATTTACGATTCCCGCGCCATAAACGAATTGTTGGCTATAACATCAAGAGTATTTTTTTGTATATTTTTTTCAGACTGTGTTAAGTCGGTGACAGTGTTCAAGATACCGAGCGAGATGATGGAAGACTACTTGGAGGAGTATGCCACCACCGCACTAGCTCACGGCTTCCTCGATCAACACCTGACTATACAATACGACTTGATCACTGTATACTGTAGCAAATAAACTATTTATATGTATTTAATTGAGTAGAAGAATCGAACCAGTAACACATTTCGAATTTCGAGTAAATCGCGTAATAAAGTTTTTTATTGAGATGAAACAAGACTCAATTGAAAAGACAAGAAACTTACGGCCAAACAGATTTAAAAAGAATTAGATTAAATAATTATACGTAAAAAACCAATACGAATATTAACTATTCACATTATTGTACTGTAGTTACTGTAAGCGAAATTGTGGTAAATGCTTGAATTTATTTAAGCGATGGTGCAATTTCCAAACTTTTATCTTTAAAGGTTCAGGAGTTCTGTTCAGTGCCTTTGGACCAAGAGACACCTTCGTATGAAATTTCTCTTATTCGCAACATATGTTTAACTTACTAGAAACAACATTTTAAATGAGTGTGTTGTGTATTCTCTAAGGTGATTATAAGAAAAGTTCGTAGGCTCAGATAATTGTTTATTAAAACTCTACACAAAAAGTCACAATACGATACTTAGTGGCTAGTACATATATTACGCGCGGGTACGCTCTACAGTTCCTTAAAACATACTGGTCTTCAAAAGTTAAAACTCTAAAGGAGCATTGTATTTAGCTCCGTGGTGTGAACTGTGCACTCTACATGTTACGACTTACGTCATAATGACCCTTACAAGTGTTTTGATAAATTTCAAGGATTTCCCTCGATTTCCCTTTCAGTAGTTTAAATGACGCCGAAATCTCCGAACCTGTACCTATAAGCATTCAAAAGTTCTGTTCGGTACCTTCGGATCCAGGGTATAACCTGGTGCGAAATCCTACTTTTTGGTAGCATTTACCTTGAATGCTTCAGAAAAAATCGAAATCATTATATGTTTCCATACAAATTTCAAGGAGTCCCCTCGATTCCTCAAGGATTCCATCATTAGATCACCACTTTTGTGAACATGGTACCAAATTAGTGTTAAACTCTATACAACACAAAAAGAACTTTGAAAATCAGACCGCAAACGACTGAGTAATCGTTGAACATACAAAAAAAAAAGATACGTCATACAGCGGAACGTATTACCTCCTCCTTTTTGGAAGTCGGTCAAAAATGAGTTTTTTCTGGAGAACTTACAATATAGAACAGACTTTACAATTTACATAGGTCGTGCCAGCAATAAAGACAGAATTAATTAATATATTATTTAGAATCAAAGAAAAAGATAAAATTAATAAAACAAGGCAACAGTATTGCCACGTGACACGTCAGTTGTGAATTAGTTAAGTGATTATGACGTAGAGAATATGTGATACAGAATGAAGAATAGTCGAGTCTCTGAAGTCTTGACTATTCTTTAAATTTTTAGACCTCTGTGGCGCTGTGACAAGCTCGGGTAGCTCAAGCCGGGGGTCATGGGTTCGAATCACGCCGCGACGGAACACAAAGTTTTATCATCCTGGGTCATGACCCAGGATGACAAAACTTTGTGTTTCCGGGATTTTTCCGGGATAAAAAGTATCCTATGTCCTTTCTCAGGACTTAAAGCATCTTCATACCTCAGCAACGCCTCCGTGGTCCAGTGGTTCAGAGCTCGGCTCTTGACTCGGAGGGCATGGGTTCGATTCCGACGTTGAAAACGTCATGTTATTTCCAAGTTTGGTTAGGACAATGCAGGCTGATCACCTGATTGTCTGACAAGTTAGATGATCCATGCGTCGGATGGGCATGTAAAAAGTCGATCCTGCGCCTGATCTCTCGCCAGTCGTGTCGGTCGTCCGTCCCATTGGGTTATGAGAGTGAAAGGAATAGAGAGTTCTCTTGTGTACTGCGCACACACTTGGACACTATAAAATTACTCCTGCGTAACTGGCCTTGTGTTTAATGAAATCGGCCACCGTCACCAAAATTGGTGTGGGAGTTATTATTATTATACTTCAGCAAAATCGGTTCAGCGTTTTGGGCATGAAGAGGTAACAGACACACTTTAACATTTATAAAGCCGCAATATTACTTATCGATATTTGACAGTTAAAATAGAGAAACTAGGAGAAACCGAGTAAGAGTCTGTTAAAAGTTTTCGTCTTCACAAACGTGTGTTAAAATGTCGTTGTACTTGACTTGTCAATAACCCTGTTGCATCGAGCAAACGGTATTCAAATTATCCAATCAATTATACAAAATACATAGACTAAAACACAAAAGGCGATTTATCCGCGCGTTCACAAACGCACGCGGTGCGTCCGCCCGAACGAGCGGTTTGGCGGCTAAACCACTAGATTACAAGCAAGTGTATCATATAAATGACAGCGCAACCGCGCTATTTAAGGCGCTATTTTAAAAGTAATTTTACCGCAAGGGTAATTTTATACTTAATTTGCACGACTGTAAAGTCGTGAATACGCTGCGGCCAGAAGCTATCGGCTCGCTCGGAAAACATGCGAAAAACGTAATTTTAATTATTTAGAAAATAACTAGGAGCATTTAAGCAAAATGCTTCTATACGATTTTGAGTTGCAAAGGTGTCTATCAATTAGACTAATTTCCTACGATACATCTATTTTCGTTTAAAAATAATCTTCATATTTCGTATTTTTAAGAGGTCATTTCGATCGAGAAATGTATCGAGGCAAAATACATTAATCGTGTTTCTGGTTCTTCTCAAACTTAGATAAGGCTATGGAGATATGTATATCTCGTTACCAGATTTGTAACATTTCTGAGAGTCCTATAATATTACGTCAAAAAGGACAGCTTTTTTCAATATAGCGCCTTAACACGTTCGCTGCGAAGCAAGGCATTATATGTATAAGCTGGCTGCAGTTTTTACGTTCGCGCCATGTGTTCGAAGCCTTACTTTATACTTTATGTAATTAGACTAACACAATAGAAATCAATAAAATAAAAGAAAACACCGAAATAATCGTTACTTTTTGTTCGTTTTGACGTGCGTTTGTTTGTGTGGTTTGTTTCACAATATTGTGTTAAGACATAAGACTAAAGTAAAGTAAGTATTATTATTAAAAATTGTTATTAGCATAATCAAAAGCTTTAGGAAAGGTACTGATCCATCACCTTATTAAAGTTAATTTAAAGGAAAATATTATCTCTTATTCATCTACATAATACTTTATTTACAAGAAAGTGTTTGATAAAATATAAAACATCTGATACTGGGCAAATGTAGTTTATTAATAATTTAAAAATTCTGTAAAAGATCTGCCATAAACACATTTTTTGTAGAGTCCGATTAGAGCTCTTTTTGCCGAAGTTTGGGGCCGTCCATTAAGTATGTCACCCCTAAAAGCCTAAAAGGGGAGGGGGGGGGGGGTTGGTTCTTTTCTATAAGAGTGAGCCGTTCTGAACAGACTGGTTCATGGTGGTCTTTAATTGAGTCTTAAGTTGTGACTCACGAGTCGTAAGTCCTGACTCATGTGTTGTCATGGTTGTGTAGCAGGATGACGTTTCTGGAGGAGCGCGATTTCTCCGATGTGCCCACCATCCCGGAGTACTACAAGGGGAAGACGATATTCATCACCGGTGGTTCAGGTAGATGGTAATTTATAAACGTGGGAGAGTCATGCTTCGGCACGAATGGGCCGGCTCGACCGGAGAAATACCACGTTCTCACAGAAAACCGGCGTGAAACAGCGCTTGCGCTGTGTTTCGCCGAGTGAGTGACCCCCTACCCTATTCCCTTCCCTACCATCCCCTATTCCATTCCCTTCCCATCCCTACCCTCCCCTATTACCCTATTCTCTCTTAAAAGGTTGGCAACGCACCTGCAGCTCTTCTGATGCTGCGAGTGTCCATGGGCGACGGAAGTTGCTTTCCATCAGGTGACCCGTTTGCTCGTTTGCCCCCTTCTTTAATAAAAAAAAAAATGTCCAGTTTTACCTTTGCAAAGTCGACAAGCTTTTTAATGTAATAATATGCTTAAGAAAATGCGTAGGTAAATGTTGTTTTATTATTTGTGTACGACTAATAAGAAGACGTGAGTGGAAGAATCGAACAAGTAACTTTTCGTAACATACGGACAATAACTAATTTTTTCTCTAATTATTTTAATAAAACTTGTAACTTATCTACTTCATAACCTACTTAATATACATATAATCCATAGTTTTTCTATTTCAAATAATTTTTTCGACATTAAAGCCTCAATTAAAGCGAAAAAACGGGAAGTTTTTTCATGTTACTTACCTTATTCTTCCACTCACCTTATTATGATACATAATGAGTAATGACCGACGGGTGGTTCACGCTAACACTAGAATTCAGATTTGTACCTGTACAAAGTCAAGAAGCCTTTTAATGTAATCATTATTATGCTATTATAAAAAACGTTACTAGCTAAGTAGATCATAATAATAAACAGTTCGGTTCTAATATGGCATCAAACATTTTGCGAAAGCGACTCTATCTTTGACAACTTTATTACTGGACAATAAATCGGTCCAGTTACTTTGGGGCTAATTCAGTGTAAACAAACAAAAATTTAATACAATCAGTACTATAATAAAGTACTTTTAAATTACTCTACTAACTAAATACGTATATTGAAGTAAGTAGGTATGTACTGTAGAGTATAGAGGCGAATCTACAAAGGCACTCATTTTCAGGTTTCATGGGCAAGATTCTAATCGAGAAGCTTCTCTACTCTTGCCCGGAGCTGGACCGCATCTACCTGCTGCTGAGGAACAAGAGGGGCATGAGGCCGGAGGACAGACTGGCTGACATATACAAATCACCTGTAAGTTACTAGAGAGACTAGCAGGGGTCACAAAATGGCGGAACGCGGTCCGCCGGACCGCCGACCCATTGTGTGCGGACCAAGCATTTTCGAAGATGAACTTTGTTAAAAATTAATTTCGGTCTAGGGAGATCGCAGACGGCACTTTTTTGTGTCTGCGGCGCACATACATTCTGCATGGCCGCGCCCTGCAGAATGTATGTGCGCCGCAGACTCGATCACACAAAAAGTCTGCCGTCTGCGATCTCCCCTAGACTTACTGATAAACATCTTCAGGAATTCAATATCGATAGCTTGCATCTATTTCACTCTAAACTTCACATAGATGGTGGTGGTGGTGGTAGCTACAAAAATTGACACTTTTCTCACAGTACCTAGTACCCATAGTATGTAAATACCTTTACAATTTTCGTAATTTTTTATAAAATGTGCGGACCGCGAAGGTCATTTCAATTATTAAAATGGCCCCCGAGCGAAACTAATTGATGACCCCTGGACTAGAGTAATAAGTGCCGATTTTACCACTATACCAACACTCTGGACGAAATTTCTTCGGTGCCCCCGGTGGTGCTAAAAAATAGGGCGTCTGCGCCACCCCTTTTGTTTGCTTTCGGCGCCCTTTTTACCCGGCGGCGCTCTGGGCGTTCGCCCACCGTCGCTGCCCTAACGCCGCTACTGGTTATAAAAGTGCTCTCAGGCCGACTTGCATCAGTAGTTGCGATCTTCTAGGCAATTTATGTTTCTTTCATTTTTCTTTTATTGATAGAGATATAATATTGATGTCTTGAATGTAATATGTAGAGCAATTTGAAATTTCTTAATAAATGTACATCATATGGTAAAAGACTATAAAGACAAAGAGATTCAGGATTTATGAAGCCTAGATAAGTAAACAAATCTTTCATTGCAGTGTTTCGAGCGCCTGCGAAAAGACAGGCCAGACGCGTTTATGTCCAAAGTGTTCTTCATAGCTGGGGAAGTCAATGAATTGGATTTAGGTAAGTGACGTTCGCAAATTCTATGATAATTCTGACTTCTATTACTAAGTATTACGTGTTTTTAGGGTTCCATACCCAAATGGTGAAAACGTGACCCTATTGCTAAGACTTCGTTGTCTGTCTGTATGTCTGTCTCCAGGCTGTATCTCAAGAACCGCTATAGCTAGACTTCTGAAATTTTTACAGATTGTGTATTTTTGTTGCCGCTATAACAACAAATACTGAAAACAAAATTAAAATAATATTTAAGAGGGGCTCCCATACAAAAAACACAATTTTTGGTCTATTTTTTCTCGATAACGCTACAGAATCCCTTTGTGCGCGAGTCCAACTCGCACTTGACCAATTTTTAAATAAAGCGTGGTCTCGACACGTTGGGTCATTTTAGACAAATCAGTTTACGCCATACGCAGCTGCCTAGTTTTGTTGATGAAGCAGCTCTGCGCAATCGACGTTGTGTTGAGTTGCGAACAGATGACGTAGGGCCGGGACACAAAAACACGACACGACGTCGTACGACGACGTCGTGCCGTGGAAATCTACGACGCGGATCGTAGGAAACCGCGACACGGCGTCGTACGACGTCGCGTCGTAGAAACTCATCTTTGAATTTCTACGTGAGTTTCTACGACGCGACGTCGTACGACGCCGTACGATACTGTGTCGTGGTTTTTTACGACGCGCGTCATGGATTCCCACGACACGGCATCGTGCGGCGTCGTACGACGTCATGTCGGGTTTTTGTGTCCCGGCCCTTATGGCTCTACATTCTACAATACTCTACAATCTACATAATATTCGGATTTGTCTGTAATTATCCAGTATGGCCAAAGTTGTGTACTACCTGATTTAACATTTTTCTTTCACAGGTATGTCTGACGAAGACTGGAGCCTCATTGCCAATAGAACTCACATTATTTTCCACGTCGCTGCCAGCGTCAGGTACGTCGAGTCATATCAACATTTACCATAAATAAGCAGGAATTACTTTGACTTCATAATATCAATTTTTTCTTAACTGCTTGCTATGACTAAAGAGTTCATCTTTAAACATTAAAATCAAGAGGTGATTTAGCTGAAAGGTGCCTACGACTTACCTACCATATAAATTCGACGGTGCTTTTTATTCTTTGTAGATGTAATTTTGTAGTTTAAATTACGTACAGTTTTAAATACAAACTATACTATTAGCAATTCAAATTCACCATTGCTTATTCCGTGGCTCACTTCGTCTACAGTTTATAATAAATTATATATTACAATGTTAGGATTATTAGGGTGCTTAAAAAGTATAAGTACCTATTTGTTATTGTACCTTACCTTGTTATTTTGGTATTTTTACCCGACTGCCGGGAGGGTTATGTGTTTAGCGCGTATCTTGTATGTTTGTAATATTCTTCCTTACCTTGTATCTTCAGAACCGCTGAACGGATTTCCACATTTGAGGTAAGTATCGTTAGATTTGTCTTAATGACCCAAGTGTTCTTAGATAGGTGACATTAAAAAAAAACCAAAATGGCAGATGTTTGACGCCATATTGTGAGGTAAAAAAAATAAAAATTCTACCAAGCATATCGAGTGGGGTATCAAAATAAATAATTTTAAACACTGATTCTAAATATGTATATAACTTGCAGTTTTAATATTAAATAGAACAATAAATCTACACTAATATTATAAAGAGGAAAGATTTGATTTTTTGTTTGTTTGGCTCAGAAACTACTGGACCGATTTGAAAAATTCTTTTACCATTGGAATTCTACATTATTTTTTCTGAACATAGGCTGAATTTTATTTTGAAAAAAAAAATAGGATACCGTAAGATATTTGGGTTCTTCGGACGCAAGGTGTAAAAAATCAACCAGAAATGTTACTTATTTTACGTACGCTGCCTAAACTATTAAAGATAGAACCATACAATTCTAAGTAATTGTAGAACTTACAAATATCTACAAAAAAGTCCGCGACACACTATCTATACCTATCTATGTCGAGTGAGGCACAATAACCATTTTTTTATTTAAAAATTTTCAAATTTTTTTGGACCACATTTAAACGCGTTTATTTTACTCATTCTTTTAATCCTTATCAAAAAAAAATATTCCATTACTAAGTACAGTTTATGTAGATAATATTTGGTCTTTGAATGAATAAAATTGGACATTTGGTTTTGAAATTATGGCGAAATTAAAATATTACGATAGTTGGCGTCACCAAGGCGGGTGCGCGTGCGGGAGGAAGACAATCTGTGCAGCCTGCGTCGTCGATGTTAGTGTCGGAGTCTGTGAATTGATCTGGGAATCATTTTGCTGACCGAGTCTTTCCTGGGTATGCTTTTTGCAGAGCTCACCGACATCCACGCGGGCGAAGCTGCGGCCGACCGCTAATAATAAAATAAGAAAAAACCAAAATCCGCCTGCATGGATAAATCCAATATTAATTAAAAATTAACTGACATTACTGAAACAAGATGAAAATTCAATGACAAAGTATTAAAAAAAAAAAACAATGATTTGGTACCTAAAACTACAAACATACATTGAAACAGTACCAAACCTATGTAGCTATTATAACGTATTGTAGGTACACTTTTCTAAGTGTACCTACGATATATGGTTATATCAGCACGGTAGTTTTTCAAGTTTTTTTTTGATTGATTGTCGAAAAACTCGAAATTGTTAGATGACTACAGCTAAAAAGTCGCAAATAAAATAAATTAATTAAAAATCAAAAAACCCGACTGCAAAAAATGTTAACTAAAAAGAACGAAACAAGACCTAATTCTGCCGGAGGCATCGAATTCATGTTTTAATTGATACGACTCTTGCTTACGAGTTTCATGCCAGGATAAATAGAAGGTTACATAGAAAAATGTAGAAGAAGAAAGTGGATAATAAAATGCAGTCGGAGGCATATTAATATTTTATGATTTTTGAATTAATGTTAAACTTGGTGCGACATGCCTCCTACTGCATTTTATTATGCACTTTCTTCTTCTACATTTTTCTATGTAACCTTGTATATATCCTGGCATGAAACTTGTAAGCAAGAGTCGTATCAATTAAAACATGAATTCGATGCCTCCGGCAGAATTAGGTCTTGTTTCGTTCTTTTTAGTTAACATTTTTTGCAGTCGGGTTTTTTGATTTTTAATTAATTTATTTTTTATAATTAGTAACTAATTATTTACACAAAAAGTACCTACAATAATAATGAGTCAGATATGCGCATAATTATATCTGACTCATTATTATTGTAGGTACTTTTTGTGTAAATAATTAGTTATTAATATACCTTAATTATTTGGGTCAAAAACTCAAAACTCTCTGCTATTTTTTTAAAGAAGATTTTTTTAAATTCACCTTCTTTGGTCTGACTTTTTTAGATTCGACGATCACTTGACGAAGGCGACGAATCTCAATGTCCGGGGGACGAGGGAGCTGGTGAGGCTGGCTGGAGACGCGCCACACTTAGAAGTAAGGCTGATGTCACATTTTAGAAGATCCACCATATTCAACACGATAACCACTAATATAAAGTTAAAAACCATCTATTCTCGATGAGAGAACTATTGTGTTGGATGAGCGCTGGGCGTTTATTATTTTTTGACGCGTACGCATGACACAGAGCAAATCCATCAGCCACCCTTGATTGCCTTTGCCTATTTTCTCTATTTTCCAGTCATCCTAGATTTCCTGAATTACAGGAAGGCTAAGAGCTAGGCCACAATAGTGCGTTGCGGCGTCGCATCGTTAAAAGCTACATGGCCCACTGCCGGGCTTAGCAATACCTACCAGCACCATGGGCGAAATTTCTTTGGCGCCCAGGGTGTTGAAAGTGCCAAAAAAGGGGCAGCGCCCTTTTTTATTTGCCCTCGGCTCTTTTTAGGCTGCGATTCCACTGAAGCGGAGCGGAGCTTGGCGGTGCCCGAATTGACCAATCGTGCTATTCCAGTAGAATGACAGCGAAGCGAAGCGAATATTTCGAGCATGGTGATTGGTCAATTCGGCACCGCTAAGCTCCGCTGCGCGGGCGGTTGCCTAGCGTCTAGTCAGTAGCGTCACCCGCATATGCAGTTGATCAGTAAGTTCCCGTTGTTCCAGTGCTTCGTCCACGTGTCTACTTCCTACGCGAACACCAACCGCAATCCGGTGGAGGAGGTGATGTACCCGGCGCACGCGGACTGGCGCGACACCCTCCATATGTGCGAGACCATGCCGCCAGATGATGTGCAGGTCGTCACGCATAAGTGAGTGGACATTACTCGACTCTTTTCCCGAGATAGAGAAAGTGCTTAGAGAGTACTCGTAACACCAATCTGCAGTGGCAGGAGTCAGGACAAAAGGGGTGACGCAGGGTCCACCAACTACTTTCGCATCATTTAAATCTGTATTATAAGTAAAGCCTAATACAATAAATTTATTAATTTTGGTGTCGAACGTCTTTGTCATTAATAGCGATTGGCCCATCTATTGCGCGATACGAACCCTCCGGCTGAATTTGAAAAATCATCAAAATTTACTTTTATCTATCTGCTGTCCCTAAAATTAGCAGGTCGATGTGGGGTCGATACTCGATGCCACGTCCTTGATAGGAGAAAATTATACATATTACTGTCATTGAAAATTACGATTGAAAATTACGAAAGTGTATTTTTATGGTGATATTCAAGATTTTTTTACAGAATTACCATGACATTTTTCAATATTATGTTCGGTTACTTTTTTACTTTGTTCCTTTTTGAGTCTTCATTAATTTTTGGTGTAAGTAAGAGAATTATCCACATAATTTCTTCATACTGGAAGCTTAAAAACACCTCAAAAATCAGTCTTTTCGAACTGGCCTGGCCTTAAAAGATATTTTGTTTCCTACACTTCATTTTACGCACAGTAGATAACACGTTTTGAATTCCCACTTTCCAGGAAAATTGACGTTTATTTTACCTTCGGGGGGGAGGGGGGGGGAGCCCTCCCTTGGTACGCCCATGAATATTAGGATTGCATTGGCACTTAGCCGGTGGCTTACGGTGTCTTTTATCAGAAATATTATGTACTTACTTCGAAAGGAAACATAAACATTGAACATGGATAAAAATGAAAAACTGTGATTTAAGGCAACTTGTAACTGATTTTGCTTTAGATGACTCGTGTTTTTACTTTTTAGATATTTAGGAGAAATGCCCAACACATACGTGTTCACGAAGCAGCTGGCAGAACACGTTGTTTACGAGCAGAGGGGAAAACTACCCATCATCATCATCAGGCCTTCTATAGGTAAACGTTTAGAAAACTTATACCAGGGGTTCCCAATCTTTTTCAGCCCGCGGCGCACTTACAAATCAATATTGTGTCACGGCGCGGAGCGGCGCCCTACTCTATCTAGCTAACTATTAAATCATGAAAGGTGTCTATATTTTATGTATCTTTTTGTAATATGTAATAACAAAAATATACCTACATTAATAAACACCTTTAATGATTATCTAGGTAGTTAGGTTAAGCAAGTAAATAATGATTATTTAACCATCTGCCTGCTTTGTATAATTTATATTTTTATTTTATTCTATAATATTTGTGGTTTTGGATAATGATGGAGGATTGACTAACGGCGCGGCGCCCCTCTTGCCTTTCCACGGCGCACCAGGGCGCCGCGGCGCACAGTTTGGGAACCTCTGACTTATACTTTTAGAATGGCTTTCTTAAGTGAGTTTAAACATTACGTACTCAAATCTTTACCCAACGAATCCAAGTCAACAAATGACGCCATCAAGTATTTTTGTAAACAAAAATGAGTTTGATCACTTTGAAGGATCTGAAATTGAGAAATTTAAATAATGTGCTATGTCAATAAATTCATGTTCTAAGGCAGGGGTCACCAAATTGCGGACCGCGGTCCGCATCCGGACCGCCGACCCATTGTATGCGGACCAAGCATGTTCGAAGATGAACTTCGTTAAAAATTAATTTCGGTCTCGAATGTAGCAACAAAAATTAATACTTTTCTCATTGATACCAATAAATAACTTTGTACTTTCCGTAATTACATTTGTTAAAAAAAAAATATGTATGGACCGCGAAGGTCATTTTATTTCTTAAAACGGACCCCCAGGCGAAACTAATTGGTGACCCCTGTTCTAAGGTAATTAATATTTTATTTTCTAAAAAATGAAAACTTGTACCTATGATGTTGGATACTTTATATTTTAAACATTTTGTGTCGTTTTATTTTCAGTCGTATCAAGCCTGAAAGAGCCAATTCCTGGTTGGATCGAGAACTTTAATGGACCCGCGGGGATTATCGTCGCCAGTGGCAAAGGTTATATTTCATACTGCTTTAGTACATAGATATTTTTAATGATGCAGCAACGGGTGCTAGTAAAATGAAAGCTGGTCTATACTGAAAAATATTTATATTCAGCTATTAGACGACGCATGCTTAGTGCTTACATAACAATCCATCCATACTTCCATACTAATATTATAAATGCGAAAGTGTGTCTGTCTGTCTGTTACCTCTTCACGCCCAAACCGCTGAACCGATTTTGCTGAAAATGGAGATACTTTGAGTCCCGGGATAGGATACTTTTTATCTCAGAAAAATGTACGGTTCCTGCGCGATAAACTATTTTTGGCTCAACGAAATTGCGGGCGTCATCAGTGTTTAATAATTAATTGTTAATTAGTAACAACTACATCAGATAATATTGTACCAATGTTAATCAGCTCGTAATAGCTTCACGGTCATTGCGTTTTGCTTGTAACTAGAGAAGGTACTGAATTCAACACGCGTTAACGACCCAACATTTTCCAGGCTTGATAAGAGCGATATACTCTGACCCGAAGATCACAAACGACTATATACCCGTGGATGTGATCACCAGGGCAATCGTAGCCTCCGCATGGTCTAGAGGAACTAAAAAGTAAGAAACTCTTCCCCTAAGGCTCTAAACACACTAGGCTGAATTACGCCGGCGTAAATTCCGCCGCGTTTACGCCGCGTTTCAAACTCATACAAAATACGGGCGGAACGCGAGAGACGACACACTATTCCGTCGCGTATTTGTATGCGTTTGAGATTTGCGGCGGAATTTACGCCGGCGTAATTCAGCCTAGTGTGTTTAGACACTTAGACCTAACAAAAATAGCGACGGTATGCGATAGGTACGCACTAAATAGTAAATAGAGTTTATAAAGAAAAAGAAAATTAGACACCGCAATTAATTCCCTTATCGAGATGAAATGGATAGAGATAGCTAATTAAAATATACATCTAAAGTATTGCCATGAAATTTTTCATACATTGACATTTATACATGACTGCCTTACTCCCGACAGAATCAGAATCGAATCAGCTTGATCTCAAAGTTTTGGGCACCACTCCGGCATATTATATTATATGTATATTAGCGCTTTTGCTGCTGCTCACTTTGGAACTAATTCAATCTCAACGGCTTTTTCCACTCCTGACAGCTATACTAGCGCACGATCGTGCTGCGGCTCAATTTGGAACTAATTCGATCTCAACGACTTTTCCCACTCCTGACAGCTATACTAGCGCACGATCGTGCTGCGGCTCAATTTGGAACTAATTCGATCTCAACGACTTTTCCCACTCCTGACAGCTATACTAGCGCACGATCGTGCTGCGGCTCAATTTGGAACTAATTCGATCTCAACGGCTTTTCCCACTCCTGACAGCTATACTAGCGCACGATCGTGCTGCGGCTCAATTTGGAACAAATTCGATCTCAACGGCTTTTCCCACTCCTGACAGCTATACTAGCGCACGATCGTGCTGCGGCTCAATTTGGAACTAATTCGATCTCAACGGCTTTTCCCACTCCTGACAGCTATACTAGCGCACGATCGTGCTGCGGCTCAATTTCAAGTTAATCAGGCTCTTATATCAAAATCGTAGGTCTATCAGTTTCAGGGGTAAGACTGCTACGCTCAGTTGCGCACAATTTCACTAACAATATTTCTGCGTTTTCACCGGTAACAAATTAACCATATCGCAGCTTCTCGCGCGTGTGAATTGAAGTACCTAATTATGGATGAATTACCGAATTTCTACATGCTTCACAACCTGCAAGATACCTACAAGACCTTTTTGTTCCTTCAGATTCAGTCCCACCGACGACATACCGATATACAACATGTGCTCCGGCGGGTACAGCTGCGTTTCCTCCCTAGATCTGGTGAGGATGGGGGACAGCCTCACGCAGGAGTGCCCGCTCGACAGCGCGCTGTGGGCACGGTGCTCCACTGTTACGGATAGCAAGCTGTTATATAACTTTAAGGTGAGTAGGCTGGAACTAGGAGTTAGTTATTGTTTGATCTGTAAGTAGTGTCGAATTTATATTATGAGAGTGAAGGTCACTTGTGTGTACGAAGTGTACCGGCCCCTTATGGACGCCGCCTGCTTCCTAGGATGCTGCCATCCCTAGGTCCTGTAAGGCTCCTGCTTGCTGCTCCTGAGTCCTGCCTGAGTGTTGAAAGTGGTATCTCAGAAAACTGCAAAATGGTGACTGGTGACCACTACATGGGTGTTATAACACAGAATACATAATTAGTACCTTACGGTTATAGGCTTATGTCCCAATTTACAAAGAATTTTCAAATTAAAAAAATGCCGCAATCAAACTTAATTAGTTTTCTTGGCTATACAATGAAAATCGATTGCACATAACTATAAAGTGTGGAAGCCCATGTCTTAAGTCTACTTACAAAAGTTTTGAGCCATTGCTTTTTGTTTCAGGCACTTTTCTTCCAACTCATACCGTCGATGTTAATAGATACGTTACTGTGGCTGCTCGGGAAGAAACCAATGTAAGTTAACTTCTTAATAATGATTATTTTCTAACCCCCGTTATATAGGGGTAATTAATACCTTTTATTGTCGTTGGGGGAATGCATTTACGCATCCCCGGGGCCTGGGGAGAACCACCGAGGTATGTGGGACTACGGGACGGACCTAGTATCCGCACCCAGACTACCCACTAAAACCCCAACGGCGTTCCTGCTCCTGAAGGGGGGACTGCAGGAAACACGTGATACACGACCGCAGGGGGTAATTAATAACTACAAACTAAGGTTTTTTGTAGCATTTAGTTACAGCCTCTATTTTATGTCCAATGCTTTCTTATTGAAAGCCTTGTAAGTTGTAACTCTACGCGAGATAATAATAATATCTATGGACGCTTCACACCACGTCAGTCCGGCCCTGTGCTAAGTACCTGATGGACTTGTGTTATAGGTACCAGACAACGGAAATATATTTAATACTTTTATACTATACATATATTTAAGATTTTTATTATATGATACACATATTTAATACACATCCATGACCCAGGAACTTTATAAACTTTTTGTTCCGTCGGCGGGACTCGAACCCGCGACCTCCGGCTTGAGCTACCAACGCGCTGACCACTGCGCCACGGAGGTCGTCAAAATACATTAAATACATTAAAATGAGATACAAGTACACTAACTACTAGCTTCATTTCCCTGAATAAAAATATAAACTTACTCTATACAAATGTATATTTTCAGACTAGTGAAGATTCAGCGGAAGATCTACACGGCTAACTATATAGCGTTAGCCTACTACAGTACTCAGGAGTGGACTTTCAAAATAGATCATTTCCTGAAACTACGGAGCGTTATCAAGGAGGAGGATAAAGAAGATTTCTTCTACGAGCTTGAAAATATCGACATCTACAACTACTTCAAGGTGTGCGTGTATGGCGGTAGAAAGTACCTGATGAAGGAGAAGGATGAGGATCTACCGGCCGCCAAGGCGCACGATACGAGGTAAGGGCTTTTGTTGCTTATGTACCATCGAGGAAATTGATTCCTAGGCAGTTGACAGGCCAACGTCATTTGGTCGGATCATGTCATTGCAATGTCAATTATTGTAGAGATCAACTACGATAACATGGCGCGCCCCTCCAAATGACTTTCAATGTGTGTAGTCACATCCTTAAGAAAGAGTTTCTATGTAGTAAGTATTCTGTTTTTATTGTTCTGTGATTCAACCAATCACAGTACACGTAATATTTCTATTAATGTCACTTATTACCAAGACTTGTTGGTCAACTAATCATAACTAGCCTACCGCGCAAGACAACGCACTTCAAACGTTTTGAATTTTGGAGGGGCGCGCCATGTTATCGTAGTTGATCTCTAATCTGTCGGCTGGGTTTGACGTAACGCGACCAAACTACGTAGGTCCACGATCTGCCTAGAATCAATTTCCTGATAGTACTTAACCAGTGTGAACTTCAAACGCAAAAAAAACTCAAAAGAAGGTGTGAAGTTCAAATGGTAAGACAAGGAAATTAAAAAAGTTTACTGATGATTGGTGTTAGATGGACCCACAGCTTAATAAGCACCGTTTTAGATACATAATATTAATAAACACCTTTCCTATTGTTTCAGAATCAGACTCATAGCTAAGATCACGAACCACGCCTTCTATGGCCTCGTGTTTGTGTGGATGTGCAACAAGATATGTCAATGTTTGTCGCCGTATTAAATTAGTTTTTAATATTTAATTTTATAGTATTCAATAATGTACTTGGTTGCAAATAAAGTTTTTAAAGTTTTAAGTGAATGTGGCCAAGCGCGCCTACCCGGCAAGTGCGCCATATAGCTATCTTTAGGGTTCCATAGTCAACAAGGAACCCTTATAGTTTCGGTCTGTCCGTCCGTCTGTCTGTGTGTCTGTCTGTCAGTCTGTCTGTCCGCGGTTTTTCTCAGAGACTATAAGACCTACAAAGCTGTAATTCGGCATGAAAGTACATCTTAATGACGCCGACAAAATGGTTACATATAAAAAAATATATGGCACCTCCCATACACATCATATCACCGCGCCTTATCACCCCTGATATATTTTTTCCTTGTAACCTGTATACAAAACATGTCAGTTATTGAATAAAGATTTTTTCATTTCATTTTCATTTTTCATTTCGTCCACCCCACCGTCGTTTTTTAAAAAGATTATGAGTACCTATTCAAAGACCATTTTCCGAATAAGGGATCCATTTGTGAAATATGAAGTTTTAAAGTGGAAAAAATCGTTAGAGTCCAGTGTCCCCCCCTTCTACAAGCTAAACGGTAGCTTCTGGAGATGTGAAAAAATTCACGGGGGTAGGAAATTATCCTGAATTTAAAAGGAAAACTATCACGCCTAAGAAGACTCCATAATTATTGAGTAATAGTCGACCAACTAAAAAAATTGTATTCGGAGAAGTAGGTATAAAGGAAATTTTAGTTCAAATTACTTTGAACGTAACTGAGGTTGTTAGTAGTGTAAAACACGTTATAAATGTGCATTAATTAACTATAGAAAAATTATCAAAAACTAGCGATACCATAACGTACCCCTATTTTGCGCGTCGCCCCACACGCACTTGGTCGGTTTTTTATTCCATACTGCTAATTAGAAATCTCCAATCAGCAGTATAAAATTATAGCTTATGGCGCACTTGCCGGGCTGGCGCACTTACTCGTACCGGGCTGGCGCACTTTGCCACAGTCACTTACCTACCTGTAGTGGAGTTCCCAGAGCGTAAAAATCGTGCAAACCTCCGATTTTTGCAATAGTGGATGAAAATTGAAAAGAAAAAAAGGAATGTGTAGCTGATAACATAAATGATAAAGTTTACCTATTGAAAAATTGTGCTTTTGATTTTTAAATTATTCTCTTCCACTTCAAGTAAACTCATAAAATGTAAAATTTTTAAGAAAATTTGCGTATTTCTTTCTTTTAAATATATAGCAAAATAATAAAATATATTATTATTTTTTTGATTGGTATCGTTGCTTATATTCCAAAGAAATAAAATAAGTTGAAAAAATATATAGTTTAGATTTAAAATTAATATTTTTGTATGTAGATGAGAATGTGCTTATTGTGTGCCTCGCCAGGTAAATGGCATTCCTATTTTTCTTTGGTTTTAAATAGGAAGTTTAAAAGTATTTTTTAGGCTTAACAAAGCCTTCTATTTTTAATGTGTATAACTTTTTAGCTCTTACTTTATTAATTTTTCTGAAAATGTAGCACAAACTTTTCACGGATTTTTCGAAGAAAATCTGTATTTTATTTCTTTTGGTTAGGTTTTTACAGAATAAAATTGATTATTTTTTTTCATTAATTATATTTGCTAAAACATACTTAAAGGAAAAAAATACAAATTAGGTTAAGAACTGATATTTTTTGTATTCACGTAAGCATTTTCCAAACATAGGTCGCAGCATGCGTCTTTAGTATGTACGTGAGATTTGTAGCACCCATTTTTTTTCTGGCTTTAAGTAGGAAGTTTAAATATATTTCAAAGACTTTCATTTTGTTTTAGCTCTCACTTAAATAAATTCGCAAAAAATGTAGAAAAATATTTCCGGTCTATTTTATACATTTTTTGAGATATTTAAACGTTTTTAAGTACTTAAAAGTTATAATTTCTCCAAAAATTAAATACGCACAACAAGTATGTTTAACACACTTTTCGTTACAACCCTTAAATCCACCCAAACCCTTTTATCTTGGTTACGACGAGCGTTAATCTGTAAGAACTTTGTAAAAACCTTATAGTTGTATTTAGCAAAGCAAACTTTCTTTTTTAAAAATTGTGTATTTGGTTAATTTTCAACGTAAACAATCGGATAAGACACATTAAGTAACAGGAACAAGAAAAAAATTTTTTTTCTAGACCAGTTTTATATGGTGAAATATTAATTTTTAATTAAGTACTTAACTAAAAAATTAAAAGCACAAAAAAAAATTGGTAAACATTGCAAGTTATAGTGTAAAAGAGAAAATGACACCTCAAAAACAAAAATCCATTCACTATTGCAATTTTCGGAGGTTAAAACCTCTGGCGACTGCACTACTATCAGAGGAGTTGATTCATAGGCAGATGGCGGATCACGGACCTACGTTATTTGGTAGAGTTATGTCAAACCCAGCAAACAGAATATCACTCGACTCGAATCACATAGATCCTCTATAGATCTGCCTATGAAACAACTTCTTTGATGGTACATGTATTAAATAAAAATAAAAAAATAACCTGATTTTGGAACGAAGTTCCTTATCGTGCGTTGCGAAAGGGGGCTAGACGGAAAAAGTTGTAGTTGCCGTTTTTAGGGTTCCGTACCCAAAGGGTAAAAACGGGACCCTATTACTGAGACTTCGATGTCTGTCCGTCTGTCCGTCTGTCTGTCTGTCTGTCCGTCTGTCTCCAGGCTATAACTCAAGAACGGTAATAGCTAGAGAGTTGAAATTTTCACAGATTATGTATTTCTATTGCCGCTATAACAAAAAAATACTAAAAACAAAATAAATTAAATACTTAAGGGGGGCTCCCATACAACAAACGTGATTTTTCAAACATTTTTTGCTCGGTATCAATGATGACAACAGGTAGGCACTTGAAATTTTCACAAAAGCTTTAATTATATGTGTACTTTAATAATTAATAATAATACTTAAATAAAATAAAAATTTTAGGGGGGGTTCCCATACAAAAAACAATTTTGGCCTATTTTTGCTCTATAACGGTACGGAAACCTTCATGCGCGAGTCCGACTCGCACTTGGCCGATTTTTTTATAACTTCGTTCTATCCGGGTCTCTTGACACCTCTCAAAATTTTTTAATACTAATTTCTGTCTGATATTTTTACTTGCGAGGAGTCCCTTTAATAATAGTCTAGTTTTTATTATTCGTAGATAATAATAGTCCTTTATTGTCATAGTGGAAACATAAGGGAGAGAATTGTGTTAATTAATAAAATATTTAATTCAATAATATAAGTACAATGATGAATGGAAATCAAAAATAATGTTTTGTTTGTATTAATGTACTTATTGTATAATGTATTAAAATGTACTTATTGTATAAAAATATTAAAAACGAGCCCGTCCTCTCTTTTCTACTGCTCTCTTCACACTCACGCCCGTCTTTCATATGCCAGGTGAAAAAGGACGATCGCCAAGTTAGCGGGCAGATAGAGGTTTTCTGTTTTTAAAGGGCTTTTTATATTGAAGTGGTAAAAAGTAATTCTAACACTTTATAGACGACTTTCTCAACAGTACATTGTATTTTTTTCATACCGTTAAGATGTCAATACAATCCATAAAAAGTTGATATTCTAAACCTTTTACAGCAAAAATCACAAAACTGTCGCGGGTTTGAGTTGGATTATTTAAAGATACCTAAAAAAAATAAAAAATCTAGCTCCAACACTGTATTATAATTGAAATGATCTTACATGTTGTGCATTAAAACTTATAGAAATACTGTATTTTAACTGTTAAATCACGTCTGTTAAATGAGCGAAATCGGCAAAATTTCGTATACGGACTCTTAACGCATTTCTAGAATTTTGTTGATAAAAATAATTTACCTTACCTATTTATTTTACTCCACACTTTTTAAAATAAATTTGTATTTAATTATAGCACGTGTGTAAATAAGTACCTATTTAAGTTTTTTTTTCGTCGAGGAAAAATTTATTATGATAAATATTTTTTATAAGTAGGTAATAAATTTGTTTTATTTTAATACTTTTTACTGCGACGTTGTGTTTGAGACAACGGGGCCTTGGTGTTTATTTTTAAAGGTTATTACATGGTTATGATTGCAGCTAAAAATAAAATAAGACCGATTTGAAAATCCAGACATTTACTACTTATTTTCACAAACAACGCTTATTTTAAGGACTTAAATTACAGAATAAAATTATAAGTTAAATAATTAATAAGGTTCTGAGTAATGTCCAGTCTATACACCACCCACAGAACCCAACCGTAGAATATCACCTTCACAACTCTGTCCACTATTTTCATCCTGAAAAAGAGGTAAAAGAGTAAGTAATAATAATAATAACTCCCACACCGGTTTCGGTAACGGTGGCCGGTTTCATTGAAACAAGGCCAGTTACTCAGGAGTAATTTTATAGCGCCCAAGTGTGTGCGCAGTACACAAGAGCACTCTCTATTCCTTTTACTTTCATAACCCAGCGGGACGGAAAACCGACACGACCGGCGAGAGATCGGGCGCAGGACCGACTTTTTACATCCCATCCGACGCATGGATCATCTTACTTGTCAGACAATCAGGTGCATTGTCCTAACCAAACTTGGAAATAACGATGTTTCCTACGCGGGAATCGAACCCACGACCTCCGAATCAAGAGCCACGCTCTTTAAACCACTGGACCAAGGAGGCGTTCAAAAAAGTGTAAGTAAGTATTTACTTACTTTATTTACTTACGAGTATTCGTATAAGTTATATTATATCATTGAACTATGTTATTGAACAACAATTTGACAATAATACTGAAAGGCGGGCGCGTTCAATATTTAACCCTAGACGGTCAATAATGTTGCACAATACGTGATATTGCACAATAAAATTGATCATCTAGGGCAGGGGTCACCAATTAGTTTCGCTCGGGGTCCATTTTGAGAAATGAAATGACCTTAGCGGTCCGCACAATTTATAAAAAAAAATTTTTTTGAAACAAATAACGGAAATTACAAAGCTAAGGTATAAGGTTTGGAGTTAAATTGGTGCAAGCTATTGACATTAAAAGAAGTTCATCTTCGAAAATGCTTGGTCGGTGGTCCGCACACAATGGGTCGGCGGTCCGAATGCGGACCGCGGTCCGCCAATTGGTGACCCCTGATCTAGGGATTCATAAAAATCAATTCCATGTCAACTTGCTCCTTCGGAGATGGTAATTAATTTAAGAAAGATTTTGGCGATCTTTTTTTCTATGTACCATCGAGGAAATTGATTCCCAGGCAGTTGACAGACCAACGTCATTTGGTCGAGTTATGTCAATTCAATGTTAACAAAAAAATTCTCTGAGAGCACTTCTAATTTTCATTACACAACTCCAAAAACTTAAACGCTTCTTAAATGAACAGCCTTTCTGCTAGGTAGATGCGGCATTAATCTTTACGAGTTATTCAATGGCTGTTGGTAGCAGCTGAAGCCGGGGGTCGCGGGTTCGAATCCCGCCGACGGAACAAAACGTTTTTCAAAGTTCCTGGGGCATGGATGTGTATTAAATATGTGTATCATATAATAAAAATCTTAAATATATGTATAGTATAAAAGTATTAAATATATTTCCGTTGTCTGGTACCCGTAACACAAGTCCTTCGGGTACTTAGCACGGGGCCAGACTGACGTGGTGTGAAGCGTCCATAGAAAAAAAATCTCTGAGTAGCTAAAGCTCTTCTTATACAACATCCATACTTCCATACTATCCATAGGTACTGATATTATAAATGCGAAAGTGTGTCTGTCTGTCTGTCCGCCTGTCTGTCTGTCTATCTGTATGTATGTCTGTCTGTTACCTTTTTATGCATAAATCGCTGGACGGATTTTGCTGAAATTTGGTATGGAGATACTGTAAGTCTCGGGAAAGGACATAGGATACTTTTTATTCTGGAAAAATGTACGGTTCCTACGTGATAAACGAATTTTAACGCAATGGATTTGCGGTTAATATTATGATATTCGTCTGTTCATTTGAATAAAATAAAATATAGATCAAATTCTCACCTTGTAATATGCGCCTTCGCTTTCGGTAAGTCCTCCATCTTCTCCTTCAAAATATAAACTTTACCGCCCATAATGGCATTCCTAAAGTATTCCTTCTGGTCGAAGTTTTCTAGATCGTAGTAGAACGCGGCACGATCTTCCTCTTTGATTCTGCTTCGAAGCTGCAGAAGATTGTGGTTGAGGAATATCCAGGCCTGAGTAATGTAGTACTGTAGCGCTAAGTTCGCCGAGAATATCCGCCTTTGGAGTTTCACTAGCCTGGAAATTTCGAGAACATTAATACTTAACAACCCCAATGACCGTCCGACCAAGGGTACCAGTCAATATTGGTTCTTGGTCATGAGGTCTAGCTTAGATCAATATCAAGCCAGGTCAGCTCAAGTTTTCAGTTTTAACTATAAAATATCAAATATGCTTAGATAAATGATTAATGCCAATCATTATCTAAGCAAATATGTAAATTCATGGGCGTATCCAGGTAGGGGCAGGGGGGGTGGGGAGCTGAACCTCTGGAAGTCAAGTCAAGTTATGAGCTGCCCCCCCATGTGTAAATTCAGCTAGATAAAAATGTTGTTAATAAAAGTTTTGTTACGCTGAAACCTGAGCGCCATGACGTCGGGGTTGTCATAATATTATGTAGTCGTTGTCGGGTACTCACATTGGTTTTTGTCCTAATAGTCTAAGAAGGATGTCCACTAAGATAGCCGGCAGAAGATGCAGAAATATCACCTGAGAAATAATGATGACGTTAAATCCCTGTTTCAAAAATTTCAGTACCTATATCAAACTAAAATTTTTCAGCACTGAGAGGGCTGATGATGATAAACTATAGCTAACACGCTCGATATGACAGCCTTCAAAAAAATATAATAGTTAAAAAAATATAAAAAAAACAACACGCTTTTTTATTTTTTTACAAAAATTTTAAAAATCATTGCATTGTCATTGGCTCTTAAGAGGCCGGGGTAGGTACCCTCGAAATTCTCATACAAACGTAATACCAAAATTATTTTCTCATACGAAAATATTTAACATGCTTGAGTTATTTTTCAGCTTAAGGCGACGCCTTGATAATTTGGCTGTAGCGATGCCGATTTTTCTCAGCTATGACTAAAGCTAAAAAACTAAAGTTCATTGTCAGTATTCATCATGTCTTTGTCTTTGAATTGCCCATAGCATAATACGATTGGACAACTTTTATAACACAGAATTATCAATCGAAAAGACCTCTGTAAAAAAAGGGATTCCTATTTTTCCAACAGAGGAGAGTGATTTAAGGTTCCAAAATTTGTACATAAATTGGTTGAAGCATACACTTTAATATGTGCATAGCTTATATGAAATGTATTTATGGTTTTTAAATTACGCGACAAAAACCATTTTGTTGCTTATGCCCTTTCCATTTTTTGCTGCCGGCCCGGCCTCTCATAGAAAACAAGCAATCTAAAACATATCCAACACGGTTTCTTACTTTAACGCGGCGTCACCTTAAAGTAGTAATTACCTAGGTTCCTGCACAAACATTTTTTACAAAATATTTAAACACAAAAAAAAATGTTTAAATATTTAGTAGTAAATTTACTACTAAATATTTAAACACAAAAAAAAATTAAGTATTTAAATATTTTGTTAAAAAAAATTGTTCAGGAACCTAGGTAATTACTATTTTAAGCTGAAAAATAACTCAAACATGTTGAATATTTTCGTATGAGAAAATGACTTTGGTATTACGTATGTATGAGAATTTCGAGGGTAGCCCGGCCCCTTAATGCGTATGCAGTATATTTTGTGCGTATGGTGAGTACTAGATAGTAGTACTAGGTAAAAATCGTGCTCAAAGGTTCCGTTACGTACATATAGCCAGAACTAATAAAAGCGTGTTAAAAAACTAGATCAAAATCGGTCCACTCGTTCGGATGCTACGATGCTATGGACAGATACACACATACCGGGTTCGCGCCGCAGGGCTGGCGGCTTTGGTGTGTAGACACTAGACAGCTTACAAAAGAACCCAGTCCAGCAGACAATCTTACATTGATGAAGAACACCGTCCTGGACGTGGTCAGCTCGCCCCCCGGGAACCACAGCCCCCCTTCCAGCGGCACCTCCTGTATCAGCTGTTTGCCGCACTCGATGATCTCGCCCATCGTCATCGTCTTCATGTGGCTGGTCGAACAGTTGTAGACCTCCACGTCGTCGGACGGCTCCAGTCTGGAATACAGCAGATATCAGTGCCGGATTAATATTTTTTATGAGTGTAGGCCATTTTATTTCCGCCGCCCCATGTACGAAATCTGCCTTGGACTCTGCCGCCCCTCTAGGACGCTGCTGTCCCTACGGCGCGGCCTATTTATAAATCCAGGGCTGGCAGATATTTAAAAAATGTCAATATTTTAGCTTGGACGGTGGACCGTCCAAGCTAAAATATTGCGACTTGCGAAATTCGACTGCAAAGAATTTCTACAAAATTCTATAGCATTTTATAAGCAATCTTGAATCTGCTGCGTTACTTAGCCTTTCATATCTTGCTTACAGCAGCGTTACCAGCGCCTAAGGATGCGTTTCCACCTATGTGTTGCAAAGAATGTGTTTTTGAGAACCAATAGAATCGCTTCATTGACGTGACAACTGACATCGATCAGGGCAGCGATTCTATTGGATCATAAAAACACATTCCTGGCAACACATCTTTGGTGGAAACGCAGCCTATTTTTCAGTTTGTTTGAATTCGGTCTACTGGTTCGTTTCGTTGAGCCCACCACCTTGCAAGTCTTGGTGGTAGATGGTATACGTACTTCTTGGTCCCGCGTATCCAGGCGGCGGCGACGAAGGCCTGTATTGCGCTGTCCACGGGGATGTAGTCCGACACCAGGTCGGGGTGTGTGTACATGCTGCGCAGGATACCTGCAATATTGTTGCATAAAGCAGTGTTCCGCAAACTTTTTTTTTCAAGGTACATCAGCTAGTATATGATTTTTTTTTGGAGATACGCCACTAAATTGCGCTGTACAAACGGCTGGATCACCGGTGAGCTTACGGGGATTGAGGGGTTAATCAGCTTGTAATGGGGTGCTCTGAGTTCCCATCCCATCGTCGATCGATCGTTTCCTTTTTTGTTTCTTCTAGAAAAATAATTTTTTCTAGAAATATTTAGGTCGGATGTCATTTTTGAGGCACACTAACTACGGGTCACGGTACACCAGTATGCCACAGCCCACAGCACACCTTTTGCGGAACACTAGTATAAAGTACAGATTTACAAGAAGATGTGGATTGTGGTGGAAGGTAGGCCCTTCTTAGACGCTGCCACACCCCCAGGATGCCCCTAGGTCGTGGCCTATAACGGCCTATTTATAGATCCGGGGCTCCGCTCTTACACTCATCAATGATCTTAGCTGGCTGATCCACTCTTAACGTCTTAAGATGCCCCTTTATTATTTTTTTATCAAGAGCGTATAGCACCTCAAGGATTGTCCACACTAAAGAAGCAGTCTATCAAGTAACACCTGCCTCCTGCTGAGCGTAGTTTTTAAATTTTAGAGTAAATATGACTCATAACGTATTAGGACAAGAACGCGAAAAGTTGTACACTGCTTTAAAATTGAGCTTTATTTTTTTTGGTTGAATTTCCCGTGATATGTCACTTAGATATTATCTCCAATTATTCATTTTCCCGAAAATCATAAAAGTTTATTTAATTGTTATTTTGTGAGAAATTAGTATATTTCTTAAAGTACGCACAAATTTAAATCCTGTTCGTTACCACTGGTTCTTGGTTCATTACAATAGTAATATATTTAAATGTATGCAAATAGTAATTATTTAATGAAAGGAAACATGCTTTTTTTATTGATAAAATGTATTTTCTTTTCCATAACTTAGAAATACACGAGATTGTTCTACTTTTCTTATCCAGTACGTTACTAAGGTGTGAAATATATTGAAATGTTTTACATCAAATCCACAAAATTAAGTGTTCTGATATTTAACTATTTTAATTTGTCGTATTTTTATAAACTACATTATTTCTGAAAATAATATTTAAAATATTTTAAACTTTCTTAAATAAAATCAACATTTTTAGGAACATTTGATTAGGGGACAGTCTCGTAACAGGACATGCTAACAACGAACAGGACCCTGTAAGGTTGAGTTCACATAATGCTTATTATTAGGGCACCCTTAACATATTTAGTATGAGATTGTTAAATCGTTAAATAAGAATTATTTTTATTTTTAACTAGAAATTATAAATAAAAAACATTTAGGTAATTTAGTAAGTAGGTAGTAGAATGAAACGGGAAACAAAAAGTACACTTCTTCTAGCTATTTTTAGTTAAAACAAAACAGTCGATATATTAACATACATTATTATTTTTAAAATTTTTCGGTATCCCTATCAAAATCTCAACTTCAATTTTTTTACGATTATTCACTTCGTATTCGGAAGTTTAAAAAGTTCACACAATGTAAACGTTTCTTTACGTCATCCCACGACTTTCATGTCTAGCCTATACGTTACCACCGCGATGGTAACGAACAGGAGGTAACGAAATTGAGAACTTCTTATACAAAACTATCAAATTTCTACAATCGCTGACGTTTATCACAAAGATTTTCACATTTAAGTAATCTTAAATAGTTATTTAATGTTTTAGACATGAAATCTGCATAGAAAACACGTTTTAACATCTAAAAACAAATAAATTTAGTCACCGGACAGTGTCTGTAAAAACACGACCTCCCACCAAACGCCAAAAATTAAACCGGTTTTTTAAATAAAACGGCTGATTTAATCATAGACAACTGTTCTTCTTTTATCGGTCTTATGGCCCGTATTCACTTTCATTAGTAATAAGTGCAAGTGATTAGGGCAAGTGATTAGTTATTAGGAAAAAGTAAGTGTGGACAGCGACTGTTTAGTGCAAGTGATTAGCCGGCTGCGTAGTAACGTGATTAGTTCTGTATTCACTTTGATTAGTGATTAAGTGCAGGTGACTAGTACAGGTGATGAGTGATTAGTAGAAAGTAAGTGTGGACAGCGATTGATTAGTGCAAGTGACTAGTCGGCTGCGTAGTAACGTGATTAAAAGCGTGTTCTATTTTTTGCGAGTGCAAGTGCGTGACAGATGAAAACCAATTTTGGTTTCGTTTGACAGCTCGAGATTGTTACTATTATTCCGCTAGGTATATTAACTTTATGGGCCAGACTGACGTGGTGTGCTGTGTGAAGCGTCTATAGATATAGTATATCATTATTAAATAATATACCTATTAAAAGTACAAAAGGACACCCTTTCAATTACTTCCATACTAATCCATACTTATTACTTACTAATATACTAATAATATTATAAATGCGAATGTGTGTCTGTCTGTCTGTTACCTCTTCACGTTTATACCTCAGAAGTCAGAACCGATTTTGCTGAAATTTGGCATGGAGATACTTTGAGTCCTGGGAAAGGACATATAAAAATACTTCGTGGTCTTTATAATATATAAAACTCAAAGGTCGATCGGGCTGAAATTTGGCATGCAGGTAGATGTTATGACGTAGGCATCCGCTAAGAAAGGATTTTGATCAATTCTACCTCCAAGGGGTGAAAATAGGGGATCAAAGTTTGTATATAACAATACTTCTTAACGCGAGCGAAGCCGCGGGCAAAAGCTCGTTTTTAATAAAACCAATATTAAAAATGAAGGACATGTCAAAATGGCAGTTTTATTTTTGAAACTTGAACGCTCGTGTTGACAGCTACTACTGAATTTACTAAATTAAATTACTAAAGAGCCACTAAACAAGAATTGGACACTACTTGCACTACACACCTGCACTCCACTACCTCAATTACTAATCACTTGCACTTGCACTAATCAAAGTGAATACAGGCCTTTACTGTGATGTTGTCATTTAAATAAAAAAATAAATACCATATGGAACAAAAAATATACAAATTTGACGAAATATGCGGTAACGGAATCCGGACATGTCCACTAGCTAAGTCCATATGCCGGGGACAGCTTTAAAAATTACTTATTTAGTAGAAATTCTGGCTCTAGCAACATAATTAACTTAAAAAAGTATTAAGACCCCGCCAAATTTCAAATTATAACCAGAGCTTTGCCAGTGAAATAACTTATTTTTTCACAAATCGCTGTTAAATAGCGGATTTTTTTTGGGGGACAGTACTACAATACAAAATTGTGATTTTTCAAACTTGATTTTTTATAATTAAATATAGGTTTAGGCGTAAAATTTTAACAAATATGACTTGCCAATTTCATCTAAAATCAAATAATATGTTTTTTTTTTAGTAAAACTTATCAAAGTTACAGTACGATATAGCCTGGGCACATGTAGAAAGGTCCAATGTACAACTTTTCGCGTTATTGCCCATTAATCTAATTAAAAATATGCTTTAGATCCCCCGCAGACTGCAGACTTTCTATCCAGCGATAGTTTGGTCGAGTTGGGCTGTTAGCACTAAAAAACAAATTGTAAACACTAAACAGTTGGGTTGGTGGTGACTGGTGAGTGCGCAGACTATACAACAGTCGGCCGATCGTTCTCGCACGGTTCCAATCACAGCGATAGATTTTTGAATGGGAAATTTTAAACGATTCGGATATCTGCCGAGTCGGCCGACCAAACAATCGGCGTCATGGGCCGACAGCTTGCCGATGGTTTAGTTTGAAGGCAATCGTATAGCCCATCAAAATTAATTATCGGCCGACTCGGTATCGTTGTAATAATATACGCACTAACCAAGAGCCAAACTAAACTATCGGCCGATTAAAAGTCTGCAGTCTTCGGGGCTCTTATAATAAATACCTTTTCCGCTGGCGACCAACATGCCGACGGGGCCGTTTAAGTTCTCTACCCAGCCCGGCGCCGGCTCCGCGACGCTCGATATTACTGCAATATACAAGATGTAGGTAAGTATATTAAAAAATAAAACCGACTTCAATATTTATTACACTATGATTGTACTATCAGAGAAGTTAATTATTACATATGGGGACTACCACTGACCTCCATTATACAAGTACGCTGGACCAATGATACCCAGCTGTATTTTTGCCTATTCGAAGCGGAATCAGCTCCCCTAATGCGAGGGGAGAGAACTAAATCTGACGTAACTTGCAAATGGCCGCTCAATCGCTATTGATTGTAGAAACCACAGATTAATAGTATACCTCCATGGTAGAAACGAGTATTAATTCCAAGTACTCCCACTACTGCTATCAGCGCTAATATGGCGACTTTCAAACATAATTTTTACGTCAAATTTAGTTCCTATCCCTCGCATTGGGGAGCTGATTCCGCTACAAATTGGCACAAAAATAGCTGTCATTTCAAAGGGTATCATTATAGTCCAGCGTACTTGTTTAATGGAGGTCGGTGGGACCAACGTTATTTGGTTGGATTGTGTCAATTCAATGTCAACTGTAATCGGTCGGTTGGGTTTGACGTAACGCGACCAAACTACGAAGATCCCCCATCTGCATTATGCCTTTTTTTACATGGGGAAATGCTTTACGCATCCCCGGCAAATTGGGGATATCGGCCGGGGTATGTGGGACTCCTGTTATAGTCTACCCACTAAAACCCCATGGTGCTCCACTCATCGCATAAGGCAGAGTTGCGGGTACGATAGAACCTACCGCAACTCTAATCTGCATTATACCTAGGAATCAACTATCAGAGAAGTTCATTCATAGGCACTTTGCGGACCTATGTAATTTGGTTACATTATGTCAAACTCATCCGACAGATTGCAGCTAACACTGAATTGACACACATAAACAAATGACTTTTGAACTTTATTAGGCAAAATATTAAATGTCAAATGTCAATTCTCGATTCGGTTCTGATTCTGTAGGGCCTACAGAATCAGAATCGAATTGAGAATCAAATTAGCTCGATCTCAAAGCTTTTGCTAATTATTGCGACATATGTACTAGCGCAAAATCGTGCTGCGACTCAATTTGGAACTAATTCGATCTCAACGGCTTTTCCCACTCCTGACAGCTATACTAGCGCACGATCGTGCTGCGGCTCAATTTGAAACTAATCAGACTCGTAAATCAAAATCTTAACAGTTTCGGTGGTAAGTAACCTCCTGCAACTTTTCGCAATCGTTCCACGCGAAAAATACACCATCTTCATCACTTTGACGAGTGGCAGTCTTTCACCGTGCGTCTTTCGCGTAACTTTCTGCCGCGCACTGTAAAACTCTGGAATGAACTGTCACTAGTAGTATTTTCGGACCAATACTTCCTGCAAATCTTCAAAAGAGCGTATTCCCTCTTAACAGGCCGGCAACGCACCTGCAGCTCTTCTGATGTACGAGTGTCCATGGGCGACGGTAGTTGCTTTCCATCAGGTGAGCCGTTTGCTCGTTTGCCCCCTTATTTTATAAAAAAAAAGACTATAGAGTTCCGTCATTATTTACCTATGGACGGTCGCACTATGACAACGGGCAGCTGGCCTCGTTGCTCGTACACCACGTGCTCTGCGAGCTGCTTAGTGAACACGTACGTGTTGGGCAGCTCGCCGAGATACCTGTAACACCGTGAGCTCAAACCTCAAACTTATGAAAGGCACATTAATACACAGCACAGATTTAATAACTTGAATTTAATCCCTCATAGAAGAAGCAGACTATGTCATTCTCACATACTGATGCTCAAGCCCATGAACAGATGAAGCTGCACTGAGGCATAACCAGTGGCGGCCTTACAAATTGCGAGGCCCCGGGCGGAAGGTCTTTGAGAGGACCTTTGTCTTATGAAAAATTAATAATTGTGAGGCCTCTGCAGAGCGAGGCCCCGGGCGATTGCCCCGTTCGCCACCCCCTGGGACCGCCACTGAATATGGAAGGCACAGATTTAATGAACAGCAGTCAGCACAGATTTAATAACATCAATAATTTATTGAGCAACAAAGTCACGACCGTCTCGGTCTACTCGACATCTTATGACCAAACTGCCCCGTGTATTATATTTCTCTATGGACCAAACTCAAAGGTTACTCAGTTCAAATAATTAAATCTTTATTTGCAATCTCAAAATAAAAATTATTATTCGTAGTTTGCAATATTAATACAGATACTATATAGTACATCAAGTAGACTACTCACTATTTATTTATTTATTAACACTATTCAGTACTCTACCGCTAGTAATTTTTTATTGCCGGTTCTTCTCGCCGGGTCAGTTCCCGAACCGGTGGTAGGCACCAGTAGAACCGACGTTCAGAAAACGTTTGAAAAAAAAATATTCTGAATAAAAAAATTGAGTTTAAGCACAAAATACTACACTAACTTGGCAGTCAGCACGTTGAGTGTATCATCGTCGAGCCGGTCGCAGATGTGCAGCGTCTCCCGCCAGTCCGCGAACGGCGGGTACACCACCTCGTCGATCTGAGCTCTGTTGGTGTTCGCGTATGACGTCGACACGTGGACCAGCGCCTGGAACCACACATCCATACAGAGTATTACAGAGCTATCTAGCTATTTAGCCGCTCCGGGCAAGGACCATTTTCGCCGCCCTTTAGGCTTTAGGTATACAGAAAAAAAATAAGTCATGGGATAGTTTTGTTGGGGGGGAATGTGAAATACGAAAATATTTTCACTATCCAACCTAAAGTACGTTGGGAGGTAAAAGGATAAGGTCCAAATTTGGCTAATTTTAAGAGTGCCGGCCAACGCAAATAAATCCATTATTTTAATAGAACATACTCGTAATCTAAGGAATATTTTTTATTACTAAGTACTTAGTACACCAAAGTTCTAAGTCAAGTCTCCGAGTTGTTATTCAAGGTCAAACTTTTTATTATTATAACATGTAATAAAACTTATTTTATTAATTAAAAGCAATAAGTAATCGATCCCAACGTCCCTATCCGAGTTATAGAACAGATTAGAGGCCAAATACCTACAAATGATTTGGAAAAATTCAAAGAAAGAGGGAACCTCTACGTACCATTGCTTACTTGGAATACTAGGCAAATGCCGTGCGTACCCCAAGCGCGTAGAGTATCCCCCTTCCTTTGAGTTTTTTCAAACCATTCTCTGTCTGTTCATCTGTTCTATGACTCGGATAGGGACGTTGGGATCGATAACTTATTGCTTTTAATTAATAAAATAAGTTTTATTACGTGTTGTAAAAAAAGTTTGACCTTGAATAACAACTCGGAGACTTGACTAAGAACTTTGGAGGTAGTAATAAAAATTATTCCTTAGATTATGTTCTATTTAAATAATGGGTTTATTTGCGTTGGCCGGCACTTTTAAAATTAGCCCAAAATTGTATGGACGTTGGATCTTGTCCTTTCCTAACTTGAGTGGTGGATGGCTATAATATGTCTGTGTTGGATGATAGGAATAAGTCAATTTTGTCACTCGCTCTGGGCAAATACCCAGATGTCCCCCCCCCCCACCCCATCCTTACTTCCAATATTATAAAATATTAATGCAAAAGTGTTTGTCCGTTACCTTTTCATGCTCAAACCACTGAACAGATTAAGCTGAAATTTGGAATAGAGATACTATGAGTCCCGGGAAAGGACATATGATACATTTATCCCGGAAAAAAGTACGGTTCCTGGGTGTTAAATATTTTGGCGCAATTGAGTTGCGGGTGTAATCTAGTCATGTACAGTAAATGTAATTCAGTATACTCAAATTCTAGCTTGTTTTATATATTAGGTACCTCAAGATTTATAACATCCTTCGCTAGCTTCACCACTTCTCTGGTCCCTCGGAGGTTCAGCTTTACAGCCTCCTTCAGCGGGTCGTCAAATCTATAAAGAAAATAATGATATTTTGTTTTTACTACCAGTGATGATTTTTTAAATGCCAGCTGAAAAACGAACATGACATCCGTCGCCCAAAGCACACAGCAAATGGAAGAGGTTTCTTGATCTTAAAAAAAGTTATTTAAACCGGCGTGAAACAGCGCTTGCGCTGTGTTTCGCCGAGTGAGTGAGTTTACCGGAGGCCCAATCCCCTACCCTATTCTCTTCCCTACCCTCCCCTATTCCCTTCCCATCCCTACCCTCCCCTATTACCCTATTCCCTCTTAAAATGCCGGCAACGCACCTGCAGCTCTTCTGCTCTTCTGATGCTGCGAATATCCATGGGCGACGGAAGTTGCTTTCCATCAGGTAACCCGTTTGCTCGTTTGCCCTCTTATTTCATAAAAAAAACTCTCAATCGTGCTAGAGCATAACTCTACAATGACAAACGGTAACAATATGGTAACAATACCCTACCTACATGTAGTTTTTCCACAAAATTAATTATTTGTATTTTATTGAGTATACTTGATGAATCATTAAAATCGCCATAAAAATATTACCAAAAACATCCTTCCTTTAAAATCCTTTACAATAATTAAAGTTAAAATATAAAAAAATCGTCCGTTTTGCCCCTTCAACGAAGCGAGCAATTAAACGTGCTTTTAATTTGGAATGTGGAACTAATTAGCACACAATAAAAATTGTAATTTACTATTCAAATTATGTGCTACCAATGAAATAATCGAGTGTTTACCTGACACATGCGGCAACATGGTATATAATATGTGTCCGGTTGACCAGGAGAGTTCTATCCTCCTCCGACATACCTGAAATGCAAGACGTAGTTAAAATGAGATAGAGTAAACACGTATAGCTGAAAATATTACAGCTTTACAGAGCATATCTACTGAGATGGTTAAAATTCTAAGATTTTTTTCTGTCAACTTTATCCTCTACATCATCTCATGCCTACGAATTATGCCTGAATTTTTGAAGCCCAGGGATTCAATTCTAATACCTCTCGGCTTTCTCGGTCGAAAATATTCGTACGAAATGCCAGAATCCGGTAGTTCTGGTTATCCGCAGTGCCGGTTTTAGCACTACCAGCATTCAGCGCCCTGGACGAGATTTCTTCGGCGCCCAGGGTGCTGGTAGTGCTAAAAAAGGGGTGCCCTTTTTCTTTGCCTCCGGCGCCCAGGGCTGTCGCCGAGCGTCAACCTCCCCCTAATGCCGCTACTGGTTAGTTATTTTTCGTTAGTATACAGGTTGTTAGGGTGAACACCGTTATCCTTAAAACCATCAAATGAGCCCGTCAAAATGAACAACTTTTTCTATGAGAACAATGCCGGGAACTCAAAAAAATGCCGTTCATCGCGGATCGGCAATTTGTATGGGTATGACGACGGATTTTTTTTGAGTTCCCAGCATTGTTCATTTTGACGGGCTCATTTGATGGTTTTAAGGATAACTGTGTTCACCGGAACAACCTGTATACGAGGGGGAGGACCACACAACACTTTTAACCTGGCGGTGGGAGGACACATACCGAGTCCCAGCTGTGTGACGTCACCGCCGATGTAGAACACCTTCTGCTCGAACAGCCCCGCCCTCTCCCGCCTTAGACGATCGAAGCACTGGACATAGAAGAATTAGTTTTAGAATTAGTTATAGAAGTTTAGAATTTTTAGTTAGGTGGAGGCTATTCTAAGTTAATATGCTTTGAAAAAAAAACAAATGGTAACAAATTAATCTTAAAATAATATTTATTCTGTAATTTTTTTGCTTTTCAAACATGCTAAATATCTCACTATGCTAAATAGAGATCGAACAATATTATAAACGTGTAGTAAACTGAATGTAAATATTAAAAAATCCAAGGATACCGATTAATCTATTAATAACATCAACTTCCAATCCAGTGAAACATTGAAAGCACTTTGTGGACATACTGGCTAGGTTCATTAACACAAAACTACACGTACCCTGGACGCATACAGCTGTTTCAGCCTCTCCTCTGCTTTCACTCCCTTCTTGTCGCGCAGCAGCAGGTAGATCCTCTCGAGGTCAGAGCACGAGTACAGCAGCTTCTCAAGCAGTACCTTGCCCATGAAACCTGACAAGTAAAGTAGATTATAGCATACATCAGGCATATTGTATTCAAACGTTATCACACGTCGGGAAGAAAAATACGAGTTTTTATGTCGCCTCCTAACTTGTGTTAGCGCTGGGCTCGACTCAACGGAGTTACAGTCTGAGCCTTAAGAGGGACTGAGACTAACGCAAAAAATCAAACATCGTCCTACTCTCTTCACACTCACGCCCGTCTTTCATAATATATGCCAAGTGAAAAAGGACGACGCGGATTAATCGCCAAATTAGTTTTTTCTCAATAACTCGATAAATATACAGCATTTAAAAATCCGCTGGGTCCGTTTCTCAATGATAGAATTTTATACAATGTGTTAACATATCAACTTGGTTTAATGCACGGTTATGCATCTAAGTTGTGATTTTTTTCTATCGGCAAAAATTTTAAGATACCGTGTTTTCGCTTGTTCGGATCCTCGAAAATTATATAATATAGTATCTATGTTTAGAAAATGAAACAATTCGGGGCTTATTTTCGAGTATAAAAGTGAATTATAAAATCGACATTTAGAGTTAGTCGCCCCCTTAAGAGAGTTTGTGAATAAGGCCATCTCACTACAGTCTGATTTCGGTGCATGTAGATATTCGTACGTCACATTGTTATTTGTTTCTAGAGATCAACTACGATAACATGGCGCGCCCCTCCAAATGACTGTTTCAATGTGTGTAGTCACATCCTAATGAAAGAGTTTGTATGTAGTAAGTATTCAACCAATCACAGTATACGTAATATTTCAGTTAATGTCACTTATTACCAAGATTTGTTGGTCAACTAATCACAACTAGCCTACCGCGCATGATAACGCACTTCAAACGTATTGACAACGCACTTCAAACGTTTTGAATTTTGGAGGGGCGCGCCTGTTATCGTATTTGATCTCTACTATCTTTTGCTCACACATTTTTACAGGAACTCAATAGCAATATTTTCGTGATTGTTTCCATACATAAGTAGCATTTAGAGCGCCTTCACATTACGTCTTGCCGTATTGCCGCACCACTGGCGACGTAATGTGGAGGCAGCCTTAGTCACACATTTGTACATGCTCTGCGACCGTATTTTAGAAATTCCTGTGTCTTACCTGAGCCCCCAGTAATGAAGATGGTTTTCCCTTTGAAGTACTCCGGTATCGTACACACACCCTCCAAATCCCTCTCCTCCAGAAATCCCATCTTGCTCGCTGAAACAGTCGCTCACTCAAAGTTTGGCAAATAAATGAAGCGAATTGATAATGAAAAAGGTCAGGTCAAGAGAAAATAGCATTTAAAATTATAATTAGGTGAGAAGGGGAATAAACGTAGCTTTAGGTGTATTGGCGCGGTTTCGAGACGACAACATGACGTATTCGTGCATAATTTAGGTAAATACTAAATAGCCTTTGAACACTGAATGAGCTAAATCTAGTCATATCTATAAATAGTTGTTGCATGCGACGCGTCCGCGTCAATACAATATAATAACAAAGATAAACAATTTTCAACATTTTTCTTGATTATTCGCCCATCGTACGAAGAACTAACCCATGCCACAGAATATATATTAGTTGTACCAACCCATGCTAACATCGATCGGCACGAATCCTAATACATCAACATCTTTGTACTTCTATGAACTGTTTTTATCTATCTACTGAGTACTAACATAACGTCGTCATTTGTTTTGTGTGGATGTTCGATTAAGGCTACCGAAAATCCAAGAGAATTGTTTTAAAGATTATGAACGTAAGAGCAAAACATCGAATGGTTACAATTACTATGTAATTTGTAAACTCCTGCAGGCTTAGCAGTTAGCAAGGCCCCAGATGAAAAGAATAGAAACGCTGACAGTTTTTGCGGAAAAACTGACAGATCTCGACCTTTGTTAATCCATAATTTGTCTACTTTACCGTAAGAATAAACCTTTCTATGGTGGCCATGCTAAGCCTGAGCCTGCTGGTGTTGCTAGTGTCCATAGACAGCTGTGTCATCACATTATACCAGGGCTTCAAATAACGTTATTTTTTCATAACGTTATTGCTTCAAGGGCATAGATAACGTTATGAAAATTTTACCGATACTAAAAATAACGTTATAAATGTATTTAATAACGTTATTTTATTATAACGTTATATAGGATTTATAACGGTAAATATATGTTCTTTGATAACGTTATAGTCCGTCAAGAAAGTCATGACAGGCGGGAAAATTTTCTAAACGTAATCACGCTTTTAAGGTGTATTTTTTTTCTATGTATTTTCACAGAGAACGCTTATTACATTTTAAATATGAGTGAGATTTGGTGCACCGTGCACGATCGCATACCTGATACCAGAAAATAACGTTATATTTACCGTTATTATTATAACGTTATTTTTTTGTTATGCCATAACGAAAAAATAACGTTATAATAATAACGGTAAATATAACGTTATTTTACTAGATATCGTTAAAAAAATAACGTTATCTGGCTACCATTATGAAAATAACGGTACGTAACATTATTTTTTCTGTTATTCGATAACGTTATGAAGCCCTGCATTATACCTAAGGCTTTCTGGCTGCTCGTTTTCTGGTCAACATCACAAAATATAGTTATTGTAATACGTTATCTTGAGTTTTAATTCTGTGTAATGTCAATCTCAACGAAAGAAAAAAAGCTCAGAAAAAAAAGAGAGGCAGATAGCAAGTAGTTATATTGGGTAATCTACCTAAAACTTAAATTATGTGTTGTCTTATAAATATAAATTACAATAAGCAATTGTTACTGTCATGTAGATTAATGACTCCTATTTTTGCTAAGTATCTAATCACAAACAATTACGAAAAGTGTTAATTTAAAAATATATATAATGTCATAATATACAGAGTGTTTCAAATTAGGTATAAAGTTTAAGCCGAAAGGGTTTGACTCAGGGGATCATACAAAACAACTTTCGTTCTGCAACTTTTGGAAATTCGCGAAAAATGTTTTGCTTTTTCATAGTAAACAGTCACGAGACCAACAAAGTTTCTATGGAGAATCAACATTTTATTTTCGTGAATTTCCAATAGTCTTGTAATAAAAGTTGTTCAGAATAACCCCCTAAATTACGTCCTTTCGGGTTACTATAGGATGCAATTGAAGCAGCCTATATAAATAAAAATAAAAAAGACTTATTACTGCACTCAGAAGACGAATATTAATTTCTGAACCGTAAATAAATGAAGATTTTGACATATTATTATTAAGCCCCTGGATATATTATTATCTGTCACTTCGTTAAATTGAAGTTTATTCATTATTAAATAGTTAATTTAATCAAATTTAATCATTATTAATGTCGCTGAAATCTGAGTGCAGCCATAAGAAGTCTACTAATGTTTTGATATTAACAATCCGAATAATTATTGACCTACAAAATATAGTGAATGCTAATGCAAATGCATACATTCTTACAAAACAGTACGCTGATTCAGCAAACAAAAGCATTTTATAGATGTAACGTTTTAACTAAAAATATAAAATACTTAACAAATTACAATTAGTCATAACATATTTATTTATTAAAACCATATGGGCATGAAAATCCATATCCATACTAATATTATAAATGTGAAAGTGTGTCTGTCTGTCTGTCTGTTACCTCTACACGCACAAACCGCTGAACGATTTTGCTGAAATTTGGTATGGATAGATACTTTGAGTCCCGGGATAGGATACTTTTTTATCTCGGAAAAAGGTACGGTTCCCGCGCAATAACCTATTTTGGCGTGCAACGGAGTTGCGGACATCATCTAGTATTGAATAAAATTTAAAAATAATGTTAAAGCTTATACATAATATAGATATATATTATATTATATAGGTATAATAAATAGAAAGTTGTCTGCATATAGAACTTCATACGTGCAAAACTCGTGTAGGAATCGCGCGGGAATCAAACACTTTTTCAGAGCAAATCCAGCCTACACCTTTTCCCGGTAGGTACCTACTCAAAGTAGGCTTTGAGTTCCAGGATCCAGGAATAAGGCCCTCCGTGGGTTTAGTCGAGTGTGCCGTAACGTGTGGCAGGCCCCATTATGACCATCAGCTAGGGTTGCCATCACCTAAATTGCCATCGCCGCGCCGGTCAGACACGACAAAATTCCCGGACATTTGGCCGAAATGTGGTTATTTCCCCGGACACGTCCTCTTAAACTGTTAATATTACGATTTACGTCTCGCCAATTTTTGCTTTTGAAACAAGAATTTGTAAAAAATCTAATTAACTCAAAGTCCGTGCAAGAAACCGTGTGTTTACTTAACGTGTTTTTATCTTTCGTTTATTGCTGCATGAGTCATGACTAAAAAGTTCATTTCTCTCAACAAAAGTGTCCGGATTTTACCCTGCCGGACGCTCCCCGGACGCCCTTTAAACTAGGACAAATCCGGGGAAATCCGGACGGATGGCAACTCTACCATCAGCGCAAAAGCTTACTCTAAAGTCTAAACTATAAAGTCTAATAAAATTCTAAATTATCACAAATTTATGTGAAATAAAAAATAATAAATTGTTTTATTTCTGAATAAATTTGAATCGAATGTTTTAGAATGTTGGACTATATTTGTTGCCTAATGCCTTCCACCGGATCGGGAACTTATAAACCGCCGAAAAGAACCGGCGAAAGAAACTCGCACGGGCCAACAATTAAGTTAGTTATAAATAAAACGTAAAATTACCTTTATTCTATATAAAACCACTATCCAATAGACAATTTATCGATTTTAAATTAATTCCACTCAGTCAGCCGCACGGTACGCATACCTAGCAATTCTAAACGTGAACCTACCTGTTAATGATTGTTCGATGTGACCTTTACACCCGACGACCACGATACGACTATTGCAGCACTAGAGTCTTAGATTCACAGACTACTTTGAAGAACTAACGTTTTCTAGAGTCTAGCGGTCTTATCACAAAAGATTAAACATCTATTGAACAGTTGTTTTGAGACCATTTTGTACTGAATTTTTTGAAAGTCTAGTGAACTGTTCAACAGGTGTTTAAAGGATTGCACAAACCTACGCGACCAAAGCGACTGCGAAGCGGTAGCGTCTACCGCGCGGCGGACGCTGCCCATGTAATCTTATGGCGCTGTGCACACCTGCACGACCGCGACGCGGGATGTTCGCGTCGGCAAGCGAAACGTGCGCGTCAAGTTGTCAGACGCGTGTTTTGAAGTGTACATAACTAGACTTCTTTTTTAAAACCTTTTTTTATATTATTTTCTACAACTCTTTAGTTTATGATTTTTTGATTTGTATAAGTTTTGATAGATTGTGTCATGATATTAACGTTTGACGGTTCGCACCGTAGTCGCGCAGGAGTGCACGGCCAGTTTCGCGTTGCAGACGCTCCCGTATCGCGTACCGCGTCCCCTGTCACTGACGCTTAGGTTTGTTTTAAGCTTAAAGCTTAAAGAGTTGGTAATAAGAAAGTAAAACATGTAGCAAATGTAATAAAAATGTACTATCAGAGAAGTTGATTCGTATGCAGATGTCGGACCTAAGTAATTTGGTCGCGTTACGTCAAACCCAGCCGACGGATCACAGCTAACATTGAATTGACATAAGCCGACCAAATGACGTAGGTCTGCCAACTGCATAGGAATCAATTTCCTCGATGGTATTATGTAATATTATGTATTTTACATTTAACAAAATATTATGTCTTTACTCTCAAGATAACAAATGGGTATTGCATAGCTTTTATCGCGGGCTTTGGGCGACCGAATCAATAAATTCTGTTCTGTAACCCTCACTCCGACCGGCACAGCGGTGCCATAGCGGTGCGGTGTTGCCAGACTTCGGCACGGCGTTTGTGTGGGTGTGACTAATCACTAGAGGTATATTATTTGCATAAGTTGATAAAAAATACTATGCAATAACTTTACCGCGGCAGTCCCCAAATGCCACATATATATTTTTTTATATAGGCTATTTCTTTAGGCTGAAACGTATTGTACATTTCAGCCTAAAGATATCTGCGTTATTGCAAAATATTATGTCTAGGTGAAGTACAAGGCCGTATTTATATTTTTATGAGTATAAGCCACTTTTGCCGCCCCTATGTACGAACTCTGCCGCCCCCTTAGGACGCCATATTAGCATGCTGTCGCCCATACCTTCTGTAGGTACTGCCTGTACTGCCTATACATAAATCCAGAGCTGGTGAAGTGACTAAACGTTAAAGTCACGCAAAAATATCGTCCGTGACAATCAAGATAGACGATACGATACGATACAATAATATCTTACAATATTATTGTATCGTATCGTATCGTCTAAAACTACTTGTAATTGAGGTGCATCAGCTATTAATATGCACGTTGTACTGACGCAGTGACGATGCTAAATCCGCTTACTGTACGAGTATCCATAAAAATGTTCTAATTGTTTTAGTATGGTTTGTACCAAGTTTAAGTACCGTATTTAACGCTATGCGCGTATAAATAATACGTGAGAATCAGAAGAACCGAACACAACAGATTTAAGATTCATAAATTGTTGGAAAATCCAATAGCAATTATTCTATTATTGCGCAAAATCGATATCCTTTAAGACTATAATGGTGTTTGAGTTGTTATCTACATAATATACTTACAGTTAACATTATGTACTAGACGACGCCCGCAACTCCGTTGCGCCAAAACTCGTTTATCGCGCGGGAACCGTACATTTTTCCGGGACAAAAAGTATCCTATGTCCTTTCCCGGGACTTAAAGTATATCTATGCCAAATGTCAGTAAAATCGGTTCAGCGGTTTGAGCGTGAAGATGTAACAGACAGACAGACAGAAAGACGGACAGACAGACACTTTCGCATTTATAATATTAGTATGGAATGCATGGAAGCTCTACAAGATGTATGTAACAAAACATAGTGATAATACTTAGGTATAAGAGTGTGTATGAGTCCCTTGCATAACTGTGAAAGTAATAGCGCTGAAAGAGTAACTTTTTTAAATTTTATAATGAGCAGACTCACGACGCTGCGTGCTGGAGCGTTTGCCCATACACTGAACACATCACACAAATTTTTGCTCTTTCAGCGTTGCAATTTCACAGGGAACTCTGTGTAATGGCCTATATACACACCCTAAAGTATTATCACTTAGTTTTGTTACACCCTGCTTTGCTTGCTTTATTATTCGTTTTTGTTATTTTTATTTTGATGTTATTTAAATGTGATACCTAACTATATCACGCCGGTATAGGTCAAATCGGGATGAAAGGCGACGTGTCGCTGTTTTTTAAATTACGCTTAAATTAATACACGTTTATTTGCAAGCTTGGTGCTGATCATGTAAAGAAACTGTTGTTTTTTTTATTTCAATTTTGTATCTCCTGACTGGCGCCGCGTCTTGCTGTGTGCTGACCTTACGGAACCACAGAGTAGTAACCTCCGTACAAAAGATATTGTCTGCTTAGTAATTACCTGCTATTGTCTAACTGTTCTCATCGCTTCTATAATCGTCGACCTAAATTATTATAAACGCATTTTACGTCACCTTTACGTACTTTATGACTAGCGTTCGCCTGCATCTTTATCTCATAATTTAGATACAAGCACCAAATACTACTATCAGATAGTATAACCCAGAGGTTCCCAAACTTTTTTTTCTCATAGACCACTTTAAAAGTTTGACACACAATTCACAGTACAAGGAACCAATAACATTCGCTTCGGGGTGGTAAAACCCGAATTACGTACGTAAACGCAAATATTTTCTTGTTTTGTAGCTATTTAACACAAAAATTACCACACTTTTACTTATTTCTAAATCTCCTTGCTCTGTAATATTTAATATGCTATTAATATAATATTTATTAATATTGTCTGCCTATATTCATAGGAGAAGTCAAATCGGGTCACCAAATTTTTATAGACTCCCGTTAACGACTTCTGGACCCCCATTTTTTTTCCACGCAAGCGTAGACCCCTATCGGGCTTCCGTGGACCCCATGGGGTCCACCTGGACCACTTTGGGAATCAATGGTGTAACCTTTTGTCACTTCCACCTAGAATTTGTACGACATCAAAAACATCGCCTCTTAGACTAAGAATAGTTTTAATTCATTTTAGTTTATTTTTCATTCGTTTTCAATTTAACTGTCCAAAATATCGTGCTTACGGTGAGAAACAATAAAAACGCATACTCGGCACACTAAAAGATAGATAATATGGTCACCAATTAGTTTCGCTCGGGGTCCGTTTTAAGACATAAAATGACCTTCGCGGGCCACACATATTAGTAAAAAATATATATTAGGTAAACAAAGATAATTACGGAAATTACAAAGGTATGTATTTATTTAGATACTAACGAGATGAGATAAGAATGAATCTCTCTGAAGTTTGGAGTGAAATATTGGTGAAGCTATAGATTTTGACGTTAAATCCTGGAGATGTTGAAGTCCTAAGATGAATGAAGATCATCTTCGAACATGCTTGGTCCGCACACAATGGGTCGGCGGTCCGGATGCGGACCGCGGTCCGCCATTTGGTGACCCCTGGTCTACAGTAATACAATACTCACCCACAATGTGAAAATAATAAGTGGACTAATAAAATAATATGCAAATAACTATGATACTTGTGAGTTGTGGCCTTCCTGTGTCGTCGAGTCATAAGTAAGCGTACTTACTCGCACCTCTTAAGAGCCCGGGTTACCCTCGAAATTCTCATACATACGTAATACCAAAATCATTTTGTCATACGAAAGTATTTAACATGTTTGAGTTATTTTTCAGCTTAAAATAGTAATTACCTAGGTTCCTGAACAAAAATTAACTTCAAAATATTTAAACACTAAAAAATAGAGTAAAACACTAAAAAATATATAAATAAATAGTAAATTTACTACAAAATATTTAAATACTAAAAAATATTTTTTAATGTATATACATATTATATATATATATATATACATTAAAAAATATTTTTTAGTATTTAATTATATATATATATATATATATATATATATATATATATATATATATATATATATATATATATATATATATATATATATATATATATGTTTGCGCGTTTTTGGCTGGCTTGGTTTGGCCTTTTACTCGAGGAGTGAAGAAAACAGCTGGATCGACTTCTTGCGTATATTCAGCTAAAAACTTTTACAATATTTTGCGATGGAGAATGCAAAATGAACCTAGGTGCCTATGAGGGGTGACACGACTGCGTATCACGTCATCGGCGGCCAATCGCTACAATTATCGCGTGATGGGTGACCAATGGGCTGCTGCAGGCATGATACGTCAGCTAGGAGCAGGATAGCAGATATATCCTATCTTGTGCGTGAACTATATATATATATATATATATATATATATATATATATATATATATATATATATATATATATATATATATATATATATATATATCGAACACCCGGTAGATGCCGAATATTCTTGTTTGTTACGTCTTCTTTCTAAAAATATCTAGTGATATGTTATTTCACTAAACTAAATCTAGTGATACGTCGGAAAAGCGGACACCGCCGAATAAAAATCAAGCCACGCATTTCTCTCGCTTGCTCTAGTATACAGACGGGTACTTTGATAGGATCATCTAACATCTGAATCTGACAACTAAGATGTTAGATGATCCATGCGTCGGATGGGCATGTAAAAAGTCGGTCCTGCGCCTGATCTCTCGCCGGTCGTGTCAGTCTTCCGTCCCACCGGGTTGTGCGAGTAAAGGAATATAGAGATTGCTCTTGTGTACTGCGCACACACTTGGGCACTATAAAATTACTCTTGGCCTGGTTTCAATGAACCCGGCCACCGTCACCAAAACCAGAGTGGGAGTTATTGTTATTATTATCACACGTGTAATGCAACAATAGCAGATCTGAGGGGGCATCACCATATCTCTGAATCATACAGTTAAAAGTTGAAACCAACTGAGGGTTCTTCATCACATACTTCAGACCTTTGATTTTTGACGTCAAATCAAGCGGCCGACCAAATTGAATATTTTTTGTAAAAGTGGCATGTCGATCTCTAGTTTGGTTAGGCTCTTGTACAGGCACAGGTACTACAGGTAGGTACTCCAGCTCTTCGATTATCCTAGTTTTTACGGTTCCGTACCCAAAAGGTTAGTCTGTCTGTCTCCTGGCTAGACGAGCCGCGCCAGCTCGAGCGACCCATTTGTTTCACTCCCACTAGTGCCCTTGTCACGTGTGGGAACTAGAGCGAGTGAGAGAAATATGAGTGGCTCGATTTTTATTCGGCGGTATCCGCCTTTCTGACATTTCACTAGATTTAGTTTAGTGAAATGACATATCACTAGATATTTTCAGTAAGAAGACGTAACAAACAAGAATATTCGGCATCTACCGGGAGTTCGTGATATCCCTAGGGATATCGTGAAATCCCTGATATCCTCTTTTCCCTGCGACATATATATTATATACCTAATTGGAATCTCGGAATCGGCTCCAACGATTTTCATGAAATTTAGTATATAGGGGGTTTCGGGGGCGATAAATCGATCTAGCTAGGAATCATTTTCATAAAATGTCATTTTGTGTTTTTTATATTCATTCATATAGCTAGTAATTATAAAACAACAAGAATTTTAAAAATTTATTGCGCTAGTCAGGTATTTAAACAACAATTTTAATTAATGTTTATTGTTTTGTTAATAAATAAAGGCTTTAAACATAACAGTAACTACTACTACTACAGCTGTACTAGTAAAAGAATTTATCGAACAAACAAGTAGCACAATGTCCTTGTCTGATTCATTCGAAAAGTCATTTGCCAGACAGAGACAGCAAAATGTTATGCGCTATATAAATACTTTTACTAGTAAGGGGGTATATTATAAAATATAATTTATAAGAAGTTTTCACTGTTCCTTGAGCGCTTCTGCGGCGGCTTGGGCGGCGGCAGCTTCCAAAGCCTTAGCTTCTTCTACGCGCTTAGCTTCCTGTAATATTAAAATATATGGTATGAAAGTAACATATCTGAGAATTTTAAAGAGCAATATGCGGCTAAGTATTAGCCCCATATTGCTCTTATTTATTGCTATCTAGCTCCTAACGCGCGCCTGTCGTAAATAATATACAAAATACTCACTAAACACTAAACACGCAGCAAGAGTGCTGCTCTAGTAAAGGCGACAATGAGAAATGTGATGTGCTATAATAATATAATACATAACTAATAAAATATCTGATACAAGTGTGCGCCAAATTACCGTATTTTGAACCTTAATGCAATACCCATCTAGTTGTAAACCGACTTATCAGCTACCGTACATTTTGAGGGTCGCAAAGTTCTTTGAGTTTCGCCGTCGTATCCAATTCTCTCTGTTGCACATAATATTATATTGCTATCGCACCCCCGTCGCTAACTTATGAATGTCCTCTTTTTTACGCCAAGAAAATGCCGTTCCGCATCCCGCGGGGATGTGGGACTCGCTGCGTCTTAAGATGGTAGTAAGTACTAAGTAGTAACGCAGCTTCTAATCACTAAAAACTTGGCGATACTCCTCAACAACCACCATTGACGGAGCCACGGGAGCCATTACATTACATCCGCGACTTACGAATGACCCCTGTATTCCAAGAAGTAAAACCTACCGCAGCATTGACCTCCTCCTCTTTCTTCTTCTGCAGATACTTGCTGACTTCCCTCACCAGGTCCATCTGCTCCATAGCCTCTTTACCCAGGGGCGCGAAGATCTTGACTTCAGGCTTCTGAGGGTCGTTGAGGGCGTCCAGGAACTGGTTGTACTTGACCCTGATCTTGGCAAGGCAGTCGTTAGTCACGATCTCGCTGAAGGTGATGCTCATGATGGATGGGCTACGAGTCATAATAAGTAAGGTATTTAGTAGATACTAGTTGGAACCTCAATAAAAGTAACAGGCATTCATTCATAAGCCGTCTGGTGGCAGGTGGTAACGGCCGTACTCGAATACATTTAATTATGATTAACCTTCAATTATTTAATGATGCATTTGAAAGATAATTAAATTGTATAGGGCTTATTGTCAAAATCTTTGTTCGTCTCTGAGGGCGGCAGTTACTTACATTCATAAGCTCCGTTTGGTGGTAAGTGTTGGAAAACGATAGACTAACGTCAGTGGGCTTTCATTTAGTGACTCAGGAGTCATTAATGTACAACATTTCACCGACTGAGCCAATAAGTCCAAGAAATGATTGCAAGAAATACGATAAATATTTAAAATATATGGATTAGGCCAGGGATGCCCAAACTGTGCGCCGCGGCGGCCTGGTGGGCCGTGGAAAGGCAAGAGGGGCGCCGTGAGTCGATCCTCCATCATTGTCCAAAACCACAAAATATATTGTAAAATAAAATTATAATATTAACTATACAAAGCAGGCAGATGATGATATTCGTTTATTATTATTTGCCTGCTTAACCTAACTATAATCATTAAAGGTGTTTATTTTTGTATATTTTTGTAATAACAAGGTAGAGTAGGGCGCCGTGACAAAATATTGAGACGTGTAACTGCGCCGCAGGCTAAAAGAGATTGGGAACCCCTGGATTAGGCATTAGGAGTAAGTAGAAAACTTACCTTTAGACGTCCTGGGAACAGAATGACTAGTAGAGTGGAAAAAAATAGCGCAATGCATTACTTTAACCGCGATCACAAGTAATTATACGGCAGGTGTCACAAGCCTTTTCGACTAAAATAATCAACAATTTCAGCTCAAAAAAATGTTTCAAGTTGCCTGAAGGTGAGTAAAAAAATATTTTTCTAAAGAAACAATAAATTGATATGAAACAAAAGTAATTATTATTTTCTTTGGATTAAAATGTGAATAAACGTTTCAGAGTATTAAAAAAAGAACCTAATACGTTAGGTTGTAAGCACACCTGCAGTCAAAAGTCAAAGTTAATTCAAATTATAAATTAAAATTTGACGCCAATACTTCTTAGAAATATGTTAATTTTTCATTTATCGATTCCACTTATTTCAATACAGTGAAAGAATTACTTAAATAAAAGTTTCGTCCATTTTGACGTTACAATCAACAAGTTGTTAACATTAAAGGGCCGTTTCCGTTGAACTCTAAATAATGCATGAATCAGTTACAAAAGTACACAATAATAATTATAAAAGAAAAAAATCCATTGCTTTCTTAAATTATTCAAGGTCCAGTCTACCAATAACTTAAGAGTTTACTACGTAATAGGTAGGTACAAGAAAACAAAACATGTAATTTTTTATTATTTTATATTTTTCAGTTAACCAATGACGTCTTAAGCAGTTACAGTAGAGCATAGCGCAGATCCATACAATGTACAGCCGAGCCGACGCCGATTACACGCGACTGCGGCACCCCTAGCGGAAAAAGACCGCACTAAATCGACACTGGCGCCTCTAGCGGATTTTGGTTGAAACTAGCATAACACTGGCACTTTTTGGGCCGCACTAGGGCGACAGCGCCCCTAGCGGATTTTTGACGCAACCTTAACGACACTAGCGCCCCTAGCGGCCAGCCATTGAAACTCGTGTAAAACTAACGCCCCTAGCGGCAGGGCGCCGCGAATCGCGCGCACCGGCGCCGGCGGAGGAAGATAGCGATATTATTATGTTACAAATTAGTTTTCACGAACACATTAAAATATTTACTGAGAAATGCGGCTGGCGATATCTCGAGTGATCCAAAAGATATTTTTTACATTGAATGATAGCAGTAATAATAATTTTAAAAATAAATATTAAAATATGGACAAACAATCCTTTGATTAACATACGACTTTGAACTTTGGGGCTGTAAAAAGTGGAATAATAACAGAAAACGTCATGGTATAATATGTAAATGTCGCAGTCATCTAGTTCAATCTGCGATTCGATTGAATGACTGGCGCATTCATTCAATGACTACGTTCAATTGAATGACTAATGCCCGGGACACACGAGGCTAGTTTTTCAAGCTAGGATAGCAAGCTAGTGTTTGTAAGCTAGCAAGCTAGTACTTCTGGCTTCGTGTAGACAAAACATCTTCATTTGTAAAACAGAACTAGCATGCTCCAAGCTAGGTCATCAAGCCAGGACAGTTTGGTAAAAAACTAGCTTGCTACCCTAGCTTGAAAAACTAGCCTCGTGTGTCCCGGGCATTAAGGACAACTCGTCAAAACGTTGACTGTGACGTTTAACGTCTCGACTAAAAGACAAGACAGTGAAGTCGTTAAATGGGATTTTATAAATATTTTTAAGTAGCCGTTGGCGGCGTAATAATAAGTAAATTCACGCTATCCTACGAATAATAAAAACTAAGGAAGAGTAACTCCGTCAAAAACATGCTCCAAAATACTTGTCAAAAAAGTGTACCTTAGGTACACATTTCAATACATTTGCAATATTTAGGTGGCCTTGAGCGGCATAAAGGCTGACGTTAAATGACAGATCGAAAGGTACCAAATTTTAAACGGTAATAGTATGGGAGTTACTTTTCCTTAGTTTTTATTATTCGTAGACGCTATCATATTACTTTATTATAAGTAACGTACCTACGTTAAAAGTAAATTTAATCGAAAAAATATCACCACTGTGCTATTGCAGCTGTGTGAGCTGTTTGACGCCATATTTGTTTTCGTGATTAACGTTCGGCCGAGTCATTCAATTGAATGGTGTCATTTAATGAACGCGCTAGTCATTCAATCGAATCGCAGATTAAACCAGATGACTGCGACATAAATATAAGGTTATTTTAAGCCTCGCGTTTTACAATTTTAATTATATTATTTTATTTAAGTAACACAGTGTGTAACAACAATACACAAAGAAAACGATAAAATGTACGACATACCATCGCCAGCCGCAGAGAGGAAAACCAAATGCCCTCCTTAACAATACTCGAGTACAAAATTACACTCTCCATAAATTAACAATATGATTAATGATTAAGTATCCTATTATAATAAAGGCGTTCTATACAAATTATATTACCGATGGTACATGGGAAACGTTTATACAAAAAAACCATTACGTATATAAAAGAAATTAGTCACCATCTTTCCACTTTGCGATTTGTCGAGGATTTTAAAATATTTTATGACGAAATAATGATATGTGGCGATCAGGTCAGCGATTCAACTATATTTAGTAACGTAACGTGAACCAACAAAACTAACGTTATGAATTAACTAATGTATATTATAACAATATTGGAGGGGTACGCTTACGCTTCGGGATCGTTAAATAACAAAATAATATGTTGAAAATGTATACCTAAGGCAATAAAAGTTTTATTGAGGTCAACAGTTCAAGTACATCATTTGACCTGTGGCGTGAACTACGCGACGAATAATCTAGAAAGGCAAAATGAGGAGGCCATCTTTATAAACATTTTGCAACAAAGCGTAAACATACCCCTGGTATAGCAAAATAAATTCGTAATATTAAAATAGCATTTAAAACCATAATGTGCGCGTTCCATTCACTCGTATAACTAAACGTACATACAATTTTCGCTATATATATTTACACGGGACCCCTCTTGGATACTGCAACATGCAATAACATAATATCTTTACCACAAAAATACTTTCAAATATGTAAACATACATCTGCACGACCGAAACATCGTATTACATCCCAAGTTGCGTTAACTCAAACGACAACCTACACTCACATAACCTCAAAATTGCATCACACTGGACTTTGGATTATTTTGGATTAGACGGACTAAATTCGAAAAAAAAAACAAGTATGACGTCATCAAAAGAAAAAGCTTATGAGCCAGTTTTCGTATTCAATTCGCCCAATCCTTAAGTCTTCTCGAAACGAATTTCTAAATATTTTGTTATCCGTGGACACTTCTACAACTTCTCTATGTTGATACTAGTTGTCATAATATAGTGCGATATTGTATAGTATGAACATACTAGAATGACTTTCCTAATATGCACCATTTTCGTCATACGAGTATGACTTATGCCATCGAACTAATGGAGAATAACATTTATAATACAAAGATTTAGTCAAGTTGCCATTGATTTCAAAACAAAGTTAAAAAATAACAAGCTAGCAACTTGGCTAAATTATCTGTATCAAATTGAGTGACGAAATAAGCTGTCCAAAAAATGTTTTCAACATTAGTTAATATGGCTGACCGAATACGCTTCTTAAAGTTAGGATATTCCCAAATTGTATTGCTGTCCTTGTCCTCCTGCCAAGCAGAAATTGAGACAGCCTACTTGAAGGCCCCTGATAGTCCGGGTTCCCTAGAGCATTTTTTTTTAAATTACTATCAAGCTAATTTTTCGTGAGAAGCTTCATTTTGATAAGACGGACAACAATATCCTCTACGAAAATTCTTGAAAGTGGTAGCTAACAGAGATCGAAAGGATTTAATATTTGATTTGATGTTCCTAAAATATGGATTGTTCTATTTGTAGGACAATGTTACTCTTGAATTATATAACTATTTACCTATCAGTATATAAGAAAACAGCTCGTTAGGGTTCTGTTTTAGGGTTCTGTAACTTGGTTGACGTTGTAACGTTGTCCTACAACTAGAACAATCCATATTTAGGACCATCAAAACGAAATATTAAATCCATTCCATCTCTGTTAGCTACCACTTTCGAGAATTTTCGCGGAGGAAATTGTTGTTCGTCTTATCAAAATGAAGCTACTCACGAAAAATAAGCTTGATAGTAATAAAAAAAAAATTGTTCTAGGGCTCCCTGACTATAACTTTAACTTACGAATTCGGCCATTAGATAACTAAAGTATTCTAATGACAAGAATTCTAGATTAAATGAAGTTGAAAGTCATTTGGAAAATATCTATAAGATGTATTGTGTGAACAGAGTCGTCTGACTGAGATATATCCACATAATATACATGTAACATACAATAACGTTTGGCTACATTTGTACAGGCGCGGGCCGCGCTACTAAATTTTGTCTAAGTTGCCGTTCTGTGCGATTAAAGTAAAGCACCATTTAAATTCAAATATTTTTTTCTATTACTTCTTATTTAATTTTAAAAAACTTTTTTTATTTCCGTTTCCAGCATACTATTTGGCCACGTGTCAGAACTTAGATGACAGATAACAAAACAAGATGGCGCCACTTACCTTTTTAATCGCACAGCGCGGAGTTTTCGTCTAGGACCGTGTAGGTATTAAGTAAGCACAATGGACCATTGTAATAGCTAGGGTGCACTGTACAGCCTATAACTTAAGCGATCAATCTTAACGGCAGTAGGTTAAAGGTAATATATAATTTGATTCTTTTGCAAAAATACAGGAGTACATTTTTCAGCGCTTAATAAAACGTAGCATAGTTCAGTACATGAATAGCTTTTACATTTTAAAATATATGGCCGGTTTCTTTATGTTTTAATCAAACACACATAAGCCTACTGATATAGTTATATATTTATAAAAACATTATCTAGCCTACGCGTCTTTGAATTCGCGTTAAAGGTTTTTTTAATGTTCATGGGTATAAGGAGCTAGGACGAATAGAGGCAGTTTTTGTAACTTCATATATTTTATATTTTTAGTAAAAATTTTGTTTAAAATATTATGTGTATTTTAATGTACATTTATATAATATATTATTTAGTCTTGTTACATTTTAATAGATGTGAGTATTAGACTACTATATAAATGTTCGTTAATAATTTGTGAATTCCTACAAATAATTCATAATATTTATAGTCCCAAAAAAAACTTTGTTAAAAATAACGCAATGCAGAAGTATTTTACGACTCTTCATAATCGGAATTCATGTAAATTCTACATTCAACTATTGAAACTAAGATAAATTGTTGACACCTTCGTATTGTATATTTTGTTTATTTCATTCCTATACCTGCAGTATATCATCGACAGAAATCAGGTATAAAACAACCTTTGTCTCTACTTAATAAAACGTTATTACTTTATGTAACCACTTATATCAGTGGCGCCATCTACGTTAGGTAACAATATATTGAATCCCACAGTGGCGCCACCTTAATCCCCAGAAAATTGACAACCAGTATGTATACTCGAAGGCGTCACTACTACGTATGAGAGAGAAGGTACGTTAAATGAGATAGAAGATAACCTTTAACACGTTTTCAAGATGGCGGTCTCACGCGATGGAGGTCGTGGGCGGGGCGTCGCGTTCCCGGAAGTCGCGCTCGCGGCGGTCGCGCAGCGAGCTGTTCCGTCGCAGCGTGTCCTTGAGCGAGTTGTCGCGCGACTCGACGCGCGACTCCAGCCCGCGACGGGGCGACGAGCTGCTCTCTCTGCATTCGGATGAAGATCTCTTGGTATGCGTGCCTGAAAATATAAGATAAAGGTGTAATGAATCGTTAATTGATAAATACAATAATAGAATAGCCTATATTATTTGTATCTATGAGTGATATCATTATCAACTGACGTTGTATAAGATTTCTATATCATGCTTCAACTCCCAAGCGGCCACACGCGGCCGCGATAACAATAGATAAGCTATTGTGTCTGGTTTTTCCACGATCGAGGTATTATAATTATACAAATACAGGGTGCAATTAAACCTACCGGCCAAATTTTTTAAGGGCTTAGGTATCATTAGGAGAGTCCATTTTTTACAATAACATAGTCTATCCCACTTAAAATCGTAGCGGAACGGTCACTTCGCGTAGGTGGGTAGAGCAGGGGTGACGCGGGGGGCACGCGCCACTTGACGCACTTTTCAGCTGCTAAGGCGTTATACAGGTTGTTCTTATTTTTAATGTTGTAATACTATGGACCCTTCGAGTAACTTGCTATTAGATTTAGGGCCTGTTTCACCGTGGTTCCCGATTCCGTGGGAATGCCGGGATAAAATGTAGCCTACATTACTTCAAAGTTTCTACGAGACAGAGTTACTTCCGCGGTACGCATATTTCATTATTTAAATAAACAAAATTGGTGTCAAATTTCAAAGCTTCGACTTACCCATAAACACTAACCTTACAACCCTTTTTTCCAGTTAAAAAGGAGCCTTATGTCTTCAGGCTCTAGAGTATCTCTAGTTGTCTTGTAATGAAATTTTGTACTCAGATAGTCTAGAGCCTAGGCTCTAGAGTCTAGAGTTCTAGACTATCTGAGTACAAAATTTCATTACAATCGGTTCAGTAGTTTTGGCGTGAAAGCGAGACAGACAGAGATACTTTGGCATTTATAATATTTGTATGGATTAGAGAGATAACATGATAGATTTAAGATTATGGCATAAATTCCATTTTCTTTCAAAATAATCAATAAATTAAAGTAAATAATCATTAAACATGTGCGGCCGTTAGTGTATTTTTAATATAATTATATAATTTAATAGTTACCGGTAACGTCCCTGCCGCAGCTCATAATCTCGTGGTCGAGTGAGGCGGAGGCGGGTTCCGCGGCGCGTCTGCCGCGACCACCTTGCTGCAATCGGACGACTGATCACATACATACATATGTCGGATGCGCGACACATGATACGACAAATCGGATACAAAAAATATGTAAAATCGTAACTTAGCAACGAGTATTTGGTAGTCTAGAACAAACTATTGCAGAAAATCTATTTGGTAGAGCATATCCAACTTAAAATGATGCGAGATGCCCTCGTATTTATAATATAAAATATCTTATTTATGTCAATTACTGTAGCAGTGGGGCGCTTTTTCGACAAAATTAGTTTTTTTATAAATGGCAGACGATAAACTAGAGAGAACCTTCGGAATATCGCCCTTTACGCAGTGAACTTTACGACTAAGATTAATGTATAAACTTTTTGTTACCCCACTCAGATATGATGAAAACCAAGAAAAGTAAATCTTACATTTTTATAATTATCATCATGAACGTAGAAAAAAAGGCGACGGAGTCTTATTATACACAGAACTGTGTCTTCAGAGTCGGCCACGCACACATTCTTATGCTAAGTACTGACATACGGTTTTGCTCGATAGTTTTACTCCAAATCGAGTAATAATTACTGTGTGGACCGCAAAACTGACAGTTCGAAGGCTCGCATCGAGCCACTCCAAGGCTCGCATCGAGCCAGCTTGATGAAATTAAATTGATTTAGAGTAAAACTACCGAGCAATGCTGAATGTGTGGACGAAAGTCCGAGCCGAGAGGGTTTTGCTTGACGTTATTGCTCGATCGAGCAAAACCCTATGTGAGTACTTAGCATTACGCCTGTCAAATGGTATGGACTAGCGTAACAATGTGTGCGTGCGGACCGTGTACATGCAGTCAGCTGGCCGACTCTGAAGGACACATTTTTGTGTATGGTGGGACTCCGTTCGCCTTTTTTTATACGTCCATGATTATCATGTTAATTTTACTTTTTTTGTCAGTATGTTTGGTTCAATAGCGACAACAATAAATACTTACTTTGTATCCACTGGAGCCGCTAGTCACTGACGAACTTGATCCTAGTGGGTGGCTCCCGTTCTGCTAACACAAAAAAGGAATATTTTCTTTTATTTGGACAAATGTAATATGAAAGTAATTAATATAAGTTGCTTAGATATCTACATCGTAAGCTACGAAAAGCGATAGAGCGCGAGATGCGATCGCATTGCTGTATAACGTATGAGACCGATAAGATAATATTTGAAGACTGGATGTAGTGGGTAACTAACATTTTACAACATAAGAGCAATTACTCATCTTTTTCCTCATAATTTGAACAAACTTTATATTTTACCTACTTTATCATCTACCTAATATATCTAGCTATACATAGAATCTACATTTTATGATTTTAAATCTATTTCCCGGTCCTAAAGCCACCATTTATGCAAGAAAGACAGACAATTTTTTTTTACCCACTTCGTCCACTCATGTCTTCATTTCAGGCACATTTTCGCCCTTCGACACGACGCTGTTTTCGGATTTTACTGTTATGCACAAGCGGCAAATAATAATATGTGTACCATCGATTAAATTGATTCCTTGGCAGCTTACGGACCTACGTCATTTGGTCGGATTGTCAATTTAATGTAAATCGTCATCCGTCGGCTGGGTTTGACAAAACGTGACTAATGTATGAATTAATTTCCTCCAATGTACCATCGAGGAAATTGATTCCTAGGCAGTTGACAGACCAATGTTATTTGGTCGGATCGTGTCAATTCAATGTTGATTGTGATTGTCGGCTGGGTTTGACGTAACGCGACCAAATTACGTAGGTCCCTCATCTGCCTAGGAATCAACTTCTCTGATAGTACTTACCTGGTCGAGCTGGTCTATGGAGATGTGCGAGGTGTGGCTGGTGGGGCTCTTGACGGCGTCGAACACGGACGAGTCGCTGTCGTGGTCCGACTGCTGCTGCGGCGTCTCCGGACTGTCCGGGATCTCGCCCGCCGCTGGAATAATAAAAATAGAAAATTCGTTATTGAACACGTCACCTAATAATCTATATCATTATATAAAAGGCTTTGTCCTGAATGACATGAAAATGGAATCACGCCACGGCCTAAACCAGTGATTGTAAATACTTGAAATTTGGAGGGAGTGTTCTTTGTATAACGTAGGCATGCGATAAGAAGGGATTTTTAGAAATTCCTCTCCTAAGGGTGTGAAAAGGGGGGATGAAGTTAGTATGGGACAACTCGATTACTTCAATTAACTAAATAATTAAAATTAAAATAAAAAATTACAATCTGCTCGAAAATTCACATCATTATTATTTGATGTATTTTATGGAAGATGTAATTCATAGTTTGTTGAAATTTATCCTTAAAAGTCGTTAAAAAGCATGAACAGTTTACAGCGCTTTACATCGTTTAGCAGCGGCTTGCAGCGACGCAGGGAGTTAGAGACGCCAATCACTGCTTTTTGCCACAATAGACATAATCTGTGTACTCTATTTTTGCCATGCAAGTTATGGCTGGTTTACACGTATTAAGTAGATAAGTAGTCAACTAAATTTTAACTTATGACTTTATAATTACTTCACTAGATTTGAACATGCTACTTGCTACTAAATTTGTGTTTACATGCAATTGATAACTTAAAATTAAGTAAAAATTTAGTTAACTACTTATCCCCAGCAAGTTGCCGAAATGACTGCCGGCGCCGTATCAAGCGCATCATTAGTGTTCCGTAGCCAAAATGGCAAAAAACGGAACCCTTATAGATTCGTCATGTCTGTCTGTCTGTCTGTCTGTCTGTCTGTCAGTCTGTCTGTCTGTCCGTCCGTATGTCACAGCCACTTTTCTCCGAAACTATAAGAGCTATACTATTGAAACTTGGTAAGTAGATGTAGTCTGTGAACCGCATTAAGATTTTGATACAAAAATGGAAAAGGTTAGGTTAGAACTTAGACCACAACACAGAGGGAGCCGAGCGAGCGCAGCAAGCGTGCTGCGGCAGCAGCTAGCGACCGTTACAAAGGAAAGGGGGGGGGGAAAAACCCGCCAAAACAAAAACAAACACAATCCGGAAAGTCCAAATGTTGGTTGGATTAGAACTGTGACTGTGCTGCGGCAGCAGCCGGCGACCGTCACAAAACACGCTATGCAAATTGCCGAGAATAAAATAATATGATGTAGCCTCAGAATCCCGAAAATTTCAAAGGTGAGTAGCTCCAATACTGGGGGGTTTCTCAGTGTGGATTTGGTACGGGGGGTGTTTTTATTGAGGAAGGCTATAGGCTATATTTTATCACGCTAAGACTAATAGGAGAATGTGGAAAAAACGGGGAAATTATTTGAAAGGGCTTATCTCGCGAACTACTAGAGCAATTTTTATGTTATTTGGCACAGAATATAAGAAGTAGACCACGTAAAGGATCATAGGCTGTCGATTTTAATCATTTATTCAGTGGCTATATATTTTATACCCGTGCGACGCCGGGGCGGGTCGCTAGTATAATATATAATAATATTATAGCATATATTTTTATAACTATTTATAACTAGATGACGCCAGAATTTGTTTATCGCCGTACCGTATACGGTATTTCTGTTTTTATTAACTACGCCGCAAACATCTCAGTGTACGTACCGTGCGGGTGTATGGTTCGTCGCTGCGCGCGCGGCGATGGCGGGTGCAGCGCGGGGGTGCGGCCGGCGCCTGGCGCGCGACACACCGCCGCCTGCACCACCTCGCACACGCGACGAAAACGACGGATGTTGCCTGCAATACAATTACAATTCTTTATTGTTTTGTGTACACCATAGAAAAAATACACATATTATAGCCGGCCACATATCCAGAACCGTGATTAACGCCATCTATAAATAGCTTACTTTCCCCAATTATACGAAATTTTGTGTAAAAGTGTTAGTCTATGTGTGTGTGTACAACATTAGTCCATGTTGTACACACAATAATACCTATAAAATTCTACTGTAACAACTAGAATCCTGCATCGCACTATCGAAGTTTCTGAGATCAAAAAGACATACGAAGTCCGAAATGACGTCAATGGACTTCGGCCTGACCGAGCACGGTACCTTGCTCGGTCGGAAGAGTAAACAGGGTGTAAAAAAACAAAGTAACAATACTTTGGGGTAGGTTAGCAGCAGCGCTGAAGAGTTATTTTATTGTATTGGCAAATTCATGACACACCAGCATTTATCATAAAAACATTTACACACACATAAGAGAATTAAACTTGCTCTTTCAGCGCTGCTACTTTCACAGTGAACTCTTTGACACATCTAAAGTATAATCGCTTTGTTTTGTCACACCTCTTTAATTGTATAGCTTTTAACGAATAACCATGCAAACATACCTACAACAACAACAAAATGTAACTCACCCGAGAGCAATGTAAATGTGATGGCGTACAGGTACTCCTTGCCATTCTCGCCCGGCGCTTTCGTTATCGTCGATATATCCACCTGGAAATATAATACACATGATATAAAACATTTTATTACGTTTTAAAAGGTTTTAAAACAAAGTTATCATTGTTTGACACTATGGGCGCATTATTTGATCTCAAAAATAATATTATTTGTACCATCAAATAAATTGATTCATAAGTCGAAATATGATTGCGGGATAGTGCCAGAAAAGTCCAGCCGAGTTTACGATTAACATTGACTTGACCCAATCCCACCAAATAATGTGACTCAACCGATGATATGCAGATGCATATGAATCCATTTCTCTGTTGATATCCTATTTCATAAGCCTCATTAAAATGATAATAAGGTAGTTAATGTGCGACACAGCACCTGGAACTTGAAACCGCACGTGTCGCTGGAACATGGCGGGCGCGTTGGAGCCGCGCTTGTACTCCACGCGGAACGACATCGGACTGAGCACGCTGTGGGACAACTCCGCTATCTGTGACCGGTAGTGAATGTGCAAGTACCTGGAACCGCACGTGTCGCTGGAACATGGCCGGCGCGTTGGAGCCGCGCTTGTACTCCACGCGGAACGACATCGGACTGAGCACGCTGTGGGACAACTCCGCTATCTGTGACCGGTAGTGAATGTGCAAGTACCCGGAACCGCACGTGTCGCTGGAACATGGCCGGCGCGTTGGAGCCGCGCTTGTACTCCACGCGGAACGACATCGGACTGAGCACGCTGTGGGACAACTCCGCTATCTGTGACCGGTAGTGAATGTGCAAGTACCTGGAACCGCACGTGTCGCTGGAACATGGCCGGCGCGTTGGAGCCGCGCTTGTACTCCTCGCGGAACGACATCGGACTGAGCACGCTGTGGGACAACTCCGCTATCTGTGACCGGTAGTGAATGTGCAAGTACCTGGAACCGCACGTGTCGCTGGAACATGGCCGGCGCGTTGGAACCGCGCTTGTACTCCACGCGGAACGACATCGGACTGAGCACGCTGTGGGACAACTCCGCTATCTGTAATAAATACGGTGATTTAAAAAAACTAATAAAAAGTTGCTGGTATTATCCTTCCCCAAAGAAAAAATCTAGAGTCTCGGCAACATTTTACGTGAAATGTTTTGATGGGATTGATTAGTACTAAGCAACTTACACTAAGGAAGGCGTGTATGAGGTCAGCTTTGACTGTGGCGAGTGGTTTGCCCTTCACCAGCGCCGTGAAGGTCTCCTCCTTGTCCGCAGACAGCAGCAGGGACCCGAACCACGACCGCTTCGTCAGCTCCGGAGACGATTCGGGCGTCAGGTGGACTTCCTCTGATGACGCTGTAAAGTTTTAGTCATTGTAGGAAGCAGCAAAGTATAAGAAGAAAATTAGTTTTGTGTGCACAAGCTGTGTTCGGCTTGACATGGTCATAAGTTTCTCCTGTCAGAGGTAACCCAGAGCGCTGTAAAATAGAGACATCAGCCGTCAACACAACGCATATAATGTGTTATTCCGTGGTGACGACTTTACACTTTGAGCAGTGAAATAACATAATCAGTTTGCACTTTCCATCTGTATTGTTAAACAGTAAATCTCAGTAGGGTAAAGCAGTACAACTTGGCATTTTCCTTAAATTATCTTTAGGAGTGTAACAGTTGTAGTCAGGAACATTCAATGGTAATTTTAATGAATAAAGGTTAGCCCTTATGAAATTAAAGTTAAGTAATCATTAAATGTAGCTGTGTGCGGCCGTTAATGTAACACGGTACTCACTCTGCATTTTCCGCCGGTGGAATCGCGGTGAGCCGAGGAAGGAGTTCTTGATGGTGGCGAGCCGCGCGCGCCACGGCGCCGCCGGACCCGTCGCCGACCCGCCCGCGCCTGTACTCGCTGCGATTTCAATCAATCAATTAACGAATCGTTGTTGGAACATAACATATAAATCACTTTAATTTACAGATTAAAAAATACTTCTATTTACAAATGAGTAGCAACGTTCAGTAAACCATTGCATACAGACTTCTTAACGCGTGGTAAAAATCAGACCTAAAGGATAAAACAAAAAACCGGCCAAGTGCGAGTTGGACTCGCCCATGAAGGGTTCCGCAGCAGCAATAAGGTTTATTTCTATAAAATTAAAAGGTTTTTGATTTATTTTTATATTTTAGTTGATTTAATGAAAGTTAAATTAAGGTTAACCATTTATGACGTATAAAAAAACTACTTGTTAAATCTCGTTCAAACCAATTTTCGTTGGTAGTTTTTATAATAATGTACATCATATATATTTTTTTACAATTATCATGATACTTTAGAGGTTAGAGGGGGGGGGGACACACATTTTATCACTTTGGAAGAGTCTCTCTCGCAAACTATTCAGATTAGAAAAAAATGATATTAGAAACCTCAACATGATTTTTGAAGACCTATCCATAGATACCCTATACGCATGGATTAGACGAAAAAAATTTTTTTTTGTTTCAGTTGTACCTATGGGGACCCCTAAAATTTTTAATAATTTTTCCATTTTTGTATCAAAATCTTAATGCGGTTCACAGACTACATCTACTTACCAAGTTTCAATAGTATAGCTCTTATAGTTTCGGAGAAAAGTGGCTGTGACATACGGACGGACAGACAGACAGACAGACTGACAGACAGACAGACAGACAGACAGACAGACAGACAGACAGACAGACAGACATGACGAATCTATAAGGGTTCCGTTTTTTGCCATTTTGGCTACGGAACCCTCAAAATCATCCAAGTATCATTTTGCATGTGGCCGAAATGATAACCAACGCCATTTTTAACCGACTTCCAAAAACGAGGAGGTTATATGTTCGGCTGTGGATTTTTTTTTTTTTTTTTGTATGTTCAACGATTACTCCGCCGTTTGTGAACCGATTTTCAAAATTTTTGTTTTGTTGTATTAGGTTTCACTCCAATTCGGTACCATGTTCACAAAAGTGGTGACCTGATGATGGGATCCAGGAGTAATCGAGGGAACTCCTCGAAATTTATATGGAAACATATGGTGATTTTGGTTTTATGTGAAGTGTACTAAGAATATGCTACCAAAAAGTCAAATATTGGGTCAAGGTATACCATGGTTTCGAAGATGCTAAGAGAACTCCTGACTCTTTATAGATACACGTTTGGGAGTTTCGGCGTTGTTTTAAGAACAGAAAGCATATGCTACCATGCAATTCAAATTCATCATCATCATCATCGTCATCATCATCATCGTCATCATCATCATTACCACGTCGTGTTAAGGTCACCAATGTCTCATGGCACAAAATAGATAATAGTACAAGGCATAGGTATGGATACAATAATAATAATTATGTACATAACAACACCAATTATTATAGGCTGTTTAATATACACGGCGGTCGGCGCCGCAGAGGCAACGGCGTCGCCGCGCGGCGACGCGTACGTAAACATCGTATTCAAGTTCTAACTGGAATGTCAGGGCATGCGGCATGCCGCCAGAGTAGACAGAATGATAGAGTATGCCGACTTAGAACTGATGTAATTTTTTTTAATTTTGACGTATTATGACAAAAGTCGTCGCTAGGGTCGTAACCTACAAATTTAGTTGTTTATATTTTGGCACATGCAAAGAAAACTGTCAGAATTCAATTTCAAAATCTTATTTTTAAAATTAAATTATACCAGCCAGCGCGCCAGCCTTTAACTTATCCTGGCGAAACCCGAAAGAAACGACAGATATTAATACTCGTCAGTCTCTTAGCAGTCGAAGTACTGGTAGTTATGTCTATTGTGATGCCGCGCTGCGAGCATTTTGCAGCACGTGTTCACTTAGATCTTTTTAAATGTATTGTTTAAATTTATCTATCTACCTGATATTTGGGCCTTGGGGTATGCCGTATGACTCATATCAGTCTTAACAAATTGTAATAAGATACGTAGAATATACGCAGTACCACCGACGACCACTTATAAATTCGCGGACTATGACGGAGGTCAACTTAAGGTGAACGCAGATTTGGCCGCACCGCACGCACCGCAGTCGCCGCATTCGGAATTCTTTATATGAAGTTATAGGCAAGCTCGCATACCTACCTACCCGCGCCGCAGTCTTCGCAACTTCATAATAATATGAAGAATTGCGAATGCGGCGACTGCGGTGCGTGCGGTGCGGCCAAATCTGCGTTCACCTTTAATAACAATTATACGAGATCAATTACCACTCAATATTATGATTTATGTTGTCAATTCAATGCTCACTGCTCACACCAAGCTCACTGTTGAGTTGTCAGACGTCAGTTGCTTACAAACTTTCAACAACACAACGAAAATCTGTTACAAGTTACAACTACCTATATAAAACTTCTACGTACAAGCGATAGCGCGACACAGGAGCGCCTCAGTGACATCTAGTGAAGACAATATGAAACTATTGTTTATACAATTTGAATTGGCACTAACAGTTTACCTACTAGGTAACTAAAAAGAGTGAAATTATTATTTTTAACAAAAAATTAAAACCGACTTCCAAGGTAAAAACAATATTAATAGCATCCTTATAATATGAACTAAAAAGTATTAAATAATTTTTCCTATCTAATATGTAGTGCCTTTTCCCGAATTCGGCTAGTCTTCAACTATTTCTGTACTCAATCTTCATAATTTTGAAGTCGGTGCCAGTTCCAAAAGTTTCAAATTTTCTGTCAAAGAAATAAAGATTCAGCTATATCTGGTACCGACTTCAAAATGATGAAGATTGAGTACAGAAATAGTTGAAGTTTAGCCGAATTCGGGAAAAGGCACTACATATTAGATAGGAAAAATTATTTAATACTTTTTAGTTCATATTATAATGACAACTGCTTTTTTGCTGCGTCGAAAACTACCCTGTATGCACTGTGTAACAAGTTTAATAACACTAGATGTGACCCGAAACTCCTTTGTTTATCGTGTGGGAACCGTACATTTTTTCGGGTTAAAAAGTTTTCTATGTCCTTTCCCGGGACTCAAAGTATCTCCATACCAAACATTTAGCTGTGAAAACGTAACAGACAGACAGACACACTTTTGCATTTATAATATTAGTATGAATTAGCTGTCGACACTGACCGGGCACGGCGAGTCCCGGGAACAGCGGCGCGGGGGCGGGGCCGCTCGCCGCCGGCCCGGGCAGGGACGACCGCTCCCGACCTACAGACAGTCAGATAAATATATTATAATATATGTATATGTTCTATGTGTTACATTGAAATTAAATATTGGAAGCACCTAGAAATGAGTATACTATTGACCTTTTTTACTCTCGCACGAAAATATAGCTACGTGCTTCAATGAGGGTGTTGGAATTGCTATTTAATAACAATAACAACAATAATAATAATAATTTATTGAATAACATTTACATACATCTGTTACAATATTTTTAAAGGTAAGTATATTATATTATTTTAAGATTACAGACGTTTTACTCCTGAGGTTCTTTGATGTCTGCACTAGGCTGAGCCTGTCCTGCAGATCACCAAAATAGTACTTATCTTAATTAACAATAAAAAAACAAACAAACCGCCTACCGGCAACCTATTTGCCTACATGTGCCGCTTTGTAGTCTTAGGGTATGCGCGCACGGGCAAATTAGTTGCTCGGCGATTTATTTGTCTCTCGATCAAATCTTTTGGGTATGCTCTAAATTTCATATACATAGTATGAAATTTCCCGAGAACCAGCCGATCGCTCCATAATGGATGCAGGAATATTCTATTTTTCGACGCTTTCTTCGGCTTTTTATTTATTTTGCGAAAGAAACAAGTAAATCGCCGAGCAACCAAGTTGCCCGTGTGCGCATACCCTTAGGGTCTACCGCGTCAATTAGGCATATTATCGTGATGCACATGACAGCTATATTGTGACATATGACAGCAGTTTGACACGATAGACCCCAAGGCTACATAGCCGCACATTGAGGTACATACTATGGAGGTAACCTTATATTTTGACAGTTGATAATGTTACTCTTTCTAACTAACGATTCAGTAAGTTGAGTGAAAGAGAATGCTCATATCGGTGTGTAAACGTCAAAAGTTTGTAATGTTATGTCCTACCTAATAGGACATGACAAAGGAGTCGGTCTGCAATATTTCATGTTTATAAAGTGCTAATAAAAGTGTTTAGTGAACGTTAAATACAATTTCTTGTTGGGTTTTGTGGTTCCGCTGTATAATAAACAATAAAAACGGCCAAGGAATGCCTCAAACACGTGGATTTAACATAACATGCGTAAGTTTTCAACAAAGCTTTTTGGGCTCATCAATCGGTATTTTTGTAAGCTAAAAAGAAAATTTATAAGTTTAATAATCCCATAATCATGCTATATAAGGCATTAGTGATAAAAATGTCACGTCAAGTAATAATTTGGCTACAAATTTTGCATAGCTTTTTACGTGTACTTTAGGGATGCACCTTACTTGAAGTGTAGTTTATCGATAAAAATAATATTGTCATGGACTAAATTATTTTTTTCAGGATTTGAAAATGCTTCATAATAGACGACGAACAGAAATATTTAGACGCAAGTTTTTAATCCTTACTCCCTCATGAAGGCATCACAATATTGGGATTATCATTTCAAACATAAGTTTGAAACAATGATTTTATTGAAATAAAACGGAGAGCAAAATAATTGCATGATCAACAGCTCTCACACCTCCCCCTGTAAGTACCCAATTCGTTACTTAGATCGTCTTACGGTTTTTCCAAGGTTTTTCGATCAGCACGAGAATCTGACGCGAGTTTCACAGTTTTTACCCATCCCACAAAAGTGCTCAACGCCGCTAAAGAAGTTTTCACTTCAAAAATGTTGATTTTATTGATAAAAACAGGCGTCACCAAATGGCGGAGCCCGGTCCGCATCCGGACCGCCGACCCATTGTGTGCGGACCAAGCATGTTCGAAGATGAACTTCGTTTAAAATAAATTTCGGTCTTGATGAACATCTCCAGGATTTAATACCAATACGCATTACGCACTAATGTGCGTCTGCACGTCTTTTTGCGTTTGCGGCATTACGCACATTAGTGCGTAGTGCGTATTGGTATTATTCACTCGAAACATCAGAAATCGCTACAAAATTGTCACTTTTCTCATTGATATTATATGTAAATAAATATTAAATATCTTTGTAAATTCCGTAATTACCTTTGTTTATAGTTTTTTAAATGTGTGGATCGCGAAGGTCATATTTTCATGTCTTAAAACGGACCCCGAGCGAAACTAATCGGTGACCTCTGATATATACTCTCCGGACAAGCCTTCGTGAGTCGTGACTTATGGAGTACTTATATGTATATTTTTAACTAGGTATTTGTGTGATTTATAAAAATACTTATATAAATAAAATAAGAAAGCGACGTCTTATTCAATGAGCGTAATACCTACCTATATCTTATATTGAACAATCGGGTCGCATTTATAACCTCCTTTTTATGTCGCTTAGTAAGAAATGTAAAACATAAAAATGGTCTACTCTTGGTCGATAGTGTAATTTTATTTTGAATTTTTATCGATATACAAGCACGATACGCCCATCCCTACACGCACACTACGGCAATGCACACAAGCGTAAAATGGCCACGCGCTGGCGGGCTAAGAATCCATCTCCTTAATCTGTGTAGCCGCACCTAGCCGTACAGGTCAGTTAACAAGAGCTGGCACGATCAACACATTTAAACATTGCGCTTGTGTAGTGTCTGTGAATAAGCGCGTGGCGTGACGTCGTACTGCATACGCATCATAAAAAGTCTGCCCGTCTCTCTCGCGCGCGGTCTATCTTATTAGCGAGAATGGGACAGATATTGTTTTTCTTATGCTACTGTTTATAAATACAGCGTGATGTTACAAATCGGTAACGTGTGATCGGCGCGCGGCCACCGTTCGGAACCGTACGATAATTATCGTACATATACGATAATTTTGTGCGGAAGTACCGATGTACGATAGCATATTATTATCGTACGCAGATTATACCATAATTTTTATCATGATGCAAACATATTATATTTTTAAACATACTGTATAGTGAAATTGCATAAGTGTGAGCACTGTGAACGTTCAAGCTTTAGTTAACTGATCTATAGCACGGCGACCAGTGGAAATGCGAAAGTATAGACAAACTGCGGAGATAAACTTAAGGTGCGGTTCCGATCTTTTTTGTTCCGAAAAATTCAATTAAAATGCCACTTTATGACAGACTATAGTCACAAACTGTGGAGATAAACTTAAGGTGCGGTTCCGATCTTTTTTCGTTCCGAAAAATTCAATTAAAATGCCACTTTATGACAGACTATAGTCCTAAAAATTCAAATAATATCCTACTTTATGATATATTTTATAGTCTGTCATAAAGTGGCATTTTAATTAAATTTTTCGGAACGAAAAAAGATCGGAACCGCACCTTAAGTTTGTCTTCGCAGTTTGTCTATACTTTCGCATTTCTACTGGTCGCCGTGCTACGGCTACTGGTGGCAAATAGAATTTCAAACACCCTCATTACGTCGAGATAACAAAACACGTCTTTTTCGTGAGTGAATACATGAAATGATAGGTCAATGGACGATTCTCTATCTGCTTGCATCTGGCTGATATAGACCTGGTTTGCGACACTGACATGGGCGTAGCCAGGATTCTATATAGGGGAGGGCCATAGGTCTTTGGAGGGAGGGGGAGCAGATTAAGAAAATCCTAAACTTCGAATTCGTGGTTTTTAACAATATAATATGAGCGAACGAACTGGGATTGAATGCCTCCCTTCTCACCCCGCAACTCTCTCCGCTCCACGTTGAAGGGGGTGACACACGTACGAACTTAAAGTACGCGGGTTTTAAGTTCGCGAACTTACTCGGCTCGCGTCGGTGACACACGAGAATCGCTCACACGCGCCGCTGGGGGCATGGTAACCCCCAGGCTCGCGGCTCGGGGCTCTATGCTGACACACAGGCGATTAAGATCGTCGAGCCATAAGTCCGCGTACTTACTCGCGTGTCTGTCACCCCCTTAAGTATGAAACTCGTGAGCATTAACGACCGATCGCTCGAGCTCGAGCGCCCGTACCTCGCTACGCCCAAGGACACAGACGCACAAAATGAATGAGCTCAGTTTGTTTAGTCATTAGTGCAACCCAGATATGTCCGATTCACATACTGTACATTCTACCGTATATCACTGATCAGCGTCACGCTGAAAATTATTACCTATTGAAAAAAGGTGTGGCACTCGGGAACTGCCGCGGTAAAGCTATTGCATAGTATTTTCCATCAACTTACTCAATTATAATTAGCATACGTCGTATGCATACAAACACCGTGTTGAAGTTTGGCAACGTCGCACCGACACCGTCACAGCGGTGCGACGTTGCCGGGCCGGAGGTCCCATTCTGTTGTTATGGAGGCACTTCACGTGGCTATTTGTATTTGCGTATTTGATGTATTCGCCAAACAATCACCACGTGTAGACGGTATGTTTGACAAATATTGGCCTTATTTGCCTATTTGACAAATATGACCAATACCAAATACACGTATAGTTTCTTTGTCGGTTTTTGACGCACATCAAAAGAGGCAAATAGGCAAGCAAACAAAATCAAGTAAAAGTTTGGTATTTGACGTCCATGTGTGGAAGGCTATATTTGCCTTTATTTGCTTGTTTGTGTATATATCGCAGTCCACTGGTTAAAAAAGCCGTTCAATCAAACAGCTAGCCCTTTGACTGAATAACGCCATTCAATCACACGGCTATACGTCGTTTAGCCGACTTGTTGACTGCAACGTTCAACACTACAGCTAGACGACGCTTAGCTAACTGGTTAAATCAATGATTAAAGAAACACGGTTAAATGGCAAATTAAGGAAGGTGACATTAGTTTAATAATAATAATATCTATGGACGCTTCACACCACGTCAGTCTGGCCCCGTGCTAAGTACCTGAAGGACTTGTGTTACAGGTACCAGACAACGGAAATATATTTAATGTTTTTATACTATACATATATATTTAAGATTTTTATTATATCATACACATATTTAATACACATCCAGACCCGGGAACATTGAGAACTTTTTGTTCCGTCGGCAGGATTCGAACCCGCGACCCCCGGCTTGAGCTACCAACGCGCTCACCACTGAGCCACAGAGGTCGTCGGTTTAGAATTATTATTACACAAATGTAATGATAACAAGTAGACTAAATTATTGTATTCTAACTCATTTTGAACAAAATTGCAATAAGTACCTTGGTGATGCATTTCATAATCTTCTCCTCGAATATTTGTTTTAATTTTGATTCACTCGTATGTGCTCCCATAATTTCTGTCACTTTAATAACACTTGTAAAGTTATTTACGAAAAATATCTTAATACAATCACAAAATACCGGCTAGTTGACGCCATATTATAAACAAAACGCACCTAGCGTCGCGGTGGTGAGCGTTGAACTAATTCAATCAAACGGCTGCTTTTGAATCAGCTGTCGTGTTGAACGTTTTGAGCGACTGAAATAATCAATTAAAAAGCTAGACGTGTGATTGAATGACGTTGTTCAATCAAAGGGCTAGCTGTTTGATTGAACGGCAATTTAAACCAGTTCGCTGCGACATATAAGTCAATAATTTTGACAAATGCAAAAAATAGCCAATAGCGTGTTGTGTATGCGCATCGACAGTGTTACAATTGTCAATTTCAATAAATCAGTTCACGCTCGACTCCCGTCTTTCATTGACGTGTCCCGAGACATAACACTGGCGACGAGGCCTACCTAATCGCGTGCGAACTTATTAAATTCACAATGCCTATCGGTCGTATTGAGCCATTTCTCGTTGAAAACAATAACTGGGACGCTTACATTCGTCGAGTTAATCAGTTTATTGCATTAAACAATATCGGTGACGAATTAAAAGTTGCAACCTTAGTGACGGTAGTTGGTGCGCAATGTTACGAATTAATGTGTGATTTGTGTGCTCCCGAGACTCCGGAGTCGAAAACTTTCGATCAATTGGTGGCGTTGATGAAGGAACATTTCGAGCCCGATCGATCGGAAATTGCTGAGAGGCACATATTCCGTCAGAGAGTGCAACGCCAAGGCGAGAATATTCGCGAATACCTACAAGCACTAAAACATTTGGCGAAGACTTGCAACTTCGGCACCTGTTTGGAGGTGTGTTTGCGAGATCAATTCGTATCGGGACTACTCAACGAAGACATGAGGTCGAGAATCTTCGCCGAGAGGGGTGTGAGCTACAAGCGGGCCGTGGAGTTGGCGCAGGCGCTGGAGGCGGCGGAGCGGCACGCGGCCACGGCGTGCGCCTCGGCCAGCTCGAGCGGCGCGCTGGCCAGCCCGCGGCAGAGCCTGGCTTCCCCGGACGACGACGGCTTGCATCGGATTGGGACGGCGGCAGGCGGTGCACGAGTTTCAGCCAGGGGCGCGCGGGGCGGCACCACCGGCGGCGGCGGGGGCGCAGACCGGGCGCAGCGTACGTGTTCGCGATGTGGTAAAACGGGTCATTCGGAAGGCAAGTGTCGGTTTCGTAATTATAGTTGTGACTCCTGTGGTGAAAAGGGCCATTTGAAAATAGTGTGCAGGAGGAACAGAAGCGAGAGAGGTTATAAAGGTCAGTTCTTTTTAAATGACTCGGACTCGGACGAAGATAGTCGTAACTTTTATAATTTAGTGGTCAGTAATGACGGCGACGGGCCGTATTATGCTGATTTAAAGGTCGAAAATATCGAGTGTCGATTTGAGATCGACACTGGTAGTAAAATTTCTGTAATTTCAAAAAAATATTATGATAAGTATTTTTCAAATATTCCTATACAGAATAAATTGTTATCTTTAAAATCATATACGGGCGACGTCATTGAAACAATAGGGTACATCGTTGTTAATGTAATTTGTGGTAAACACAGCGCTAGATTAAACCTGTTCGTTATCGATAACGGCGGCCCGCCCTTGATGGGCCGCGTTTGGATAAAACATTTAAAACTTGCAGTAGTGGAATGTTATAACCTAACAGATGATGATTCGGTGGCGTCGTCGTTGCGGAACGAATTTCCAAAAGTATTTTCTGAGGGTCTCGGTACCTTCAAAACTAAAATTCAGCTGCTGCTGAAAGATGACAAACCAATTTTTGTTAAGGCGAGGACGTTACCGCTGGCGCTACGGCAACCCGTCGAACAGGAACTCGAACGGTTACAGCGCGAGAATATTATATATAAAGTAGAAAGATCCGATTATGGTACACCTATTGTTCCTGTCATTAAAGCTAACGGTTCTATAAGGTTGTGCGGAGATTACAAAATCACCATCAACCCTTTATTAAAAGATTATCACTATCCGCTGCCACGGATCGAGGATCTGTTCGCTGTTCTCGGAGGGGGGGAGCAGTACACTAAAATAGATTTGACTAATGCGTTTCAACAATGTATTTTGCATGAAGAGTCGCAACCGATGACGGCGATTACCACTCATATAGGTACGTTTGTGTATCGTCGAGTACCTTTCGGAATTAAATGTATACCTGAAAACTTTCAGAAGCTAATGGAGGAGACTTTAAACGGGTTGCCGTCGACGGCCGTCTTCGCGGACGATATTTGTGTAACCGGGAAAGACAAGGCCACGCATCTTAGGAACTTGAAAGCTGTGTTACGCAGGCTGCAGGATAATGGTTTAAAAATTAATTTTGCAAAATGTCAGTTTTTCAAAAATAGTGTTACTTATCTCGGTTATAAAATAGATAAATTTGGATTACATACAGACAGTAAAAAAATCGAAGCCATCGTTACTGCGCCCGAGCCTACGAACGTTACCCAGCTTAAAAGTTTTATGGGCCTCGTTAACTTTTATTCTAAGTTTTGTGTCAATATGAGTGACATACTAAAGCCACTTTACGGTCTACTAAAGAAAGATGTAAAATGGGCCTGGACGAATGAATGTAGCAAATCTTTTAAAAAAATAAAAAATGTGTTAAGTAACGCTCCCGTTTTGATGCACTACGATCCTAGTTTACCGTTAATTTTATCAGTGGACAGTAGTGCGTACGGCGTCGGTGCGGTGCTGACTCAGCGGTGCGCGGACGGTACCGAGCGGCCGGTGTGTTGCGCCTCGCGAACTCTCAACGCGGCCGAAGTCAGCTACTCGCAGATAGATAAGGAAGCGTTAGCTATCATATTCGGTGTTACGAAACATCACCAGTATTTGTATGGGCGGCATTTTACGCTGCGGAGCGATCATCGTCCTTTGAGTTTTATTTTCGGCGATCGCAAAGGCATACCGGTGACTGCTGCTAGTCGACTACAGCGATACGCGGTTAAGTTGTCCGCATATAATTTTAATATCGAATTTATTTCCTCGGAAAAAAATTGTTTTGCCGATGCTCTCTCTCGTCTTCCTCTAAAGTCGACCTCGGGTCGACTCAGAGGCAACGACGACCGATGTAGCTATTTAAATTTCGTGCAAGATAACTTTCCGATTAGTTTTAAAGATATAAAAATTGAAACTAGGAAAGATTCGCTCCTGAGTAAAATATACGGTTACATAATGTTTAATTGGCCCGACACGCTAAAAGATAAAATTGAAAAAATATACTGGGATAGGAGACATAACATGCATATCGATCAGGGTTGTATACTCTGGGGTTATAGGATAGTCGTACCTACGTCGCTAAGGTCCTCAGTTCTGAGAGAGATTCACGACGGGCACCCCGGAGTAGTCAAAATGAAACAAATCGCGCGTAACTACGTATGGTGGGAGAATCTAGATTCTGATATCGAGCAAGTGGCGCGGGAGTGCGTAGCGTGTAGGCAGCTGCGAGCTGCGCCCCCTGCTGCACCGCTGCACTCGTGGCCATGGCCAGCCGAGCCTTGGTCGCGACTGCATGTCGATTTTCTCGGTGCTTTTAACGGTTGCTACTTCCTCGTCGTCATAGATGCCCATTCGAAGTGGATAGAGGTCGAAAAGGTCACCTCGACGTCGGCGAGTGTAGTCATAGGGCATCTCCGTAAATTGTTCGCGCGGTTCGGTCTACCTAAGCGACTCGTCAGCGACAACGGCCCCCCATTTTCGTCTTTCGAATTCGCACAGTACCTGGAACGGAACGGCATCAGACATACGTTAATACCGCCGTATCACCCATCCAGCAACGGGGCAGCCGAAAATGCGGTCAGGTCAGTCAAGCGGGTGCTTAAAAAGGCACAACTCGAGAAAGAGGACTACAACACAGCCCTTAATAGATTTTTGTTCACGTACAGAAATACCGAACAGAGTACGACGGGCCGCGAACCGGCAGTAGCGTTGTTAGGTAGACGGCTCCGGGGACGCCTGGACCTGCTGCGGCCCGACGTCGCCGAGCGCGTGCGCGGCGGCCAGCTGCGGCGCGAGCTCGACGACGCCGCCGCCCGCCCGGTGAGGGTTCTGGTCCCCGACGAGCCGGTCATGTTACGCGACTACACCAAGTCCGATCGTAAATGGACCGAGGGTGTCGTGATGGAAAGGAAGGGTCCAGTTTCCTATTCGGTCAAGGCGGATGATGGTCATATTCACAAGCGGCACATCGATCAGTTACAAACTCGTAAGTCGCGTCACTCTTTAAGTAAAATTAGCAGGCCGCCGATGAACCGAGATCAGGTTGTAGTCGATAAACCTAACGTAGAATTGATGGAAGATTCGTGTGAGACAGGCGATAAAGAGGAGTGCTTTGATAGTGTAGGGGAGGGTGATAACAGCGCGCCGTCTCGAGCGACACCGCCCGACTCACCGTCCACGTCCACTGATAACAATGATAATAATCGCGCGCGCAGGCGCGCTGCTAAACGTTGTTTAGAAATAATAAAGGACAATAAATATACTTAATATCTAACAGGCTATCTACTAAGTTTATATTGAAGTCTATTGTAAAACTTTTGTGTTATTCTAACAATAATTTTTAGATTTAAGTTTACAGTTAGTACTTGTAATAAATATGGTGTCGGTTTATTATTGTTAATTTCAAAGGGGGAAAAGTGTTGTGTATGCGCATCGACAGTGTTACAATTGTCAATTTCAATAAATCAGTTCACGCTCGACTCCCGTCTTTCATTGACGTGTCCCGAGACATAACATAGCGAATACAAATACCCATGTGAAGTGTCTCCATTAGGTTTTTTTGTTACGGAATGTTTTGATTTGGTCGCCGCACTCAAAGCCTGCGACAAAAGCTATGCAATAGCTTAAAAAGGGCTCAAGCTAATAGCTCTAGAGTTGGAGTTTTCGTATTGCGTATGCTATGATAATATCATCACAATAACTTACTTCTGTGCGAGTGCGAGGGGCTGTGCGGGCGCACGGCGACGGCGGCCCCCACCATCGGCGATTCGTTGATGATGATCACCGCCTCGCCCGGCTCGCCGCCTGACACAACACCAACATTAGCCACCATCATAGATATAACATTCAAACATTTATAAAAAGACAAGACGACGCCCGCAAATCCGTTGCGCCTAAATTCGTTTATCGGGTACATATTTCGGGGATAAAAAATCCTAGTTTTCCAATTAGAGAGCATAATGCGACTCAGTGGCGCACAATGCCGAGTTATGCTGAAACTACTTTTCTGTCACAGTTGGTATCCATTGCACGCATCACGCGAAAGCACTACTTTTGATAGTGCGTTGTGTTGTTGTTGAAACATTCAACGTTAAGGCTGATTTATATTGATACAGTAGCTGGCGCCAGCATCACTGGATTCCGTCGCTGGATCAGCACTGTATCAATGTAAACATGTTTCAATCCAGTCCAGCACTGATACAGTGCTGATCCAGTGACGGAATCCAGTGATGCTGGCGCCAGCTACTGTATCAATGTAAATCAGCCTTTAAGCATTAATGCCGCATAATGCGCTATAATGCTCTTATTGGAAAACACTCAGTATCTCCATTCTCCATGCCAAATTTTAGCAAATTCGGTTTAACGGTTTGAGCGCGAACGGACAGATCGACAGACAGACACACTTTCGCATTATATTAGTATGGATTGAGCTACTTCAAGAACAATATTCACTTTTTTGCTAGAAAAAGGCCCGAGTTTGTGATGTGAGTTTCTTACGCCGGTTCTTGTCGCCGGGTTGGTTCCCGAACCGGTGGTAGGTAGCTATGTTATAGCTAATCCGGGGTTAAAATAATATCACGCCTTCTATTTCATATAGACAAATAATGAGAGAAATATATAAGGATTAATTTAATCCCAAAGCGTTTGATGTGTTTTTATTCTTAGGCTCAATTTCTACCGGCGCGGAATGGAATGGAAGCGACATTTTGCAACGAAACTGTACATAGCATGAACTTTATGTCAACACTATAACGCACAAATGAAATTTAACGAGCCAAAAAATTGGATTCCGCGGAAATCTCGAAAATTCTCCGGTGACAATTCCCTTGCATGAGGCGGAATTGACGCTTCCATTCCGCGGCGGTGTAAATTGAGACAAATCAAAATGAATAATCGTAAAAACTTACTAATGTTGAGGCTGATCGTAGGCCCAGTGGAGTTAGCCCGCTGATGATGATGCTCCCTCATAGACGGCGACGCTGTAAACACAACGATGTTAATGATAACCACACTTCACACAAAAACTTTTTAATTATTACTCAACTTTAATTTTATTACCATTTTGACTTTAATCTTCATACATTTTATGCCGAAAACATTAAAGTTAAGTAATGAATAAATGACTGAGTATGGACATAAGTTTGTTACATACCGAGCGGAGACCCTGGTGTGACTGGAGTGCCACCTAGCGAGGATACCCGGTGTGGAGTGTGACCTACAGACAAACAGACAAATAATCAGTATTATACTACCTAGTTTTTTTTTTCTTCTTTTGATTATTATTGTTAGTCACGTGATGAGGCTGCTTTTGACGTAACCCGACCGAAATACGCGGGACGGACATCTGGCTTTAAATCTGATAAAAAAACCGACCAAGTGCGAGTTGGACTCGCCCATGAAGGGTTCCGCAGCAGCAATAAGGTTTATTTCTATAAAATTAAAAGGTTTTAGATTTATTTTTATATTTTAGTTGATTTAATGAAAGTTTACCGTTTATGACGTATAAAAAAATCTACTTGTTAGATCTCGTTCAAACCAATTTTCGTTGGTAGTTTTTATAATAATGTACATCATATATTTTTTTTTAGAATTATCATGCCCCTACTTTAGAAGTTAGAGGGGGGGGGACACAAATTTTACCACTTTGGAAGAGTCTCTCTCGCAAACTATTCAGATTAGAAAAAAAATGATATTAGAAAACTCAATATGATTTTTGAAGACCTATCCATAAATACCCTATACGCACAGGTTAAACGAAAAACATTTTTTTTGTTTCAGTTGTACCTATGGGAACCCCTACGGACGGACGGACGGACGGACGGAACCCTAAAAATGACCTGCACTACACATTTTCCCCAAAACTTTTATAGTACTAAAGCTGTCTCGTTTCAAATGTGCAGAAACAATTAAGGCGAAGACAGCTGCCAATTCGACATCTTTGTGCAGTTTTCTAGACGTATATATTTCATTGATTGGCACAAAAAATGTGATTTTTTATTATATTTGAAAAAGCTTCTTTATTTTAAATAATAAAATAATGTATTCCTACTGGATGAAAAAAAATACCAAAGTCACATCTTCCAGGAACTTTAAACAGTTCTAACTAAAATAATATACAAGCTATGCTTTTAAAAATTTGTTTATTTGATGCCTTTTACAAAAATCCAAAGCTTGTAAGATTTATTTTCGGTTCTGTCATCTAGATTTCCCATAATATTTATTTTTTCCTCTAACAAACGAAAAATGTATCCACGCTACCGAATGAACATTTCACATCTCTGTCTCTCCGGCATGAAAATCGACAGTGGTGCGAGAGTGCGAATCCTCAAGGTCATTGGCAGTTATCAGCGTCTTACGGTGCGTCCACATTTGTATCATTTGCGCGATCAGATCTCCGTCGCGATCATCGCGCCGTATCAAGTATGCGTATCATAGTGTGGACGTCTATTAGATCATTCTGCCGATCATGCGTGTATTTGATATGACACGTATGATACGCGGTTAATAGCGATCGGGGCGTATCATGATACGCGTATCATTTTGACACGCTTCGATGATACGCGACGGAGATCTGATCGGGGATCTGATCGCGCAAATGATACAAATGTGGACGCGTGTTGGTGCTAAAAAAGCAGTTTTTTCAGTTCGAATAGAAAACAGTAATACTTACCAGGCGGACTTGCAGATAGCTGTGGGGAGCTGCGGCCCTCGCGACGGCTGGAAGACGACCTGAAAGTAAAATTCATTCATTTGTTACAATAATATAAAATATACAGTAATTACACTAAACAACTATAAATTATTCATTCTCTTATGGCATGCAATATTTAAAGTGACCAACATCGATTAATTAACAGAAAATAACAGAAAATCTATTCATCTAAGATGCTTATTAATTTTATTCTGATGTAATGAAATTCGTTTGTGGCGCAGAAACCGTACATTTTGCCATGATATTACTCTTTGTCCATTTGTGAGCCCTAAAGCGTCTTCACACCAATTTTCATCAATATTGGCTTAGCTATGTAAGCGTGAAGACATAACAGACCGACAGACACAAATTAATATGGATGAAACACGCATTCTTATGTCATTTTTATGCCATTAATTGCTAATGAAAAAAATACCCATCCTATATCATGACAGCTAATTCTAGTCTACTTTTCTCTAGTAGTCTAGTACTTTTAACCTCCCTACGTCTTAAGACTAATAGTAAGGAAACAGAACAAGTAACGTACCTGACTCTATCGTACCTGAATTGTGATCGGCGCGGGGTGATAGGAGACCCCTCGCTTATTTGGCCGAAATGTGTGGACTGACCGTTCACCTGAAGAAAAAACAGTAATATTATTAGATTTTTGGCTAAACATCAATAAATATTTAAAAAGTACGAATCTGGATGTTTTACATGAGACCTATGCACATTATGTGCACCTATATTGCATGATATGTGAATACGCATAAATATCTATTATGTTAGTCGCGCTAAAACCATAAAGGTAATATATACCTATCGGAATAGAGAAACAATCCCGAGCTGTCAAGCTTAACCAAAATTTGATTTACATCTGTGTATACAATTATGTTTACGTGTGCGTGTCAGTGATGTACAAACATCTTGTAATTCGACAAAATATCGATCATGATTCATGGAATAATAATTGTAAGATTGTAAAAATAATAAAATGGGATAAAATAAAACTGCATAGATAATATATAATAAAATTGTAATTTTGAATTAAAATATGACTTTTCTTCAAAATGCTTGCTGCATAATGAAGTATGCATGAATTTTTCTTCGGAGTCCAGTTTGGACGGTTAATTATTTTAAGCCATGAATTTCTGGTGTCCAGGTCAGCAGGAAATCTGAAAAATTGGCTAAATTATGTATGATAGTATATTAATATACTTAAAACTAATTATAAACTACGGATGAGTATGTTATCATTTCAACATTCCTAGATAATTAGTATACTTAACTAAAAAATATTTTCATATTGATACTACTTATCGATAACTTGATGCAGCCCTAGTGTAAAATAGATGAAAATTGTTTATACAAAATATTCTTAAACTGTGCACCATGGCTATTGGCTAGTCAAGTTATGTTTTCTATATAATTAAATATACATAGAAGTTAATTATCAAAATCAATACCAATAACTCGTAGGGAATTGGCAAAAATAAACTTAAAACTAGGTGCTGTCGATGTAGAATAATTCACCTGTGAAATGAATATTTGTTCGGGTTTTTTCGATGTGTTACATCAGTCAATCACAGTTAATCCTCGCACATGTAACTATGTTTCTAGAGCAGTATTTCTAAAAAATATTCATCATTTAACTTAAAATCATAATTTTTCTGAGATCCCAAATTGACAACGATTGGCAGAGGGTCAGACAGACTGTCAAACAGATGAAAAAAAAGCTATGCAACCTCAAATCACGCTTCTCTTTCTACCACGCAGTGTTACTGATAGTGACATCTCGCTTGCTCAGGCCTTTGTTTCTCTATTCCGATAGGTATATTAACTTTACGGCTAAAACTCGAAAACGGTTGGACGGATTGGGCTGATTTTAGTCTTAAAATATTCATAGACGTCCAGGGTAGGTTTTAAAGCGACGCGAAGTTCACCGGGACAGCTATTCTTCTTCTTCTTTCTTATATCTAAAAATGGATTTTCAAATGTGTTAGTCGCGCTTAAACTCGAAAACGGCTGAACGGATTGGGCTAATTTTAGTCTTAAAATATTTGTAGAAGTCCAGGGACGGTTTTAAAGTGATACGAAGTTCACCGGGACAGCTAGTATTATTATAAGCTCTCTCCAACTATCCTAGATCCTTAACCCTTAGGGGGTGGCGAACAGGGCAATCGCCCGGGGCCTCGCTCTTGCAGGGGTCTCACATCAAGCAAAATGTCATAAGGTGGCATTTTATTTCAATTTTTGGCGGTGAGGCCCCGGTGTCGGCGGCGTTGGATAGACGGCCAGAGGGCCTCGTAACAGTGTGGCTGGTATACTCGTAACATATCAGTTCTTTAAAAAAATAGTTTTTTTTCATAATATACAAATAGTATTTTTTCATATATAAGTAATATTAATGCTATTTTTATTATAATAATTGGTCTACCAACACCAAGTTTTATTTTATCACCCTGAATGAAATGAAACAGGCCTATACAATTATTACATATCATTGCTCTGGGTAGGTACCTATATAACATCTAAAAAAAAACAAGGGCGCACTCGCACAGGGCGCACAAAAGGCTATTTACGACACTGCTTGTAAAGATCTGCTGACCGTTGCCTCGCAATGGGTAAGGCCGCCACTGTATACTATTCAACGTGACTCACCCGACAAGTATCGAGGCGTTTGCGCGGCGGGTCGGGCGGCGCGGCGGCGGCAGGTGGGCGCGGCTCGTCGTCCCGCGCCGGCCGTCGCCGCTTGCGCTCCAGCAGCAGGAAGTAGATCACCTTCTCCGTGTTGTGACTGGAAGATAACATACTGTTACAAACACTAAAGCACAAAGAAATTGGCGACATCTAGCGTCCACCAGTGAAACCACTCAAAGCGAAACCACACGGCGCGTTGCGTCAGCGTTGAATGTAGGAGTAGGAAAAAGAGAGTGTCAGTTGGAAATGCGCATATTTTATGCTATACAGCCACGATAATGATCTAATATCTTTGAATACGGTATCTGTCAAACAAATTACTCACTGTGGACTAAGCAAATCCTGTATAAGCTTCTCCCGATGCTTGAAGCAGCCAAGACTGCATATGGCCTGGAGTACATCTGGGTCTATGGCATCTGCAGACGGTAGCACCCTTGTCTGCACCACCTCCATCATAGGCAGCTCCTGTTCCAACTCACCACGGCCGCCCGCCGTCACCCATGGATGCCGGGTTATTTCCGCCAGCTAAATTATAAAAATGTTATAGTGAATACTGAATAGATCAAGATGGTAAAGGCATTAAACAAAGCACCTTGCATAGGCTGAGCATATAATATTGTTGGTTAATTACTGATATAAATTACTTGTTATATATTAATGCTTTAAGCCCCAAGCGGTTGCATGCGACCGCGATAAGAATACAAATCTATTATTACGGGAGGTCACGACATTTTTGGTAACGATATCCAAAATGACTTATTTTAGATTGACAAGATAAAGAGCAACTCACTGATGCCAAATATGTCGGTCTGCCTGCGTAAAGTAGTTGCGTTCTCTGTATAGGGCGCCTGAAAACCCAGTTATCATGACCAAAAAAAAATGATAAGGTAAATGGCTGAGTAAGTTACATTAGGTAAGTACTAGTTGTTCTCATATCAGTAGCGTAAAAACTGACCAAATATTCGGTTGCGTTATGAAGCAACAAGCGTTCAAACGTGACTTAATATTGTGACCAAAAAAAAAATATGATCAGGTAAAATGGCTGAAAATTACAAGTCGTAAACTGTCAGTACGTACTAGCTTATTGGCACCAAAACTGACCAAATATTTGGTTGCAATTCATAGTTATCGGCGACCTATGTCTGAACGTATATTCTTTTAAAAGTATTTTACTAGTAAAGAGCTTGGTTTAAAAACGAAAAACACACGCTTTTATGACCGGTGAGGAAACTTTTCATCCATGATTAAAATATAATCGCTAAAAAATCTGAAATCTCACCCTGCTCCGTCATCAGACTCAGATAGACCACAAACCAAGTGTAGCGAATTAGGTCATCAGTAGAAAACAAATGAGCTATGAGCTTGGGCTCATTTGTTTTCTACTGATAACTCTTCCATGGTTTCGCAACAGCCATGGAAGAGTTATATTGCCCACCACGACACCATCATATCAGAATATACGTTCAGACATAGGTCGCCGATAACTATGAATTGCAACTAAATATTTGGTCAGTTTTGGTGCCAATAAGCTAGTACGTACTGACAGTTTACGATTTGTAATTTTCAGCCATTTACCTGATCATTTTTTTTTTGGTCACAATATTAAGTCACGTTTGAACGCTCGTTGCTTCATAATGCAACCAAATATTTGGTCAGTTTTTACGCTACTGATATGAGAACAACTAGTACTTACCTAATATAACTTACTCAGCCATTTACCTTATCATTTTTTTTTGGTCATGATAACTGGGTTTTCAGGCGCCCTATACAGAGAACGCAACTACTTTACGCAGGCAGACCGACATATTTGGCATCAGAGAGTTGCTCTTTATCTTGTCAATCTAAAATAAGTCATTTTGGATATCGTTACCAAAAATGTCGTGACCTCCTAATCTATATTGTGTCTCATTTTTTCCATGATCAAGAGATTAAATATCTTTTAAAATAAACTTAATTTTAAAACAACGATAATCTACCTCCATCCATTCTGATATTCAAAAAAAATTTTACAATATCCTGTCTGTCTGTTCTTTAGGTTTATATCTCTAAACCGATTTGGATAAAGTTGTATAAGCAAATTCCATGAGTCCCAGGCACTGACCTCCATTATACAAGTACGCTGGACTGATGATACCCAGATATATTTTGTGCCTATTTGAAGCGGAATCAGCTTCCCCAATATTCGGGAAGAGAACTAAATCTGACGTAACTTGCAAATGGCCGCTCAATCGCTATTGGTTGTACAAACCACAGATAATAGTGTACCTCCATGGTAGAAACTAGTATTAGTTCCAAGTAGTCCCACTACTGCTATCAGTGCCAATTTTTACGTCAAATTTAGTTCTCTTCCTGAATATTGGGGGAGCTGATTCCGCTTCAAATAGGCACAAAAAATAGCTGTCATTTCAAAGGGTATCATTAGTCCAGCGTAATTGTATAATGGAGGTCAGTGGTCCCAGGACAGGATGTATGAATTGGACATTTTTCATTGCAGAAAAATGTATGATTATCTCTGCTCTTTCAATTTGTAGTTAACATTTGTAAAGGAAATTAAACTTATACTCACAGACATCCTTTTTTCTGGATTAACTTCAATCATCCCTCGCAGCAGCTGCTGACAATCTGGTGGCACAAAATGTGGCACATGGAACACACCACGCTTTACCTGCAAATACAATTATATTATTTAAAAATTGTTGATTTAAGATAGAGGTTTTTTACTTTTTGACTATATAATACAAAAATTACAAAACATAATACTTATTGCTTCATTTCAAAATGATTACAATCATACACTACCTACTTATTAAAAATATTTTATAGAAATCATTGTATTCAAAGAAAAAGAATTTTCTGCTTTAAAATTAGTAATTATTATCGATGTCTGTGCTTTTGAATCAAGGGAAGAAACAAATAATAATTAATGGAAGTATCAAGTAAAGTGTAGTTATTCTTGGCAATATGGAAAATGTCTAGTCACCAGTAAAAGGTATAATGTATGTGTTCTAAAACTGTATGCTCCGTTAAGAGCCCGGATTACCCTCGAAATTCTCATACATACGTAATACCAAAATCATTTTGTCATACGAAAGTATTTAACATGTTTGAGTTATTTTTCAGCTTAAAATAGTAATTGCCTAGGTTCCTGAACAAAAATGAACTTCAAAATATTTAAACAAATATTTTTTTTATGTGTATTAATTTTTTTACACTAAAAATAGAGTAAAACACAAAAAAAATATATACATAAATATTAAATTTACTACAAAATATTTCAACTCTAAAAAATATTTTTTAGTATTAAAATATTTTGTAGTAAATTTACTAATTATTTATAAATTTTTGAGTGTTTTACTCTATTTTTTCTATATATTTTATTCTTTTAGTACATTTTATAATAAATTAATTTGTTACCTTTTCAAGAAGCTGTCTCAAGTTATCGTCGTCGAAAGGAAGAGCGCCAACCAGCAGCGCATAAAGAATAACACCACAGGACCATACGTCTGCTCGTCTTCCGTCATACTTTTCACCCTAAAGAACAAAATAATTATGAATTAATGTTTAATTTCAATTTTAAAACCTTTACGAAAACAATCTGATTTTTTTTGGAATTTTTGTTTGTTTCGGTGTCTTTTTCTTCCTCTTTTTTAATTGTTCTGGTTGTCAAATTGTTTTTTTTTTATATATGAAAACCGGTGAAAGAAAACAATCTTGTTTTTGAAAGTTGACTTCGGCACACAAAACTAGTGCTAGAGATCAACTACGATAATATGGCGCGCCCCTCAAAAATCAGGGCTTCATAACGTTATCGAATAACAGAAAAAATATCGTTACGTACCGTTATTTTCATAATGGTAGCCAGATAACGTTATTTTTTTAACGTTATCTAGTAAAATAACGTTATATTTACCGTTATTATTATAACGTTATTTTTTTCGTTATGGCATAACAAAAAAATAACGTTATAATAATAACGGTAAATATAACGTTATTTACTGGTATCAGGTATGCGATCGTGCACGGTGCACCAAATCTCACTCATATTTAAAATGTAATAAGCATTCTCTGTGAAAATACAAAGAAAAAAATACACCTTAAAAGCGTGACTACGCTTAGAAAATTTTCCCGCCTGTCATGACTTTCTTGACGGACTATAACGTTATTAAAGAACATATATTTACCGTTATAAATCCTATATAACGTTATAACATTTACCGTTATTAAATACATTTATAACGTTATTTCTAGTATCGGTTAGATTTTCATAACGTTATCTATGCCCTTGAAGCAATAACGTTATGAAAAAATAACGTTATTTGAAGCCCTGCTCCAAATGACTGTTTCAATGTGTGTAGTCACATCCTTATGAAAGAGTTTGTATGTAGTAAGTATTCAACCAATCACAGTACACGTTATATTTCAGTTAATGTTACTTAACTAATCATAACTAGCCTACCGCGCAAGACAACGCACTTCAAAGGTTTTGACAACGCACTTCAAACGTTTTGAATTTTGGAGGGGCGCGCCATATTATCGTAGTTGATCTCTACTCCGTACTCTCAAAGTCGCAAGTCGCAACTCGCAGTCGCAAGACGCAGGTCGCAAGTCGCAACTCGCAATCATTCATGAATTCATGACCTAATCTGTAATCAAAATGTGTATTAAAAATTAAAAAATCTGTGATACAACCTTAGCTGTTTATTTTTATTCATAAAAAAGTTAACATGACAGTCAGAAATGTCAATTGTCATTTGTCAAACGATTTTCAACGAACGTCAACGAAGTACGAACGAGTAACGACCGTTGTGCTTTGAAATAAAAAACTAACTGACCGGTAAAAACTAAAAACATTGAGCCATTTAAGATAATTACTAATTGTGTGTGTAAATTAAATCAAGATGAGGTCTGCGAAATCAAAACAACGGATTAACGACATACGAACCCCAGCCCGAAGTAAGCAAAACTTATTCCAAGGTGAAAGAGATCCAGTTCAAGTTTACTGTCGATTGCGGCCCATGCAAAGAGATTCCGACACATCATGCATAAAAATAATATCGCCCACAACGGTGCTAATGTCTCCGCCAGCTACAGCGTTGAGTTACAGAAATGAAGGTAACAGAACTATGAAATACACGTTCAAAGAAGTGTTCCCGCCCGAAACGAACCAGCAAGAATTGTTCGACAAAGTCGCTCTGCCCCTGGTGGAAGGTTTGCTGAAGGGTAAAAATGGTCTGCTTTTCACATACGGAGTCACAGGAAGCGGGAAAACATTTACTATGACCGGTGAACCCAACAACTGCGGTATACTACCAAGGTGCCTCAATGTCATCTTCAAAACAATAAACGAAGTGCAAGCACACAAGTACATATTTAAACCTGACAAAATGAACATGTTCGATATTCAAAGTGAAGCCGAAGCCATGCTGGAAAGGCAACAGGAGCTCCACAAATTCAAAAGTGGCAGGAAGAATAACTCTAACCCAGATTTAGCAATGTCCGATACGGAGCTCACTAAAATAAATGGGATAAATGAAGATAATCAGTATGGTGTTTTTGTTTCGTATGTGGAGATCTATAACAACAGTGTTTTTGACTTGTTGGAAGATGGTCCTCCCATCACTAAAAATCTTCCTGTTAAAATAATAAGAGAAGATGCAGCCCACAATATGTATGTGCATGGTGTTACAGAAATAGAGATTAAATCTGCTGAGGAAGCTTTTGAAGCATTCTACTTGGGACTCAAGAGGAAAAGGATGGCCCACACAACTCTTAATGCGGAGTCCAGTCGGAGTCATTCAGTATTCACCATTCGTCTCGTGCAAGCACCGGTAGATGAAATGGGGGAGGCTGTGATTCAAAACAAAAAGTTTCTAAATATCAGTCAGCTGAGTTTAGTTGATTTGGCTGGTAGCGAACGAACAAACCGAACGAAAAATACTGGCCAGAGGTTGAGGGAGGCTGGAAATATAAACAAGTCACTTATGACATTGAGAACTTGCCTGGAAGCTCTAAGAGAAAACCAAGTTAATGGGACCAATAACATGGTACCATACAGGGAGTCTAAGATCACACACCTGTTTAAAAATTTCTTTGAAGGTGAGGGCCAAGTTAGAATGGTAGTCTGTGCAAATCCAAGAGCAGAAGATTATGATGAGACCCTTCAAGTAATGAGATTTGCTGAGGTAGCCTCGGAGGTAGAAGTTGCAAAACCACAAGTTAATGATATTGCAGCATCAATTGGTTTGGTGTCTGGCCGCAGAAAAGCTAACAGATTATTTAATGCTGCCAGAGACAACATTATGCAAGCCGATGCAAAGGATCTAGAGTTGGATCTAGGACTTGTTTATAGTCTTGGTCCAGATTTCCCCAGCCTAGAGCTGAATAGCTCTCAAGCGAGTCACATAATAAAGGAATTAATGGCTCATCTGGAAATGAGACTAAGCAGACGTGAAACATTGAAGAGAAGTAAGGATATAAAGGATGAGAGATTGAGGTCAAGTTTATTGGAGCTGGAGAAAGAGTCTTTGGAAGTTAGAAGTGAAAATGTATCTCTCCGAGGACAGCTAGCCTCGGCTGAAAGGAGAATCAGAGCCCTGGAGGAAAGGCTGACAGCTACTGAAAATACTTCCCTGTCTCATCAAAGGAAATTGGCAGAGTTGACTGACTACACTTCCAGCCTTAAAAGGGAACTGCAAGAGAAGGAGTTGCTTCTTAGTCAGAACAAACTTGACAAGGAGAAACAAAAGAAGGTCCTTGAAAGGAAATATCACAACAAAATAGCTGCAGAACACGAGAAAGCTAAAGAAATACATTCAGAGAAAGAAAGATTAAAGAATGCCATTGAGGAGAAAGAAAACCGTTTGAGAATTATAGCTGAAGCCCTAGGTGGAGATAGGGGTGATCATGATGTTGGTACAAAAACACACGGAGACACAGGAGCCCAAACTAGAGATTTCACACCTGGATCTACCCCAAGAGCTTTGCCTGCCCATCTTTTGACGCCATTTACCACTGGTCATCATGGTAAGGAGACCAAAGATACTCCAACGTCTCGCCGCGGCGTCGCCGTAGCTAACCCGAGACATCGTCGCTCCCTGTCTGCCGACGGCAGGGGCTGGGTCGAACACGCACCAAACAAAATAGTCCCAATGGGCACAGTCATGAAGCCGAGCATCACCAACAGCAAATATGTTAACAAGCTCACAAACGTCAAAGATATTGCAAACCCGAAGCTGTCAAAGTATTGTCTCGTATCTCAGGAACAGGATACAGATGGCGAGCTCGAAACCAAGCTGTACAAAGGGGATATTGTACCGACTTGTGGTGGAGGAGCGCAGGTCATATTCAGCGATGTTGAAATGCTAAAACAGTTCTCCCCATCAAAGGACAGGGAGTCGCAGACAAACAGAACATCTGGGTGTGCCAGGCATTCTGGCAAAAGACGCGACACAGGTTTCTCCCCACCACAAACACCATCCAACACAAGCAAAAAGCAAAGAGTAGATGATGATTAAATCACCTTAACATGTAGTATTAAAATTATGTAGAGTTAATAATACAAGCAATTTTTTTTAGTATTACAAAACCAAATTATATTCAGTTGATACAACTACAATCAGTTTTCATAATAACTTATTTGTGGTGTAATATGATATTATTTAGTATTCTCTTAGTTACAAAAGGCAGTGGGTTTGAAATAGATCATTTATTTGTTAAAATCTTGTGTGTAATAAAAGCAGCAAGTATTATTGATGTATTATAATACTCAATGTAATCTTTTGTTTGGCTCTAAACAGAGCAACTTAAATATAATCCTCTCTTTAAGAATCTCAACTTATATAAATGAGGTAAATCACCATGTATACTCTTATTTTCATGATTAACAAACTAGGCAATAAGTAACTAATTCTTTTGATTATTTTTATGAATAAGAGGAAAGATTTTGTTTGAGTAGTATTAAGTTTTTTTGTACCTTATATCCACCTACCTCAGGATCATAATACTTAAAAAGAATCTTAAAAGAAAAACAAAGTAAAAATTTTGTTATAATAATAACATTGAGTAACAAAAATATTAAGTTACGCATTTATTATTTTAGCCCATGTATTTCGAGCAGCTGGCTTGTATAATTTTGGTAACTGTTATACATATTTCTAAACTTTTGTATTTATTTAGCTTTTTAGTATTTTGTTCTATGATTTTATTTGCCTTTGATGAGACAAGGTGTTTTTGCGTATCTTTAGAATGACATGTGATTTTCTAAACCAAGAATAAACTTGACATGTATGTACTTAATTAATATTAAATGGGTGTACATTTTTGTCGCAATTTGTAATATATTTTATAAGCTTACTTTGTAGTAAAAAGTTGGTTTATTAATCCTGTTTTATTTGGCACCCCATTGTGACATCTAGATGTAAGTAATTTAGTAGTAATAAGTAATTACTATCTCCATGATATAAATTAATTTTGCTGATGTTTAAATACGCTGTTGGAAGTAAAAACCTGTTGTAAAATATTTATTAGGTACATTCAAAAACTTTCTTTCCTTGGTTTTGGCGCCCCTAAAAATGAAGATTTGGCGCCCGTGTGCATTGCACATATTGCACATATTATGGCAGTGCAATGTGCCGAAGGGCCTGGGCCGCACTAAGATATATTTAACTAATACTTTAATGTGAACAGATAAATATTATAAGTAAGTATGGAGTTTGTGTCAAAATCTTCAATAAATTAAAGATGAGTAATCATTAAGTCTTCGAGTGAGGCCATAAATCTTTTACTGTAGAATTACTATATTCTAATTTTTTTATTTAAGGTGTAACCGTTAAAAATGGGGATTTTGGTAAGTAAGTACTAAGTAACAGTCCGGTGGAGGCGGAGCCGTGGTGTAAGCTCACGCGATCCCGCGGCCCGCCTAGGTCGTGGTGGAGTGCCGCCGAGTTTTTAGTGGGTAGGTAGGGGCTGCGCCCACCTTTGGGGCGCAGCAGAGACTCACATGCTTGTGGGCCGATTCCCCCATCCCGCCGCAAGATGCAAGCATTTTCTCGGCGAAAAAAAAGTACCTAACAGTGTCTATGTAATGTTAGGGCCAATTCACACCGGAATGGCAGCGGCCGGCAGCGGCGCGAAGAGCACTTTGTGTGAAATAATTGTAAATTTTATTTACATATTTATAACTACTAGTATCGCTTGAAAACTTCAAAAAGGGCTACTAAGGGCCGATTCACACCGGAATGGCAAAGGCCGGCAGAGGCGGCTCGCGTCTGCCGGCCACTGACGGAACATGATGGAATTGGTTATTATTGCACTTATTGCCGAAGAAGAAGTAATATTTTAACTACTAGTATCGCTTGAAAACTTCAAAAAGGGCTCGAGGCGACGCCGCGCGTCCGTCGGCGGAAACTGCTCGCGGCTGCCAGCGTCCGCGCGCGTCGCCTCGAGCCCTTTTTGAAGTTTTCAAGCGATACTAGTAGTTAAAGTATTACTTCTTCTTCGGCAATAAGTGCAATAATAACCAATTCCATCATGTTCCGGCGGTGGCCGGCAGACGCGAGCCGCCTCTGCCGGCCACTGCCGGCCTTTGCCATTCCGGTGTGAATCGGCCCTTATTATGCTAAACTCACTCTAATAACTTCAGGGCAGGCGTAGTGCGGGCTGCCGCAGGACGTCTCCAGCAGCGAGCCGGCCGGCTGCAGCGACGCCATGCCGAAGTCCGCTATCTTGATGTTGTTCCTCTCATCCAGTAGCAGATTCTCCGGCTTTAAGTCTCGGTGGCTGGAAAATGTAAGTCACCAATTGGTTAAGAGGGCGACTAACCCAAAAAATCAAACATCGTCCTTATCTCTCTTCACACTCACGCCCGTCTTTCATATGCCAGGTGAAAAAGGACGACGCGGATTCATCGTCAAATTAGTTTTTTCTCAATAACTCGATAAATATATAACGTTTTAAAAATCCACTAGGTCGGTTTCTCAATCATAGAATTTTATACAATGTGTTAAAATATTAACTTAGTTCAATGCACGTTTATGGCAATAAATGAAAAATTCGTAAAAATTAGATTCATCTTTGTGATTTTTGTCTATCGAGAAAATTTTAAGTTATCGTGTTTTTGCTCAGATCTAATTCTTGGAAATATAACGTAGTATCTAATTTTAGAAAATGAAACAATTCGGGGCTTATTTTCAAGTATAAAAATGAATTAAAAATCAAAAATTTTGGGTTAGTCGCCCCCTTAAGTACCTTGAAGAATATAGTAGTTTTGTGGATTCGTAAATAATAAGTAGATAATAATAGCTGTCAACTGTCGTCTGTCGAACACAATATTCCTTAACGTTTAATTAAAGGATACACGCTGGCCGCTACCCTTGTTATGAGCCATTTGGGGCGTGGTGGGTTCGAATTTCGAAATCAAAGATAACTTATTTATGGCGAACCCAGCGACCTTGGTACATACAGTCTCATTTAAAATTCTCGCTTAGTTATCTAAGTATTTGAAATTTAATATTTTGCCACTCAACTAAAACCTATTATAGTTACCGAAAATTACATATTCTAAAAAAAATGATATTTAAGTAAAATCTCACCAAATAGAATGGCTATGACAGAAGTCCAGCGCGGATATGATCTGTCGGAAGAACCTTCGCGCCTCCTTGGGCGTGAGGCGGCCCTTCTTCACCAGGTAGTCGAACAGCTCCCCACCGCTCACGTGCTCTAACACTAGATACCTGGAAAAAAGATACATCTATAAACAGTAGCGGCGTTAGGGTGGGGCGACGCCGGGCGACCGCTTAGGGCGCCGGATAAAAAGGGTCGCTGAAGGCAGACAAAAGGGGCTCCAAAAATTTTCAGTACTACAAAAACACTAGCACCCTGGGCACCGACAGGGCGATGGTAGTGCTAATATCAGCACTTCCTATTTTTATAGGAAGTGCTGATATTCTATAGAAATTAAAAAAATTTCAAAAATTCGTTTATCGCTAGTGAACGGCCGTAAATTCTTCGGAATAAAAAGTATCTTGTGTCCTTTCTCGGGACTCAAAGTATCTCCATACCAAATTTCAGCAAAATCGATTTAGTGGTTTGGGTGTGAAGACAGACAGATTATTTACTATTATAATATTAGTATGGATGCAAGACTAATTGGCTGGTAGATCCACGCACAACCCAAACTCTCTCACAATCAGATACTTAACTTTTTTAAATGAAGATTTTCACATAAGCTCATTTTATCAAATTCTCCATTAAATAAAAGTTAAATACTTAATCATCATCTGCAATTTTACACACGTGTTCCTCTTATGATGGGGGCATCAGTGAGAGAGGAAGATTAATAAATAGAGGATCAAAGTGTTATGCTAAAAATGCTCCTTATGCGGACAAAGTCGCTTGAAAAAGCTAGTCGTAGATAATATATCTATCTAAAAATATAGATCTTATAATATACGGAGTAAGCCTTGACCCACATTTTCAGAGCAAGGAGCCGTGCCAATTTAGAAAAAGATGTGTGAATTTTTCCGCGATATCCATTTGTTACTTGTTAAGTAAGTCCTTTTTTTAGTCTCTTTCGTCTTGAATTAGCAAATAAATAAAGCTTTAAGAAATTAGAAAATTCTAGACATCTTTTATTTTTAACTTATTAAATTTCAGCCAGTAATTCTACTAACGTTTAAAAAATATCTAGGACTTTAGCCCAATGTCTGATGTGTCTGGAGTCAAGACTTTTATTAATTTGGCATGCCACCCACATACCTTCCTTATCCCAGCCACGAATTTTACTTAACCTCCCTAATTATAAATATATAAATATAGCTTCAATCCACACTAATATCATAAATGCGAAAGGGAGTCTGACTGACTGTCTGTTACCTCTTCACGCTCAAACCGCTGAACCGATTTTGCTGAAATTTGGCATGGAGATACTTTGAGTCCCGGGAAACGACATAGGATACTTTTTATCCAGAAAAAATGTACGGTTCCCGTGCGAAAACGAATTTTGGCGCAACGGAGTTGGGGGCATCATTTAGCAGCACATAAAAAAGTAAAAATTGCAATGCGGGTACTCACAAATATTTCTTATTCTCGTAGACGTCAGAGAGACCGAGCACGTGCGGGTGTTCTATCAGCTTCATTATCGCTATCTCCCTCTCCACCTGAAACAGAAGATGAGTTTAAGATTTTTCAAAGATAATGAAATCAGAAATTCAGAATATTAGTTTTTATCCGACTTCCAAAAAGGAGGAGGTTATATGTTTGGCTGTGGCTATATTTTTTTTACCCACTGAGATACAAACAAAATTTAGAATATCACCTGTTTATTGACGTCTTAACGGTATGAAAAAAATACAATGTACTGTTGAGAAAGGCGTCTATAGTCTATATTAGTTGACCAACAAATCTTGGTAATAAGTGACATTAACAGAAATATTACTTGTACTGTGATTGGTTGAATACCTACTACATACAAACTCTTTCATAAGGATGTGACTACACACATTGAAACAGTCATTTGGAGGGGCGCGCCAAGTTATCGTAGTTGATCTCTAAGTCTTTCGAAATTTTATATTAGTACTTATTAGATATAATTTAATACTAGTCGTGTACATCTCACTATGAACTTCATATCTATTCCCTGTCGTTTTGTTCGCAAAACTTAATATTAATATTTTAATATGGATATTGTGATGCCAAAAGGATTTATTTACGTGGGACGTATGCACTAAGGTTGATAGTCTACAGAAAATCCGTTGCGATGGTCAGCCCACTCTCCGCCCACACGGGAACGGAGTTTTCCAATTTTAATTTTTTATGGCGTTGATTGGATGTACTGTTGGGCTTATGTCAGCACGGACTCTTTGCTATAGAAGCTAGTTGAAGCTGGTCCTCACCTTCATGAGCACGGACTCTTTGCTATAGAAGCTAGTTGAAGCTGGTCCTCACCTTCATGAGCACGGACTCTTTGCTATAGAAGCTAGTTGAAGCTGGTTCTCACCTTCATGAGCACGGACTCTTTGCTATAGAAGCTAGTTGAAGCTGGTCCTCACCTTCATGAGCACGGACTCTTTGCTATAGAAGCTAGTTGAAGCTGGTCCTCACCTTCATGAGCACGGACTCTTTGCTATAGAAGCTAGTTGAAGCTGGTCCTCATCTTCATGAGCACGGACTCTTTGCTATAGAAGCTAGTTGAAGCTGGTCCTCACCTTCATGAGCACGGATTCTTTGCTATAGAAGCTAGTTGAAGCTGGTCCTCACCTTCATGAGCACGGACTCTTTGCTATAGAAGCTAGTTGAAGCTGGTCCTCACCTTCATGAGCACGGACTCTTTGCTATAGAAGCTAGTTGAAGCTGGTCCTCACCTTCATGAGCACGGACTCTTTGCTATAGAAGCTAGTTGAAACTGGTCCTCACCTTCATAAGCACCGATTCGCTGAGCTTCTCCCGGTTGATGATCTTGATGGCCACCTTCTTGCCCGTCACGCAGTGCACCCCCAGCTTCACCAGACCTGAAACAACAACGCAGAATTATTGACTACCTTATTTTTATTAACAGGTTTTCACTTTTTATTAACCCATCAATCCCCAAGCTGCACCCGGATGCCGCATAACAATTGATAATCTATTGTGTCTGCGATTCATACGATCGAAGTATTATAACATTATTTATTAACACGTTCTCACTCTGTATTAATCGCACTCAATTATAGTTCTAAAATTAGAAGGTCACAGACGGCAAGTTACGAGTAATACGAGCTATATAATTTTGTAGTTGGGTTATAGTTCATCAAATATATAAAAATAGTATCTCAACTCTTTAGGGGATAAGAACCAGAAATGTGTAGAGATTTCTAATCTCCTAAAAACCCCTTTGTGGTCCTTTTAATTATATTCTAGAATATCGGTCCTTTGGTATTTTGGCCCTAGTACCTTACTACTGATGATTGACTTGCATCTTAACAACGACCGCAAATATGAGAGTAGATATCTGGGCCGCGTCCCCGGAGGCTCGACGTGCACCACAAACATCTTCAACACTATGTCAACACTAATTAATTATACTGTCTATTGCGGCTCAGATGTTTGCTTAGTTGGATTAACCACAAACATAAACTCTTTTGCCAAATAAAATGTTTTCTGCGTCACGGAAGAAGATATCTCGAGATATAGATAGTCTCGTTGCCTATAAATAGGTACCGATGGTCTACTCTTTTACTGTTAGTACAGTGTAAGCACTTATCACGGCTAAGAAAACTTTATGTTATTGAGTATACTCGATCAACTAAAAAAATGTATTCGTAGAAGTACAAAGGAACTTTTCGTTCAAGTTTCTTTGAACGTAACTGAGATGATGTTGTTAGTAATATAAAAACGTCGTTATAAATGTGCATTCATTGACCATACAAAAATTTTAACAAACTAGCGCTACTACGGAACCCTATATTGCGCGTGGTACGACACGTACTTGGCCGGTTTTATTTAATTAAAACACTCAAAATATTATTGTTCGTAGACATGTTACCGCTAATGTGCGTAAACCAGTTAGACTGCAGATTAACAAGGTATTCTGCAGATTACCTGGGTGAGCTAGTTAAAGTGCAAAAAGAAACAAAGGTATAAATTCTTATATTTTACGTAAAATTTTACTTCACTAATAAAATATAACAGTTCGTATCAACTAGAATAAAAGCAATCAAAACAACAATAGTCTTAGGTTGACAAGATTACGTCAAAGTTTTTAAGACTTTTACGAAGGAAGAGAACACACATTTTCTAGGTAAAGTGCAAAAACAAGCTTTATCACACTTTAACGCATGGTATCAGGGAATCTGCAGATTACCTAGGGCACGTTATTACGTATTCTGCATTCTAACGGTAACAGAATATATAATATTACTAAACGTATTCCTGCTACCATACGTAGCACTGCTACGCGTTCGTAGCGCGTAGCAGTGTCTACGACGTATTCATGCGGCATAATATTTGCAAGGTTTTATGTATTCTGGAATATTCCTATGTTTTTTATTTTGTCTTCTTTTATTTCTAATTTGTTTCTATTATACCCACTTTCATAATACAACGTTTGGTAAAAAATCATTCAGGCATTATTTTCTGTATTTATAAAAAGGCTCTAACTTAATTAAAAAAATTTCTTGAACGTGTTTGGTATGGCCGAAAATATCGTGTTTACAATTTTTTATTGGTCTGAGGTTTACAAGAGAAACAAAGGGAATATTTATAAACCATCCCTTCCTTATATTGTGAATGATAAAATCTATTGTAGCTTGGTTTTCGTTTTACATTTTTGTGTTACTCATTTACCCGTAAATAGAATTTAATTAGAGACATTGAAAGGCTTTGTTTATTTTTTCACTTTCACGGTAAGCTTATAATATTCGTTTAACTGTCACGCCATTTTTTAGAACATGTCACTCATACTGACACCTTATTTGCGTCTCTGTTTTATTGTTCACGTTCTAAGAAGTGTAACAAGGAGAGAAACAATAATATAAGCTGGCTTATATTGTTTATATAAAGTATGAGCAGGTATTAGGTCGTATTACGACGCCCATTTTGGGCGTTTGATAGATGAGAAGTTGTAGTAGTTATTATAAAACTAATATTATAAAATCATGGACGTATAAAAAAGGGCGGACGGAGTCCCACCATACACATAAATGTGTCCTTCAAAGTCGGCCAGCTGACTGCATGTACACGGTCCGTACGTACACATCATTATGCTAGTCCATACCATTTGACAGGCCTGAGAATGTGTGCGTGGCCGACTCTGTGTTTAATAAGACTCCGTCCGTCTTTTTTTCTACATTCATGTATAAAATATATAAAAGTATGTCGCCCGTTACCTCTTCACGCCCAAACCGCTGAACAGATTTTGCGTAACGAAGTTACGAGCGTCATCTAGTAATATTATTTCAAGAAATATCAATATATTAAGAAGTTTTACATATTTAGGTTTTACAAGTAAATACATTTATGTGAACGCAGATAATGAGGCCAATTTTCGTTCCTGCCATCTTAGTTCGATTCTTCATTCAGCAAATTAGTTATGAAAAAATATTACTTTATATTAATGTTTTAAACAAATTAATTCTTTAATTTATTAAAATCTAGAACAATCAATAAAAGTCTTAAATAAATTGTTAGTAAAAGACTAGCTTAGAAAAATAGAAAGTCTATTAAAGTTAGACAAAGTGTTTGTAAAAGTTCCGAGCGTTGTCCGACACTGAGCCCAGGCTTTCTGAGCTTTAGTACACAATACTAACATACTATACTTGTATTAAAACTTTAATCATACATCAAATTTCGTAAGACGAAGGTATTTGTATTTGTATTGTATATGTATAATATTATGTAGTATGAGAAAAATGTGCTCAAATTTTTACACTGTTGAAATTAACCGATTTCTCCTATGATATTTTTCTCATGTTTTTTTTTTAAATCCGGCAGTAGAGATGCACTGTCGAAAGCAGATATTCACCATGGTCTCAAATAAACCCGACGTGAAATGACGCTTATGTTGATAGCGAGGATACAGGAGACCGAAAGCGGTAACCACTGAACCCTTTGATATGATCTCGGGCTAGCCCAAGGGACCTTCTAGGGCCGTTTGGTAACCCGAAACCAAATTAACTAGAAGGGTTAAAAGATATTCATGTCCAAGTCAAGTGGGATACGACACCAAATTCTAATGATAATAAAATGTTTTTTAGCTAATCAAATAAAATGTTTCAACTATCTTAAATATGTTTTGCTTTTCATTGATTTTTAAGAAAAATATAAGATTTTGCTCAATAGAGAAAGTTTTTTGGTATTCGGAATTTACTACTAACTTAAATACTATTTTTTTTTTATGAAATAAGGAGGCAAACGAGCAAACGGGTCACCTGATGGAAAGCAACTTCCGTCGCCCATGGACACACGCAGCATCAGAAGAGCTGCAGGTGCGTTGCCGGCCTTTTAAGAGGGAATAGGGTAATAGGGGAGGGTAGGGATGGGAAGGGAAGGGAATAGGGGAGGGTAGGGAAGAGGATAGGGTAGGGGATTGGACACTCACTCTGCGAAACACAGCGCAAGCGCTGTTTTACGCCGGTTTTCTGTGAGAACGTGGTATTTCTCCGGTCGAGCCGTCCCATTCGTGCCGAAGCATGGCTCTCCCACGTGTATTTATAAATAACCAAGCAGTTTTGTTTTTAATGTACTAATCAGTGTCTCAAGACTACCATGCGGTGTATGCCGTTTCGTCTTTTAAGTTAAAAAAATAAAACAATGATATATGCACTGAACAAACATAACTCATCTTCCACAGGAGCCAGGTAAAATAGCATCATATTTTTCAAATGAAATTAGTGCTTATGTGCTCTCTATACTTCTATCGGCGACATAAATTATAAGTATAGACTTTTTCCGGTCGTTCAAAAAGCCATTACATGTAATGGCGCTGCAATCTGACAGGCAAACGGCAGCAGAGGGGCAGGCGAGAGGCAGACGAGGGGCAGGCGAGAGACTTCGTCAATAATGCAACGCGTGACCATGTCCGTTACACTTTGCACTCGAATTGTGTGCCTCTGTGACGTACATGGGTCCATTTTATGTTTATTTTTAGCTACAAAGCTAGTTTGAAAAGTGTTATTGCGTAGGCAATATATTAAAAAAAGCACATAAATAAATTATCTCGGAGACAGAACACTAAAAAAACCCTTGCTATACTAATTAAATAGCTTACCTGAAAACATTAGACTGAAACCTAATTTATGTACTAAATTTAAAAGGATGTTGAGGGAGTTTTTGTTAGGGTTGCTTTAGTTTTGTATCATAACGATACCATAGTATAGCAATATTCAATATTGCTATACTATAATTAATATTTCGATCAAGTTTCGATCAAGTTTCGATCAAGTTTCGATCAAGTTTCGATCAAGTTTCGATCAAGTTTCGATCAAGTTTCGATCAAGTTTCGATCAAGTTTCGATCTAAGTTTCGATCAAGTTTCGATCAAATTTCAAATCGAGTTCGAGTTAGAGTTACTCTCTAACCGTCTTACGGTTTTTATATGGTTTTTCGATCAACACGAAAATCTGACGCGAGTTTCACAGTTTTTACCCATCCCACAAAAGTGCTCAACGCCGCTAAAGAAGTTTTCACTTCAAAAACTTTTAGTTTTCAGTGTCTAGCATGACCATAAATATATTTCTTATATTAAAATATACATAACAAAATATTGCACATATAATATAATATAATTTTAATTATAACAGTATTTTAATATTATGTGTTTGTATGTTAAAAAAAAACATTTGAGTTCAAATCGTAGCGTCGCTACGCGCACTCTACAGCGTAGAGCTGCTACAGCGCGCTACGACTGAACACCTACGTTCTCTACTTATTATACCACTTACTATTATTATCTACCACTTACTTAATCTATACTTGATAATACCAGATATATAAGCCAGATGATGAAGTAGAAAAGTTAATGTTTGTTCAAATTATAAGGGAAAAAATGAGTATGTAATATTATATGTTATAAAATGTTAGTTATCTGGTTCTTCCGCTCACGTCTTCAATTGTAGTTGTAGCTTATAAAGAAATTATAACATATTTGCTGTGAGATCGTGATATGTATCTAGTCGTGCCATGGTAAAAACTGGAAAGAACAGAAATGTTAAATCGACAACAAAACCAAAATACCATCAAATCACGAATCAAACAACTTAAGCTTGTTCCTATCATTAAAACACCGACAATAAGATGTAACATGGGGAAACCTCATCCGAGCACAGCAATATTTATTTATCGTGTACATTAGTCGAGTTGGCGCGCTGCCAGACGAGCTAATGCGCTCTCGAGCGGGTCACGAGTGCGCCGCGGAGCGTTATACAGAACCCAGAGTACCGCCTTTGAATATCAAAGATAGAGGTTTCCCACGAAATCCCCGGGGACACTTTTATCGCCTTAGATCCAGTCCACACGGCGCGTTGTGTCAGCGTTGCGTCGACGCAGCGCTGACGTTGTTTTACATACAAATAACCAAGGTGTTCACACGGCGCGCTGCGTCGTCGCAACGCACACATGACGGACAGCAGCCCCCGAGACGAAGCGGGACGGACTGCTTTGTAATAACGCAGCGCTCGTGTAGCCGGCTATGCGTCAAACGTCAGCGCTGCGTCGACGCAACGCTGACACACGCGCCGTGTGGATTGGCTCTTAGTGGCGTTTGTATCAAAATCGGTAGTGTTTTGGAGTCAATAAGTAATGGGAATAAATTTTTGTATTTACTAGATGTAATATTTTACTAGATGACGCCTAAAACTCCGTTGCGTGGAAATTCGTTAATCGCGCGGGAACCGTACATTTTTCTGTAACAAAACTTAACTTTCTGCTACGCACAGTAAAACTCTGAAATGAATTACTGTCGAGTGTCGCCAACAGTATTTCCGGACCAATACGATCCGCAAAGCTTTAAGAAAAGAGCGTATTCCCTCTTAAAAGGCCGCCAACGCACCTGCAACTCTTCTGATGTTGCGAATATCCATGGGCGACGGTATTTCCTTCCCATCAGGTGACCTGTTTGCTCGTTTTCCCTCTAATTTCATATAAGGAAAAAAAAAACTATCCTACATCCATTCCCGTCTCTTATCTCCAAAGCGAATTTCATCTCCATAAAATGTTCCATGCAATATCAGATTCAAATGCTGCATGCATTTTTTGAAACGACCTTTGGAAATGTAGCGGCTTATGAAGTTATCAGAAACGTTCTCGGCAAACGCGTGACAATATGTGACTGACGAATGGAATCACTGTCACGGAAGAGTTAGTTCAAACTGACGAGGCGATGCAATGAATTTTGGAATGAGTCATTCAAAACTGAACTTTATTTACTACACAAGTTTTGGGCTGCCTGTTCCAATTTTGAACAGCTCATTTCAAAATGCATCGCATAGCTTCGTCATATTGCAATGTAAATTCGCTTACGAAATTCCAAAACTTCGTATCTTTACAACAATTGATTCTGATAATAATAAATATGTACTCATACAATACAAGTAATAATTTTACTAAATGGGCGACTGCAGGAATTAAAATAAGCAGGCAAAGATTGTATAATCTGTATGAAGAAAAATGCTTTAATAATAGTGTACCATTTAAAGAATACGTTAAAAACTATTCTAAAACGTTTAGAAAAGTTTGCAAAGCTGCTAAGGCTATGTACATAAAGAAAAAGATTAAAAATTCCAAAAATAAAATTAAAACTACTTGGAAGGTAATAGCTGGTGAGACTGGAAACGTCACCTGTCGTAGCTCGGATTTTCAACTGTATTTTGAAAATAAAAAAATTACCAACGATTTAGAAGTTGCGACGGCCTTTGAAAAGTTCTTTGCTGACATTCCGGTCTCAACTACGAAAAACTTGAACTCCTCACCTGCAGCTGCTGAAAAACTACTCAAAGATAATGTAAAGGAATGTAATGTCAATTTTAAGTTTAAAGAGATTGACCCCAAAGACATTATCGATACTTTTAAATTATTAAACATTAAGAACACCACTGATCTTTGGGGCATGTCTACAAAAATTATTAAATCAATAATTGACATCATAGCTCCTCATCTAGCAATGATTTTTAATAACTGTATAGAGAATGGTGTTTTTCCTGACTTAATGAAGCACAGCAAGGTTATACCTTTATTTAAAGCGGGAATTAAGTCTGATCCGACAAATTACAGACCTATATGTTACCTATGTATGTGTATGACCTATCTCTAAATGTTTGCATCTACCTCACTATCTCTGCAACACCCTAAGGTTTGGCTGGAAAAAAATGCCACAAGGCATTAAGCCCGCCTTTGTGCTACAATGTGCAAAAAGTTTTTAAATAAATAAATAAAATAATATATCTATTTTACCGACTCTTAGCAAAATATTTGAAAAGATAATTTTAAAACAGCTATTGGTACGTTTTAATTCAAATAATTTATTACACGGAAATCAATACGGTTTTACTAAGGGTCGTTCCACAACGGATGCTGGTATAGGTATTCTATGTAGTATATTTGAAGCTTGGGAGGAATCGCAGGATGCCTTAGGTGTCTTCTGTGACCTCTCTAAGGCCTTCGACTGTGTCGAACACGCTACATTAATCAGGAAATTGCACCACTATGGCATAAGAGACTCAGCACTCAACCTTTTGACATCTTACCTCAAAAATAGGACTCAAAGGGTTGAAATTAATAATAAGAGATCTAATGGAACCAAAATAGAATTAGGTGTCCCACAGGGATCTATTTTGGGCCCATTTCTTTTTCTCATCTACATAAATGACCTACCTTATCTAGTTAAGGACAATGATAATGGAATAGTACTTTTTTGCTGATGACACTTCACTTATTTTTAAAGTCAGACAACAGTCTAATTACGACGAGGTAAACAGTACTCTTTCAAAAATAGTACATTGGTTTAATGTTAATAACTTACTTTTGAATTCTACTAAAACTAAATGTTTAAAGTTTACTTTGCCCAATGTACGGCAAGCTCAAACCAATGTACTATTGAATGATGACAAAATGAATTTGGTGGACACTACTGTGTTTTTAGGTATTACACTAGATAGCAAATTACAGTGGGATAGACTCAGTTCTGCAGCATATGCAGTCAGAAAGATTAGGGAAATTTCTGACGAAGACACTGCACGATTAGTATATTTTAGCTATTTTCACAGTAGAGTGGCATATGGTATCCTATTAAGGGGAAACGCTGCCGATATAAATACTATTTTTGTGCTGCAGAAGCGAGCTATACGTTCGATTTACAAAATGTCTACATTTGAATCTTTGAGAGAAAAGTTTAAAGAAATTGGTATTATGACAGTAGCTTCTCAATACATTTTGGATAATGTATTATATGTTAGAAAAAATATATGTAAATTTAAAGCCAAAGGTGACATTCATTGTAGAAACACCAGAAATAAGCACAAGCTAGATTTGCCAGTGATCAGACTTAGTAAAGTCAGTAAATCTTTTAAAGATCAATGTATACGCCTTTTCAATAAAATCCCGGAAAACGTTCAAAATTTTTCCATTAATAAATTTAAGAAAGTAGTCAAAGAGCGTTTGTGTGTCAAAGCCTATTTATAAGGTCAATGATTTCATAAACGATGACACATCTTGGAAGTAGGATGGCTGCTTGCAAGGCTACTTCCACATTATTATATGACTTACAATAATTATGTAATTTAATTATTAATTGACATTGTATATTTTTAAGTTACAAATTTTGTAAATTTTATTTTAAAAAGATTAATTTTTTTCTCACTTTTTTGGTAAAAAGTGGAACCCCGTGTGAGTTTCTTACGCCGGTTCTTCTCGCCGGGATAGTTCCCGAACCGGTGGTAGGCACCAGTAGTATCAACGTTCTGAAAGTATTTTTTTTAAATCTATTCAGAAATAAAACAATTTTTATTTATTTTATTTTACTCCTTAGTATGTTTATAATACCATTTAGCCGAAACTTTTTCGTTTTCGCTTCGTTATAGAATCGCCGATCAAAATGTATGGAATTGACATAAGACGAGTCGAACGTCAACGTTATATTAACGAACGCTTATGTCAATTCCATACATTTTCATCGGCGATTCTATAACGAAGCGAAAACGAAAACAGTTTGCCAGTTAGCTCCGATTTGTAACTTCTATCGAATATTTAAACTAGCTGAGTCCGTATCCCAAATCTTGAAGTGCTTAAAATAGTGAACGGGGTTTTAAAGTCGAAACTTTTATCCTAAAACCGATACAAAGGGGTACGAAGATTTTGGCCGACCTACTTGTCCACCATTTTGTTTTTTTGTTAAATCGCGTTCACGAATAAGTCTTTGAAAAATGGATAGCTAATATCAATATAACATGTCGCGTGATGACAAAGTGCAATCTAGCTCAAACAATAATTTTTATCAACTACATACCTAATGAGAAACTCGCGACGCGACGGCTTGTTACAGAGTGGCTACTGTTTCATAGACGAGAAACCACTTGGAATAACCGTGCCTTAGAGTTGCAATATCTTAAATATTTATTTCCAATGGTAAAACTTTGGCAGCTCATATCTTCGAAATGTGACACTTTACGCGGTTTTGTCCAAGATTACTTTTTGTTTGTATTGATGTTACCTATCCATTTTTCAAAGAATTATTCGTGAATGCGATTAAAAAAAAAATATCAAAATGGCGGACAAGTAGGTCGGCCAAAATCTTCATACCCCTTTACAATCTTAAGTTAACTTTAAACTGTTGTAAGAGGCAAAAGTTGAACTAAACTTAACCTATCTATTGTGAACTACTCAATAAGTTAATCTTGTATTAATAGGCGATATTGCGCAAATATCGGAGCAGAGGACGCTACTAGATCTACAGAGTTAATAGAAATATCCGATATGTTGCACACATCGTATCAAAATATTGACAGAAACGTTGTCAAACGTCGACCAAAATGTTTGTTTACTGTTAGACCTGGGGCCAGTGACAGATTTTCATGACCAAGTCCCTCCCAACCGAAACTTCGTAAAATGAATAAAGGACTTATAATATAAATACTAGCGACCGTCAGCTGCGACTCCGTTGGTGGGTTGGGCAGCCTCCCAAAGATGAAGAAAAAAAATTTTTTTTGAGTCATTTCCTCTCATTTGAAAATTCATCAGAGTAAAGTTTATGTAGTATTTTGAAAGAAAAACATAGTCAGCTGATCATAACACGGTGGATTATACGTCAGCTGGCTCCTTAAACATGAAAAAAAAATTTTTTTTCAATGATTTCCTATCAGCTAAAAATTTACCTGGTGATCGTTCATATGCTACTATGAATGAAAATGAATGTCAGCTTGCTGTATCTCAGTGGAAAGTTTGTCAGCTGGTTTCTTGAAATTTGTAACGCAACAACATCTATGACCTACTGAAACTTATCAGCTGACGACTTTTCCCTTGACTTACAGCTAGCTGATTTTTTTTATTGTTTACTATCAGTATTTTAACAATCCTCTGATAAATTTTCATCCGGGAGGAAATAACATTTCTTATGTTATTTGGCGGTATGCTTAATTTGATAGCTTTGATAACAAATACAGTGTGTAACAAAAATAAGTGATAACACTTTAGGGTGTGTACGTGTTCCTTGTAGTAGTTCACTGTGAAAGTAACAGCTCTGAAAGATTTTTTTTTTCACCTTTGCATGGGCAAGGGCCCGAGCGTCACGAGTTTCCCCGTACAAAAGTGAAAAAAAATTTTGGTCTTTCAGTGCTGCTACTTTCACAGTGAACTCTCTACAAGGTACACGTACACACCCTAAAGTATTATTACTTATTTTTGTTACACCCTGTATAAAGTTCAATATTGGAGAAAATGTTGGGATGAAAAAATTAATTAAGTATTGAATAATTTATTGTAATTAAGTATATTCAACACTTTTTGGCTTGTGTCGCCATAAAGAGATTGAAAATAATTAATTTTTATTACTTCTTTAATAAATTAATTGAAATAAAAGTTTATTAATTGAAAAAATATGTCATAATAAATTATTCAATACTTAATTTACTCATACCAGCATTTTCTCCAATATTAAACTTTATATTTGTTATCAAAACTCTTAATTTAAACATACCGCCAAATAACATAAGAAATGTTATTTCCTCCCGGATGAAAATTAATCAGAGTACTGAGTATTGTTAAAATACTCTAGTAAACAAAAAAAAATCAGCTAGGTGTAAGTCAATTGAAAAGTCGTCAGCTGATAAGTTTCAGTAGGTCATAGATGCTATGCGTTACAACTTTCAAGGAACCAGCTGACAAACTTTCCACTAAGATACAGCAAGCTGACATTAATTTTCATTCATAGTAGCATATGAACGATCACCAGGTAAATTTTTAGCTGAGAGGAAATCATTGAAAAAAATTATTATTTTTTCATGTTCAAGGAGCCAGCTGACGTATAATCCACCGTGTTATGGTCAGCTGACTATGTTTTTCTTTCAAAATACTACATAAACTATACTCTGATGAATTTTCAAATGAGAGGAAATGAATGTTTTTTTTTTATTTCTTCATCTTTGGGAGGCTGCCACTGCCCACTGCGCCCACGTAGTCGCAGCTGACGCTCGCTAGTATTCATAGAATAAGTCCCTTATGCATTTTACAAAGTTTCGCCCGGGAGGAAATCATTGACCAAAAATTTACCTGGCTCCCGGGCCATGTCGATGCTGGTGCTGCCTCTAGTGTGAATTGCAGCAATGTGTCTTATTATATAATTATCAAGCATATAAAATTGTCGTGTCGCGGTATTTGGTGCCAAACTTCAACATGAGGCTGAAACGATGATTATGAAATTTTATGTGCTCGTCGGGTTAGTATGAGAATTGGCGAACATCTATTTTTCCTTACGAACATAACAAAATTCGGTTATTGCAGTTGCATTACATATTTTACTTATTTATATAATACTAGCTGTCCCGGCAAACGTTGCTTTGCCATAATATATTTGCCATATTATTTTATTGAGGTGACTAAATAAGTATGTCACCATGGCAACGTCGATCGCTATCCCGTCGCACAAACAATGGTCGCCGTCAGTCTCAGGTTGTAATAATTTACTATTATTTATTCATCAATATAAAAAGTAGCCAGTAGTCGATTCTCAGACCTACTGAATTATATGCACAATGCATATATTTGGTAAAAATCAGTAAAGCCGTTTCGGAGGAGTACGGTAACTAACATTGTGATACGAGAATTTTTAGATATATAAGAGAAGATTATAATTAGTATGGATAGTATGGATTTTCTTAGGTTTCCCAGCATTTTCTAAGGACACTGATACTGTTTTCCGTTGTTTTTAGTTAATTTTCCGGCGGGCGCGTTCACAACTCATCGCCATAAAAATATATTACCCCGAGAGCGGCCGCTTAAGTAATTGACAGCTGTTGTTTCTGCCCCAGTCTGCGCCCACGTTGTTGAATACTACGACTAATTACTGTACTTGTTAATTAAGTATTAGTTATGTGAGTCTCGACACAGGTTAGACGGTCAAATTTTTAACCGACTTCCAAAAAACGAGGAGGTTATATGTTCGGCTGTGGATTTTTTTTGTATGTTCAACGATTACTCCGCCGTTTGTGAACCGATTTTCGAAATTTTTGTTTTGTTATATTAGGTTTCACTCCAATTTGGTACCATGTTCATAAAAGTGGTGACCTGATGATGGGATCCATGAGTAATCGAGGGAACTCCTCGAAATTTATATGGAAACATATGGTGATTTTGGTTTTATGAAAAGCATCCTAAGCATATGCTACCAAAACGTAAGATTTTGCACCGAGGTATACTATGGTTCCGAAGTTTACAAGTTTGGGGGTTTAGGCGCTGTTTTAAGAACTGAAAGCATATGCTACTATGCAAATTACATTCATCATCATTATCATCATCATCATCATCATTACCACGTCAGGGTCACCAATGTCACCAAATTCAACCTTATCTCCAGAGCATAAGGCACACATTTGACATTACTCCTGAGAAGGCGCGGCGGCGCGGGCTCGGGCCGGGTACTATGCACAGAATACAAATTACTCACGGAGGTACTATGTGCGCTGCGTGTGCGACAAGTCGAGCGAGTGCCAACCTATTGAAACTAGTCCGGTGACCGGCTACTTAGCACGTCACACATGTTCACTTCGATTTTTTTTTAATGTATTGTTTAAAATTATCTGCAGGCTGCAGCTGATATTATAATATTTTGTAAGTGTGACTGTAATAAGATACGTAGAATAATATTCAGGTGTATTATTCTACGTATAGTACGCGTTTGCTTACTAGGTAACTAAAAAGAGTGAAATTATTATTTTTAACAAAAAATTAAAACCGACTTCCAAGGTAAAACAATAATAACATCCTTATAATATGAACTAAAAAGTATTAAGTAATTATTCCTATCTAATAGTGCCTTTTTCCGAATTCGGCTAAAACTCAACTATTTCTGTACTCAATCTTCATAATTTTGAAGTCGGTGCCAGTTCCAAAAGTTTCAAATATTCTGTCAGAGAACAGAACATTCATCTGGTACCGACTTCAAAATGAAACTACTTTTTAGTTCATACTATAAGGATGTTATTATTGTTTTACCTTGGAAGTCGGTTTTAATTTTTTGTTAAAAATAATAATCATCAATCTGATCCATCAATCTGATTGACGGAATATTGATGGTTATAAAAAGTTTATATTAAAAATACGATCAATCCGTAGGTTAGACGATCCAATTTACGTCAATCTTTAACGGATTGATGGATCAGATTGATGAAAATTTGACCGTTTAACCTGTGTTTAAGTAATTCCTACATAACACGTTTGGTATGTAGGAAGACGATCATCTAAGCTGGTGGTTTTAAGATTGAATATGCTGGGGGCCCTATTTTTCTCTCAACTTCGCCATTTAAGCGGGGAGTGTAGTATCCTGGGGGTTTTAGTGGGGAGTCCCGCATACCCCGGCCGATGTCCCCAACATTTTTCCATAAGAAGGTGGTCTTAAGGTTCCTATATACGAAAGGCCGATAGGTTCTGTCGAACGGATCACAGACCGACTTTACCGGACTCTTTTTGTGCATTTCCGTGTATGTGCACGAGTCCTATATTAGGACTCCTATTAGATTGGTCTGTGATCAATTCATCAATCCGATCAGTCAGATTGATCGGGTATCCAGTATAATATGTGGGCCTTTTGTGTTCTTGTGTATTGGCATTTTCAGACACGAGGACTGGTTTCAATAAATCCAACCACAAAATTTGCGTGGGAGGCATCTTTTTAATATTCTCTGATTCTTCTTATTTCAAGCTCCTAATAATTATCCGACCTGAAATTTGAAATTGCTAAGTCTGAGGCCCTAAAAATCTATATATAGAGTTTTACTAAGCGATTTCAAATACCAACTATACAAAAACACAATATATTATTGTGCTTTATGTAAAGTTGGCTATTAATTTTCCTTTATCGTGTTAGATCTGTATTTTGATATAACCGTGTTTAGTTTATCTACATTGTTTATAGCTGTTTCATATACCAATGTCAAGTCAAATAATATGTTTGGTACATCTCAATGTTGGTAGTGAACATACCTAACTTTTAACATAGAGATCAACTACGATAACATGGCGCGCCCCTCCAAAATTCAAAATCTTTGAAGTGCGTTGTCAAAACGTTTGAAGTGCGTTGTCTTGCGCGGTAGGCTAGTAATTATGATTAGTTGATCAACAAATCTTGGTTATAAGTGACATTTACTGAAATATTACGTGTACTGTGATTGGTTGAATACTTACTACATACAAACTCTTTCATAAAGATGTAACTACACACATTGAAACAGTCATTAGGAGGGGCGCGCCATATTATCGTAGTTGATCTCTACCTAACTTTTCACAGCTGTTAGGTATGTAATTAAAATCGTGACTAGCGACTATATTTCAAACTGAATGCTAAATCGTTATGTTTTCAGCCCGTTCAAATATTTCTGCTCTACAAAAAGAGGTAAAGTTAGTGTTTAAAATCAAGAGCACTAGCGACATGAAACCAGGCCAATAATGTATGAACTAGAAATTATGGCCTAATTTTTTTAAAGTACTATTATAATGCACTCCAGGCACGTCAGTTTCTTAAATGGCTTAATAGGGATTCTAGAAAATATTGTTACTGTAGTTATAGTCGTGAAACATGGTACGAAACCAGGATATAAAAATTATAATAGTCGAGTAGTGTGATTACAGATAAGTGAAGTTATTACTTTAGAGAGCAAAAGGATGCAGTAACCTGTATTTGCACGAGTTTGACTCCAAAGGCTTGTTCTATTATGCTGGCACTTCACATGGTTATTTGTATTTGCTATTGGCTATTTGTTGTATTTGGCAACATTATTGACGAATACGCAAACAAGCAAATAAAGGCAAATACGACCTTCCACACATCGAGGTCAAATACCAAACTTACTTGATTTTGTTTACAGTGCAACAAGGCTTTAAATGAACGTGGGTGGTGGCGCTGCTCGTAAAGGAGAACTGTCAAAAATGATGTTTTTGTATGATGGCAGGCTGCCATCATACAAAAACATAATTGGCAGCGTTAGTTCCTTTTTTCGCCACGTTCATTTAAAGCCTTGTCGAGCTGTACTATACGTAGTATAGTATCTCATATTAGTCTGTGGCTGTACTTGCCTATTTGACTCTTTTGATGTGCGTCAAAAACCGACAAACGTACGGATATGTGTATTTGGTATTGGTCATATTTGTCAAATAGGCAAATAAGGCCAATACTTGTCAAACATACCATCTACACATGGTGATTGTTTGGCGAATACATCAAATACGCAAATACAAAGAGCCATGTGAAGTGCCTCCATTATAATATAACATTTGTCAAACACTTCGAAAACACACGTTTTGTTTCCGTGAAAATTTTGTTTCATTTCACGATTTCGACCATAGAATTTGAAAAACCGATTTACCTTGCTAAAATCAATTTACTCTTCAAGATGCCTTTTTTAAAAGCACCATTGGCTTCATGGCTTTTTAAGAACATAATAATTGCAATAGTGCAATGTACAGGTCATTAAAAAAATCGATCTGAAAAAGTATGACGTAGGCATAAGGCCGGCAACGCATCCGCAGCTCTCCTAATGTTGCGAGTGTCCATATGGGCGACGGTAGTTGCTTCTTTTCTGGGTGAGGAAGTTAAAATCTTCTGCAGCCATAATAATATGCAGCTGCTTAAAGCATCCGTCATGGCTTACTCGTTTTGTCTATGAAAATTTTATTACAACGATTCTGGAATGAACTGTCCAGTAGTATTTCCGGACCAATACGACCTGCAAACCTTCAAGAAGAGAGCGTATTCCCTCTTAAAAGCCGGAAACGCATCTGCAGCTCTTTTGATGTTGCAAGTGTCCATGGATCTCTGTAGTTGCTTTCCATCAGGAACCGTTTGTTCGTTTAAACTTTGGGGTTAAAGTTTAATGTTGCAAGTGTCCATGGATCTCGGTAGTTGCTTTCCATCAGGAACCGTTTGTTCGTTTAAACTTTGGGGTTAAAGTTTAATGTTGCAAGTGTCCATGGATCTCGGTAGTTGCTTTCCATCAGGAACCGTTTGTTCGTTTAAACTTTAACCCCTTATTCTATTACAAAAAAGGCAAACTAAAAGAGAAATTCTGAAGCCACAGCACTTACCAGTTTGTCCCTTCCCAAGCGTCTTCTCCAGTCGGTAGGGGCCGACATACTGGTAGGCCTCCGGGGCCGCGCTGCTGCCCTCCATCCTCAGGCCTGGCTGCTCATCATCAGGCCAACCCCATCTTACGGCTACTTCACTAAATACGGACGGTCGAACATTCTCACACTGATATTACGTTAATATTTTAATTATGTATAAAGGATATTCATGCCTCGAATTTATACTTTAGTAAAAAAATTATATAGTCTTCTGGCTAAAAAAAATCTGGACACTTTTAAGATTACCTACTTATATTTTTAAGCAAGTATGTAAGAATGTTTTAAAAAAAAACATTTAAAAAAAATAGCCTGTGACTACCGCTGTAACATTACTAATCTATTGACATCTTTTTTGTTAAAATTGGACCAGTAGTTTAGCTGCTTCAAGAGCACATACATACATAAACAGCAGAAATAAGCACTCTTCACTGTAGTCGTCTAAAATATGAAGCACAGTATAATAATATAATATTTTACGCAACACACGTTGCTAAGTTGATGATGATGATTCGCACGCTAAAGCAATCATATTTGAAATTGGAAAGTGCTGATAGAAATATTAAAACCGTCATATTGTGTCATGCTGGGGCTGTGGCAATAACGTGCTGTTTGAACAGTAACCGGAGCTGGACGGAGGCCAAGCTTTTAACATATTTTTTTCGTATTTGATGCCGATAGGCTTTGGGTCAAGTGTCTTTGGATGCTGAGATTTTGTTTTCGACTGAATTTATTTGATGAAAGAGATTGTTTGTGGTAATGATATCGTAAAGATCGCAATCTTTAAATCTGCAATTAACAATTTAATTGCAGATTTTTATCGACTTCAATAAAGGAGGATACTGTTTATATTTTTCCAATTTTTCGGCAAACTCTGATTCCGTTATAATCACTTCGGTAATAGTGCGTATAATTATAAAGCTATTATAAAAATATAGATATTAATTCACATATTTGAAACCGTTTCCTCGCGTCTAAATAGAGAAGCAAACTAGTTAGAATCCTCTTTACGCCGCGCCCTTATATGTTATTTTTGCTCCTAATTAATGCAATCTCCTATATAATTATATCGTTGTAATAGTGGACGATACGTAGAACATCTCTTTATTATTAATTATTTAATGAGGTAAAGCTCTGATGAAAATTATCCTTATCTAACCTTAAGATTTCAGGTAACTTGTGCCTCGAAACTTGGTAAAGTATTTAAGTTGTACAACTTTGCTCAACTTACTGAATTACCGCACAAGTTTTCACGATACTAATAGTTCATACTTGAGATTTTCTCCCTCATGAATGAGATTTCGTAGAAAACCAATAAATTATGAGAACTCGCCATTTAGCCAAAACTTTTTCGTTATCGCTTCGTTATAGAATCGCCAATCAAAATGTATGGAATTGACATATGGCGTTGACGTTCAACTCGTCTTATGTCAATTCCATACATTTTGATCGGCGATTCTATAAAGAAGCGATAGCCGATAAAGAAAAGATCTTGGCTCACCCCCCAGACCCCTAGTGAAGACGTTTTCTTTATCGCATTCTTCATGTGAAATCGCCGATCATATTGTATAGAATTGAGTTTTGACATAACATAAGTCGAATGTCGACTTTATTTTATCGAACGCTTATGCCAATTTCATTTTGATCGGCGATTCTAATAAAAATCGACAAAGAAAACGTCTTGGCTGGGCCCATGTATATCATCTCATCAACTGCAGTTCATCAAACTTACGTTAACATCATTTTGATGACAGTTGCTTCTACATCCTATGTCAACTATCGACTTGCATGTCACTAGAGCTAATAACTACTTTTGCGAATAAATATAGTAATAATAATAGAACACTTTTAAAAAAATGAAAATAAGTCCTATTTCTATGCGCCTTATACTGAAATCTAAGGCTATTTCAACGAAACCCTGTAGAGTGTAGGTAATAGTCGTAGGCTATTTCAATAGAATCTTCAAATAGTCGTAGTCAAAATTCATCTGGACCCTGGTACAGTTTTAGACTATTTCAACAGAACCCTGAAATAAGAAGAAAAATAAAAAGAACCCAGAAATCCTTTCTTATTACATAGAAGTCTAATTACTTACATAGTACATAAATAATAAACAGCTTATAGCAATATTATAATTTATAACGGTATCCTCGCGCCGCCCAGAAGTTTTATTATAGAAATAATTACTTATTTGTTTTCTCAGCGTTTTTATAGAAGAGCCTTTGTTTTAATTATGCGTAGGTAAAGCCTGTGTTTTGTTTGATAAAACTTATGGGGAATGTGTGAATACATGTTGGTTTATATCCCACATGTGAACTTCTCTTGAATTTGTTTTCAATCCCAATTTCGGAGAACGCTAATTAAAGTTAAATAAACATATTTACATAACTCTAGTTATTCGTACCAAAGGAAGTTCCATTCGATAATGGACTTAAAAGGAGAGTATTGTAGAGTTCCAATTTTGAATTTAAAATTTTGTGTTTTTAATAAAATAATTGACAATAGGTAATATTATAATTTATAATTTACAAACACGCGTTGGTAAAAGCTATATCTTTATCGCGCACTGCGATTAACGTAGAGTAGGTAAGTTTATATTTTTATTTCAGAGTTCATTATAAGATGTAAAGCATTGCAATGAATGTGTTGGTATTAAAACACGATATAAAGACTGGGCTTTATTCGTTCTCATGCAGCCTCTTTTGTAACGAGGATTAAATTTTTATACGGTTTCTATTTCCGCTTCATTTAGATTCCAAACGTACTGAAGGTTCTATGTAATGAAATTGATGAATACGTAATTTAATCAGTGTTTGTGATGTTTGTACGAAGACAGATCCCAACAATTACCTTTTATTAAAAGTCGGTTAAATTCTGTTAAAAAGCGATTAGGTAGGCAATAATAGTCACAAAATTTTATTAATAGTAGTATTAGATAGGTACGTTTGTGGTAGGTGCTGACAAATAGCGCTAATCATATTTCGGTATGGCTTTTGGGCATTTAAAAAAAAATAAGACCAAAAGATAGTTTAATTCTTTTTTTCTTTAAAACCATCTGTCGTTAAATATATTCTATGTACAAAACGGGAGAAATGTACGAAGAAGGATCGATTCGTCGAGTGTCTTAAGTGTTTTCTGCAAAACAATACTACTGGTGTCACTCGAACTCAGCATTGCTACGATTTGACGATCGATATAGGTACCTACCCCACGTTTGACAATTTTCACCGAAATATTAGTGGCAGAGGGATTTCCACGTCTTATCCAGGAATAAATGAAAAAAAAAAGAAAAAATAATATTCAAAATAGGAAGACGCGTTCCGAATTTAAATTTTTAAATCGGCACATCGAAAATATTTTTTTACCGTACAAACTTGAGGCACTGAAATCCTATTACTATTTTATTATCGTTTCGTAAAACACCCACTATACGTTACCACTTATTAATATTAGCACAGATCTAATAATAACACTAGATTCCGCACAAAATGTTTCGCTGACGGAAAATCAATATACGTTAAACATCATCCGTAGTGTCCGCGAAGTCGCGCGAGTTTTGCTTGGATCAAAGCACCGATCTTAGGGAACATTTTAAACAATAATAAAAAATGTTTTTCACTGGATAATAATTGTTACATAATAAAGGATAATGGTAAATGTTTTTGGTATACCCCGTGCGCAGCGGTCGGCCGCCGTCGGGTTAGTTCGTGCGATTTTGACTGGGGGTGAAGTGAGTCATTAGCCTCTGAGGGGTTGTTTTGCGTTCCGTTCCACGCGTGCGTGTTGACCCTCTTTTTCCTCTTTCTAAGTTTATTAAAAACTAAAATTTATTATTCTCTTTTTATATAATTAAAGTTTTGTTATTATTTAATTTATGTATTAACGACTAGTCTTAATACTACTCACACGTATGCTTTTTTATCAACCTACCTAAAGCTACATTCCTAATATGACCTTACCTACTTATCAGTTTACGAGTGTTACCACACCAGAAACTAGTTTATAGCCTAAGGGTCAATTTACTACGAAACGACATGCGACGCAACGGTGCATCATAGCGTTACAAGATCGGAATTTCAAGCGGTGGCATTAATTTTATATTGTTCTTAAATCTTACGTATTGTCAAGTCTCGCCTCGTTTCCCTAATAAGGATTGCAACTCAATAAGCAAAAAAACTGCTGGCCGATTCTGTATCGTACATTTGTGAGTTAATCACTGAGTTAGTAACTAAAATGGAGGAGTGAGTAACGGTAAGTCTCACTTTTGTATGCAAGTGAATACAAAAGTGACACTACTAAGTACTAACTCAGTGATTAACTCACAAAACAACGATACAGAATCGGTCTGCTGATCTCCTGATTGTCTGACAAGTAAAATGATCCATGCGTCGGATGGGCATGTAAAAAGTCGGTCCTGCACCTGGTCTCTCGCCTGCAGTCGTATCGGTCGTCCGTCCCACTGGGTTATGAGAGTAAAAGGAATAGAGAGTGCTCTTGTGTACTGCGTACACACTTGAGCACTATAAAATTACTCCTGCGTAACTGGCCCTTTTTTCAATGAAGCCGGCCACCGTCACCGAAACCGGTGTGTGATCTTTTTAATGTCTAAATAAAACCTAGGTCTAATTCTTACTCTGAACTTTTCTAAGAAGTTTTATTTTCTTTTAAACTCTTCAAACAGGGATAAAAATAATACGCAATGCCATCTGTTGGAGAATAGTAAAAACTACATTATACTCTAGAGTCTAGCTAACCAACCACAAACGCGAGGTTTCAGTTTCCCCCTTATGTTTTTATAAACCATCAATCACAGATGACGCTCTACCACCGTTAGGCCGCGCTTCCACTGACACGGAGCGGATCGGAGAGGAGCTTAGCGGTGCCGAATTGACCAATCACCATGCTCGAAATCTTCGCTCCGCTTTGCTGTCATTCCGCTAGAATAGCACTATTGGTGTACCTATTCGGGCACCGCTAAGCCCTCTCCGCTCCGCTCCGCGTCAGTGGACTGTGGAAACGCGGCCTTAGGGTGAAGTCAAATGAGCATAATTTGTGAGTTGTGAGTCGCAGAATTTCGGCTGGCAGAAATTCTGCTGCATTCAGTTTCATACTTGAAAAGCCCTGTTGATTCACACGAGCGTAATTTTGTGAGTCATGATTTGTATGACAAAGATAACGCGACTGAAATTCTGCGACTCACAACTCTCAAATTACGCTCGTTTGGCTTCATCCCTTATTCACACTATAGCCTGGTCGAACGACATGTTCTTTTTGTTTAGCGGAAGGTCAATGACCTAATCTACGTGTTTGGCGATTAGGCTATAGGAATAAATTAATGAGACACGTTAAAGCTCTCTCGATATGGAATTACTAAATAATGACAAAAACATGGTGAAGTAAAGACTATTCTAAATTAATATATAAATATATAAAACACAAATTAATGATATAATATCAAGCAAATTTTTTGTGAGTAGGTTCATTTTGATAAGACGAACAACATTTTTATATGCGAAAAATCTCGAAAGTGGTAGCTAACAGAGATAGAAAGGATTTCATACTTTGAATTGACGGTCCTAAAAATATATGGACTGATTTATTTGTAGGACAATGTTATTGTAGGACTATTATGACTATTAATAGTCCTACAATAACATGTTATTGTAGGACTATTATGACTATTATTAATAGTCCTACAATAACATTGTCCTAGAAATAAAGCAGCCTATGACTATTAATCTATAAATATACAAAAAATTCTCGTAAAAAGCTCGTTGGGGTTCCGTTATAGGGGTTCATGCCCCCCCCCCCCCCTAGCAGCTGACATCCTAGGGGTACGCCCATGGTTATGTAATCAACAAAACTTGGTTGACTACTAAACCCTAAAAAGGAACCATAACAAGCTGATTTTTTGTATACGTATTACGTACATTTGTAGACACAAATACAAATAGAACAATCTATATTTTAGGACAGCAGTCCCCAACCTTTTTTTCATGCGGGCCACAAACATGTTTCGGTCTTGGTGTCGCGGTGTTCGGTGTTGTAAAATTTTTTAGGGTTAAAAAATAACATTCTTCTAAATTAACGATTTAAAAGTTGAAAAAATTTAGCGACTATCACATAGACTACGTTATTTTGCCGTTGGGCGTGAATTTCAAAATTGTTTAACATCATGCGGGCCACAAACAAAGTCCCGGCGGGCCGCGGGTTGGGGATAGCGGTTCAAATTAAAGTATGAAATATCCTAAAAAATTGTTCTAGGGCTCCCGTGCTATAAGGGAGATCGCAGACGGCACACTTTTTGTGTGATCGAGTCTGCGGCGCACATACATTCTGCAGGTCGCGGCCATGCAGAATGTACCAAAGAGGATATAAACTGTATACTACGTAACAAGAGGTCGGACTTAGAAGAAAAAAAAACAAACATCCGTTATTTTTTTTATTTGAAACTAAACTAGAAAATTTTAAGTGCAAAACCTTTCACTCTAAACATACCAAAAATTAAAAAAATAAAAATAAAAAAATGAGCTCAAATAAATGTTTTATTTCAATAAAAAATATTGTACATAGCTAAATAAATAGACTAATAAGGTAAATTAAACAATAAAACAGATTTAATCCACAAGCTTTTGTTCGAGTCTGCGGCGCACATACATTCTGCATAGTGGTGTTCCTAACGGCTATATTTTCATAGCGCGCTAGATGGGATACGCTACATTTTTCAAACGCGCTATTTTTGACGCTACGTTATAACGAATTTCAAGCGCGCTAGTTTTGACGCTACGTTATAACGAATTTCAAGCGCGCTAGTTTTGACGCTACGTTATAACGAATTTCAAGCGCGCTAGTTTTGACGCTACGTTACAACGAATTTCAAGAGCGCTAGTTTTGACGCAACGTTATAACTTATAACAGTTATAACGAATGAAATCTCGATTCTTTCAAGCTCGCTAGTTTTGACGCTACGTTATAACGAATGATACGTTATAACGATCGATTGGACACGTTGTAAAGTTACCGACGTTACTGAATTCTTTCGCTAATAATAATTATAACGCGGTGGGTGAGTTAATATAATATAACGTGTTTGTTAGATAACTTAGAATAATATAATCGTTTGAAGAAATTATTATTTATTTGGTTAATTTTATTATGTTTGAAATATTTAAATTAAAATGATACAATATAATTATATAATAATATTATATTGAAATTGAAAGGAATCGGTTTATGTAAGTACAATTCTTTCTTTTATAAGTTATTTAAATGGTTTTTAATTATTTTTTTATTTTTTGGTAATATACTTAAATTATTTTTACATCTTTTTTAACATTTTATTTACTTACATTTAAAAATATAATAACGTATCCAGATTTAGAAAAAATACATTCACATGGAACGGAAGTTACCATTATATTACAGTACAGTGCTCTTCGGAGCAGGGGGTCAATTACTGATGATTATAAAACATTATAATTTACTTATGCACGTAACGCAACACTGAAAAAATTATGACAGCCGAATTCACCCGATTTGGACCCGAACGACACGACAACGAACCAACGAAAGTCGCGACTCGCGCGCGATCGGCAGCGCGAGCGGCGCCGCGCTAGGTCAGTGACCGCGCTATACGTTATAACGTAGCGTCTTATGCATAGTTTTATAGCGCGCGCTATTCGTTGTGAAGAAATAGCGCGCTACTTTTTTCAGCTATACGTTATATTAACCACCACTAATTCTGCAGGGCGCGGCCATGCAGAATGTACCAAAGAGGATATAAACTGTATATTACGTAACAAGAGGTCGGACTTAGAAGAAAAAAAACAAACATCCGTTATTTTTTTTATTTGAAACTAAACTAGAAAATTTTAAGTGCAAAACCTTTCACTCTAAACATACCAAAAATTAAAAAAATAAAAATAAAAAAAATGAGCTCAAATAAATGTTTTATTTCAATAAAAAATATTGTACATAGCTAAATAAATAGACTAATAAGGTAAATTAAACAATAAAACAGATTTAATCCACAAGCTTTTGTTGATTTCTATTAATAATATTACAGTACAGTTTTATGTATTTTATTTATAAATATAATAGAATAGCTGTCTATGCTACTCTACTAACTACTTGATTGGCTTATACAGTAAACTCTATATAGGGAGGGGATTAAAGCTGCGCGTCCACCAGGTCGGAATCGGGACGTACGGTGCGGACGGCGCGTCGTGTAGTAATATATTTGTCAGGCGCAGAATGACGCTCCAGTACTTCTAGTGCAGTTCACAGTAGTCAATACCATAAATACAAAGCAACAAATCCGTCCGCGCGTACCTACGCTCCGATTCCGATACAGTGGACGCGCACCTTTATACATACACACTTAAGTATCATTACTTTGTTTTGTTACACCCTGTATACGATAGCTGAAATCTATCGCGTGGGCTCGCTCATAATCCCATACCTTCTTTCTCCTCCTAAAATCTCCATAACAGCTATTGCTTGCAGACTAAAATGTTGCAAACTAGTATAGGGACCTAAAAATCTGAAATTAATGAAACATTTTTCATTTACTACATTTCCATACAGTTTACATAAATTATTAAGTATACTTATCAACCTTATGTATTATTACAATAAAACAATATACACATTTTAACATTTTCCAAATTAACTGCACACTGATATACATTATAATATTTTCTATGAAATAATAATCTATCTTTTTCATATTAATATAGTTTAAGTTGTAAATTATTGTACAATTATGCAAATAATACTACGACATACTTTGTATTAGAATTTAGAACACGGTATGACATAGTTATGTTTTGCATCAATTTATCAATTTACGGTTACATTTACATTTTACAATGGCTTACCTTTCGTTTTTCATTAATTAATCCACTTCATTTACAATTTTTGTATGAGTTGCTACAAAATAATTTTCACAAAATGAAAATCAAACTTTGAATTTTAAACTCCTTCGTCTTTTTTCTGATGTAGTTTATATTCTCTATGGTCTTTTTTATCAGCCAATCACAGTCGACCTTGCACAGATTATTGGATTAAGTTTAGTAGCTACGTTTAAATTTGGAACACAATTTTTTTTGTTCGGGAATTTCGTCCACCTGGAATGTATGTGCGCCGCATACTCGATCACACAAAAAGTGTGCCATCTGCAATAGTAAACACGCTTAGTACTCCAACATCGCAACTTTATCCACCATCTAAATTCTAATATATAAAATTCTCGTGTCACGGTGTTTGTGCGCGAACTCCTCCAAAACTGCGCAACTGATTTTAATGAAATATTGTATATATTATGTACATTCGTTAGGCCTGAGAATAGGTTTTTATCTACTTTTGATTGAAATTAGAAATTATTTATATGGAAAAACAACGTTTACCGGGTCAGCTAGTCTCGTTATAAAAAATAAATATAGTAACAACGTAGTAGATCTCTCTAAGGTAGTGTAAATAAAAAACAACATAATTTTCAAATATATTTCAGTAATCAAAATATAATAATAGGCTTACATTAATAGTTACAGGTCGTATCGCATCGCCTCACTGAATTATCGAATAAAGCAAAGTTTTGGTAAATCATAACAAAAGGAAATATTATAATAAAAACAAAAGCCGGCTATCTGCAGGACTGAAGTACACGAAATTCTATCTAAATGCTTTATAACTCTAAACTATAGCCCAAATCACGAGACGAGAAGCAGAATTTCATTTATAAATATTAATAACATTAATACATGAAATTTCGAGCCTTGATTCGCCACTTGGACTTTAAAGGTGAACGCAGATTTGGCCGCACCGCACGCACCGCAGTCGCCGCATTCGGAATTCTTCATATAAAGAATGTAGAAGTTGCGAAGACTGCGGCGCGGGTAGGTATGCGAGCTTGCCTATAACTTCATATAAAGAATTCCGAATGCGACGACTGCGGTGCGTGCGGTGCGGCCAAATCTGCGTTCACCTTAAATAAATAAATGTCATTATTATTACCGAGAAATAACATTATAAATCGATCTGAAACAAATAAGCTGCCTTAAAATGCGTATAAATATCTTATATTCAAATGACTTTTTGTAATCGAAACCTTAAAATAATCAAAATCTAAATCTTAAGATCCTAACCATAAAATAAGCCCACAAATATACTGAGAAGTCGATTAAAGTCGCATTCAGTCGCACAGATAACAACAAGGACCAGACAAAATATTTACAAGCAGATAAAATACAATTTTCATAGATTAAATATTTTTTTTACATAAAATTAGTGCATTTATTCACATAGTGATCATCTTAAACGTAAAACATAGTCTTACGCTAACTCGTGAAAATTACTTATCATTGTGCATACAACACGGCCCCGTCTTTAACCCTATTTATTATCTTCGGTTATTTAATTAAATTAATACTTTTCCACCTGTACCTTTAAATGCGTCTTAGAGTATTCCGCTACGTATGTACAATAGTCTTTTTTCGGCTACCTTTATACTTTTGTTAATATAGGTCTGTAGGTATAGGCAAGCGTCGACGTATCAAACTTACACACTATTATAGACCGTTGGTGCTGTATGTCCCTGTTTGCTGAGAACTAATCAAACTAGTTAATAATAATTAATAACTATTCGTCTGAGGCAGTGGGGTCAAAACCACAGGTAAAAACGGTGTAGACTATTGTAGAAAGTCGAAAGATATAAAAATTGTAATCATATTTATTATTTTTCATTTTCGTTATCTTAAAAGCTTTGTCCACACTGTGCCTTTTTCTGTTCGTCAAGGGCATGCGTCATAGCGCAGTCAACAGCGAACGTGAGGCATGCCTGCGACGCATGCCCTCTGACCGTATCCAAAACTTCAAAAACACTGACCTCTATATGCACTGGACCGGCGATCGCTATCAATAAAATGTTCCTATTTGAAAGTCGCCATATTGGCGCTAATTGCTATGTAAAGCAGTAGTGAGTGTACTTGGAACTACTATTTTGCAAATGGCCGTTGCAATTTGCAATGTAATTAGTTCACAGTACGCTCACCAGTGGCGCTTCAAATCGGCACAAAAAATAGTTGTCACTTTCTACGGTATAGCCAGTCCAGTGTATTATAGAGGTCAGTGTTCAAAAATGACAATGTTGGCGTTGCGTTCGTTGACGCATTCGATTATTGAATGCGCCAAAACGAAAGTTGAATGAAAGATGACGAAAATTGAAGACGAAAGTGCACAGTGTGGACATAGCTAAATCTCAATAATGCAATAGCGCCATCTGGTGGTCAGAATTTAAAATTGCTGTTACAGGTTTTGGCGAGCTTCACACAGCACCAACGACGAACAACGAAACGTTATCAGTTATCACACAGTTGGAAAAGAAACTTCAGGAACTCGAGTCTAGTGACTATTTACACTTAAATGTATTTTCTTTATCACAAATAAAATTCCGAACTATGTATGAGCAATAATTTATTCTACTATTGGTCGGGATTTACGTAGATTTCGAGCTAAGCGTTATTTAGAAGCGATAAGAAGCGAATATATATATGTGCCAACACGTCACTTCGTTGTCTTACGAATTAAGTACACCTATAGTGGTGTGTGTGCTTGAAAATACAATCATTATAGACATTCACTAGTAACATATTAGATTTACAATCTTCGATTTTACTACTCTATAATTTATAAAACTATTTGCTACGAATAATAAAAACTAAGGAAGAGTAACTCCGTCAAAAAACATGCTCCAAAATACTTGTCAAAAAAGTGTACCTTAGGTTCGCTTTTCATACATTTGCAATATTTAGGTGACCTTGAGCGGTATAAAGGCTGACGTTACATGACAGTTCGAATGGAACCAAATTTAAAACTGTATTAGTATGGAAGTTACGTTTCCTTAGGTTATATTATTCGTAGACTATTTGCTTCATTCGCTCTATTTGAGTCCAGAAGACAGTTTTTACAAAAAAGGGTTTCATTTTAACTTATATTAAAATGTTTCATGCACACACACGCGTTTTATCATTATTGTACTGAGATGTAACATATAAAACTGTTTAAAATACATAATATTTGTGCCTGAGACTTATGTATTATAAAATATAGTTTTAGTACTGACATAAAATGTAAACATTTCGTGACTGGAACTTCTAAAAAAATCACTAGTACTGGTGGTGTTATAAAAAAATCATTTCATTTGAAACATAACACTGGTGTCGTAGAGTCATTAATTGTATAATTAATATTATATATTATGATGATTTAAATTATGAATTACATAATCATATTAAGTTTATGTACATTTTGAATTCTGGTTTGCGTTTCGTCTCTACTGGAGGGTAAATCAATTCCTTTGTAGACATAACATTGTTGATCATATAAATACACTTTGTACATAATTAGACAATAGAAAACAATTAAATAGACGAACTAATTTCATAGGTATCAAGAAACAGTGCCCCTAGCCAAGACGTTTACTTTATCGCTTCTTTGTAGAATAGCCGATAAAAATGTATGGAGTTCCCGACTCCCGTACGATTTTGATGATAATATTATGAAGTGATAATAATATGAAGTTGCCAGTCGACTCCTGTCGTGTCAATTCCATACATTGTGACGATTCTATAAATAAACGATAAAGAAAGCGTTTTTGGCTGAAGGCTCTGATAAATCATAAAGCAGGTACACAATTTCACCGAGTATACAGTAGTTTATACTTTAAATATAATTTAAAAACATTCTTATATCAATAGCTATGACATTCCCTACGTTTGTTAGTCATAATATAATTTATTCCTACGTTCACCTTGATCCCAGTTGTCGCGAAATTATCATAAACAGCAAAATATACGTGGACGTATCGGTACGCGGAGCCTACATTATGTCTATCTACTGTTACAGATGTAAAAAAAACCATCGATTGGGAAAATAATCGAAGAATCGATTTTAATACAAAAATCGATTTTTTAATCGGTTTTGGTAAGTATATCAATTTTTATTCGATTTCCTAAATCGATGATATTCTCACATCCCTATCTACGGTGCACGCGGCGTACAGTATAACGTATACCGTCCCTATAAATACGCACTATAATATAGTAGTCCCGATGATCGTAAAAAATCCGTCAACATCGTCACATTGTCCGTTTCACCAAACACCTTATGTACAATCACGTTGCTTCGATTCCATTCCTAGCCTATGAAATAAATAGTATACGTAGAATTCCACATCGAAATCCTTGAGCAAACTATTTGTATATTCGATACAAAATAGTATTAAAAATCGTTTAGACGCTACGAAATCAGTTTAAAAGTTTAATTCAAAAATGTACATCGCCTAGGTCAACATTTAAATAAGTTTTTTTTTTTATAAAACCTATACAATAGCTCCGGAAAGCCGCTTACGAATTATTAAAACCTTTTTAAAGATTAAATAACACGCGAGTACGAGTCCACTCACAACTACCCATATTCCACTATTCTAATGCAATATTAATGCGGCTTCATTTCTAGTACGATCCAGTCATTTTACCATCAAACTACGAAGTGGTATCCTTATGAAATGTCAAACGAACAACATGGACATCGACATTGGAAATTCACTGGATCGAACCAGAAACGATAAGTTATTTAGCACTTCTAGAGCAAATAATGTTGCATTATAATACCAAAATTGGGGCACAGAAATCCGCGGTGCGCCGCGGAGTTCAATTCCGAATAATGTAATCGTAATTTTTAAAATACCTAAATTAAACAAACACTAGTATCGGTAGACAGCTGCCAAAAGAACTAACGGATTTTGGCAAAACACTGGTACGATTATCACAATTAAAGCGACATTAAATATTTGAAATACACTACATTATAAGCCCGCGCCGCTCCCAAGCCGCTGCGACTAACGCGATGCTCGGTTTAGGTCAGTAGCCTGGTACGTACTTACACCTGCTAGCCGAGTCAATGTGGATAAATCTCAAAATGTAAGTAATCTCAGCTTTCACCATGACAGCATGCTTTTGTGACGGCATATTTCAGCATCTCAGAGTGGAGTTGCGCCTATAGGTCTGAGGGCTTGGGTGAAGAAGTTTACAACTTGCCATCAAGATAACAAAATGCCATCGAAACAGGGCCTCTATTGGCAAAAAGTGGTAACTAATTCGATGTTATTCAAATTCTGGTTAACTTCTTCATAGCAAGTATTAGCGATAGCTCGCACACTGGTACAAAGATTTCTGATTTACCCACATTGACTTTACTTGTCACAGACAAATCTATGAATCTTCATAATGTTCTTAATGCGCTGACAAACCGCTTTTTGCAAAATACAAACCTACAGACATTTTGAAACATAGACCAACTTTCTGTGCGAGTTATTTTTCAAAAAAGCAGAGTTATAACGCATAAAATTACTTAGTAACCACGTAACCAAAAAACAAACTAAGTTAAACCACTTTTCTGCGACAATACTCATAGATATTCGAAAAAAGACTAACGGATTCAGAGACATTGAACGAATACCTAGCCTTAAGAAAATGAAGAAATCAACATTAACTCCATATTTTCTTTTAAACTCTTCATGAAATTAAAGATAAGTAATCATTTAAGATTTCTAATTCGGAGGTTTTTTTACAGTAGTTTATTTGTTTACTAGGGTTGTTGCTTGATTAGTTTTTCACGTTCGCCAATTAAAGCGATAATGAAAAGATAAACTGTCAAAAATCAGAAACTGAGCATAAGTGCAGCCGTTAAGTGGTAAAGTGATAGTGGCGTAAAGTGGTTTAAAACTTCAGTCCAATAAACATTCTTTAGAGCTAGCGCGCACTAGGACTTTGTGCCTCGCGATTATTTTATCGACTTACAAAAACTCAAATAAAATGTCACTTTATGTCCATACGCATTAGGTTGCATTTTGCTCTACGCCACTCTACATCAATCAAGTAAAGCAGCGGCGGCATGGGTCGCTAGACCAACGTCAGTAGAAAATGAAACCTATAGACTATTTTTATGACATAGATATAGGTTTCATTATCTACCGAGTGACATTTTAATTGAATTTTTGTTGGTCCGTAAAATACGATCGAGCGGCAAAGTCGTAGCGCGCGCTAGCTCTTGCTGCTTTCTACGCGTCATAACTCCAGGCTAGGCAGACCTAGTATGTCTAGGGCGTGAATATAGCGTACGGCTGGGAGTGCGGCGGCTTAGTCTATCGGCCTAAGTATCATCTGGTGGCCGCGAACGCGAGCGCCGCCGCCAGTACGAGCAGCGCGGGCCCGGCGCGCACGCCATCGCTGTTGTATTTGCTGCTCTGCTCGCACGTCCCTGGAAGGAGGGAGATGGAATTTGTGAATTAAACATGAATTAATAACATTATGATTTTTGACGCACTTACATAATATAGCTATATAAATGAATGATTCATTCTCCCATTTACACATTTATTTTCACTTCGATATAAATATTCAATATTCATGGATTCGTCTATGATAGTACTCTATGTAAAGTCTTTCCGCTGAATTTTTTTCCCGAACCGGTGGTTAATAAATTCCTTATAATATTGTGGTAGTTTCTAACCCATTTTGTGTAAAATTACTATTAAAACATTTTTTATCTTCAATATTTGCTAATCCATATTAGGTGTGTGTAATTTATTACACGGAACATTATTATAGAAGCCAAATAAAATATTATGTTATACTTCTTTGATTTCTAGCACTGCAACTCCCGTGTCTCCAACATCGATAGCGGCAACCTAGCTACTAAAGTCACGGGTGCTCGAAAGATATACTGTTATTGTCTTGAGACTAGCAACCAGCATTTAGAAGCAAAATAGGAACAGCAGTTATTTATGATTAGTAGCAAGTTAATATTACCGTTGTGTGTGAGGTTGTAGGCGCGGTCGCCGTCGCGACCCGGCACCACGTCGCGGGAGCACGACGCTGCCGCCGATATCGACATTGTCTCTGAAATATTGTACAAAATTATTAAGATATAGGCTTATTGCTAATTCTGTCGCATAAACTATTCTTATCGACAGCCAAAAGCTTATTATGAGTTACGCCTGGTAGAGTGACGAATGCAACACTTTCCCACTTTTTCTGCCGTCTCTCGTTCCATCAAAACATCGCATCCAGACAACGGTCCGTTTGCAAAAAAACCACACAATTCCTTTTTAGTATTTACGATCATGATTAACACGCTTATCCTGTGTTTTCTTCTATCATTTACATGATAGCAAAGTATGCGTCGAATACATGCTCTGATTTAGGGCCGGGACACAAAAACACGATACGACGTCGTACGACGTCGTTACGACGTCGTGTCGTGTTTTTGTGTCCAGGCCCTTAGTAATTAGAATTCTAGTTTAAGTTACCGTTAGCCGGTGCGGTGTTGAACACGAAGCAGAACGTCTTGGGTTTGGCGGGTGCGCGGGCGGGAGCGGCGGTGGCTGGGGCGGCGATCAGGTACCCGCGACCGCCCTCCGTCCAGCTGCCGTAGCACGTGTACGCTAAAGGTAAGAAGGTTAGTTAGGTATAGGCCGATCACGATGACTGATAATAATTTAGATGTGTCCCGCTTTATGCCGTTTTTGGTTCTGATTTTTCGCCAAACTCAGCTGCTATCTATTTATCAAATCTGTCAACGGCATACTTAGTAGCTACTGTAAGCACCGGCAAGGTGACTTAAGATGTATCTTACGACGATAATGTAACGTGACATGCTGACAGCTAATTATATACAATCACCGCCTTTGGCCCTATGATACTTCGTAGGCCCTATGTAATTAATTGTTTAACAAGGGAGGAAATATACAGAGAGTAAACATACCGGTGGTGGTGCAGGGCGACTTGAACTCGATGGTGTCCTGCGCGCCGCTGCAGCCGATGTCGGCGCCGTCGTACACGCCCGACACGCACTCCGGCGGCGGCAGCTCGCCCGTCTCCGGGTCGCCTGAAACACAATAACATTGTAATACGCACAAGTTCAATACACTGACATATGCCTTTGTGCAGTACGGGGAGACCACAGATATGTAGGAATTGCGGCACCCGAACTGATGGTAGTCATGCAATAAATTATCATGTTATATTTAATCGTTGCAAAAGCCACGGAAACGTTAAGATATAGACTAATAAAGTGGGACACACAGAAGTTAACATTTGCGTCTTATTCTAAGGAAACTATCATAGACAACTGCCACCACTTGCTACCTGCTTTCATAAAACAGACTGTGACAAGTTAATTTCTGCGTGTTATAACATTATGATTTATAAGCTGAAAAGCGGGCAATGTGGCTTTTTAACGATTCTATTGCGAACATGCAAAGCCGATAATTCAATAATAACGCTAACATAAACATGTTTTTTGAGTTTTAATTTGCGTACCTATATGTATCTGCTGTCGTCGACGGCGGGTGTCGGCGAGCGAGCTGAGCACCGTGTAGCGCCCGATCAGCGGGCACCGCGTCGGCGTTAGCGCGGTCGCTGAAAAGTCACAAATAACAATTTACTTTGACATCAAATAGCCATGGCTAAAAAAAGTTGAACTTAAGAGAGCGTAACTTTGAATCAGAAAAATCACTATCACTAATTTGTCGCAAATGTGACGTGCGATCTAAAATATATATAGCTTCAAATAAAATTGAGGCTCTGCTATCGCAGGCCTTAATGGACCGCTGCTTTTAATTTAGGGGCGAGCAGTGTGGCGACACCACAATGCTAACCACGAATAGCGCAAGCTGGCACCATAATTATCGGTTGAAAGGGACTATTTCATTTACTCGAAATTCAAGGCCTTGTGAAATAGATCTTTTGTATGTTTTAAAATACTCACTGATAAGCGTGATATAGTTGGGATCATGGTGGTCTGCGCAGGCGTCCTCCGGCGCCTCGAACAGTCCCCCGCCGGCAGACAGCTGCAGCACGCCGCGCTCGCGCCACACGAACTGCAGGCACACGTGACCGGACTCGCTGTGAGAGGGAGATAGATATATACGTTAGAGTGGGATAGTTAGCCACACGAATTGCAGGTACACGTGACCGGACTCGCTACGGGAGGGAGATATACGTTAGAGTGGGATAGTTAGCCACACGAACTGCAAGCACACGCGACCGGACTCGCTGTGGGAGAGAGATAGAGATATACGTTAGAGTGGGATTGAACATGTTACCATATAGTAGGATAGAAGATAATATACTTGATTATAAGACTTGCTGCAGACAATCGTCTAAACGTCATCCTTACCATCCCTTGGTGACGTGTGCGACGAGCTTGATGGTGTTCTTGTCCTTCTGCTCGAGGATTGAGTGGCACACCAGCCGCTTCTCTTCGAATTTGCCATCCTCATTCATTATCTGAAATACATTCGGCATTGTGACGGTTAGTTAAGACTTAAGAGGGATGAGCCTTGGGCCGTACCACGAAACCGTTTTGAGACTCAAACGAACGAATCGGAATGCCGCGTCCTACTAACAATTACGTGACGGGTTAGAGTAGGACGCGGCATTCCGATTTGTTACTTTGACGACTTGTTACACCTGTCTGTATTTTTCAGATTTGTAATCAACAATTTGTAAGCAACAAAAAGAACAATGGCCAAATTGTATCTGATGATAAAAGGTGGCGTCCCGATATGCCATTAGTAGCAAAAAATCCCTATAAATCGATCGGCATCGAAAATCATTAGAAATATGTCTATAAACAACAGCGTTCTAGTTCTATGTCTATAAATAGCCACAAAAAAAAGATCAATATATTTTAGTTTCGTTGTTGTCTTTCATATTATGTTCTGACAGACGGCGATCATTCGCATTCGTTCTATTTATTGGGTAATACTCTAGGAAAAATTGAAATAATTAGAAACGAGATCGCCGAATATACACTGGTAGGCTACACTTCAGTCGGGAAAAAGGTATTTCGTAAGTCTAACCTCAAAATAATTGTAAATGTTATTAATTATTGTAAAAAACCGTGGCTATTTAGACATAATTCTCAAACGGAATTATGTTTAGAGCATAAGAACAACCAAATCTAACTATAGTTTATTTTGGGACATCAAAAATCGAGTCGAGCTCTTTTGGCCATGATTCTTATACTCTAACTGTCAGATAAGTTGTGGAATGTGGATAGCCTAACCAGCACTTACCAGTAAGTGGCGAAACAGTCCCATAATATATTTACCTTGAGTGTGGCGTTTTTGGTGGTGAAGTGGTACTGGTGGGAGTGGTCGAGGCTGTACCACTTGTGGTGCTCCACGATCCAGCTGGGGAAATGGCAGCGGTTGTGCTCGTCGTCGCCTGCGAATGAAAACACAAACTTATTTAATTTTGTTTATTTGCATCGAAACTATAAGGCTGATTTGGATAAAATTTTGCGCATATATAAAGCAGACCACGCCATACTTTTACTACTGGAACACTTACGGTTCCCCCCCGGATACTGTTTTTACGCAAGCGAAGCACTGCGTAAATGATTCTAGTTAGATGTAAAGAATATAACGTACTTGTGGTGAGCTTCATGGTGCGACTGCCATCAGTGGGTGAGGACAGGCCGTTGCATGTGGCGTCACCGGACTGCGCGATCACGTACGTCATGTTGCGGTCACGCTGACCCTTGTAGATGAAGCACCTGGAAATGCCATCAGTTAGTAATTAGAATAGGAAAGCATGTGGCGTGCGACCCACAATAAACAGCATCAGTAGCGGTCGTCTGAAATAACGCCCATGCAATGCGACTGAACAGTGAACATTCTCGTGTATTCTTGTCGCTATTTCGTGCAAGCTGCACTATGCATACGTGCTACGTCGTAACCTCTATGTGAGAGCAACGAATAGCACATAGCGCAACGCGCATAATTGTTGAACTATTTATACCGAAGAACGCCTTTCAATATCTATTACCTATGTATACCTACTCCACACGCGAGCTGTGGAAAATTATGTAGGACTGTGCGGAGTATACCAATGACCTAGCCCTTAATTCGGAGTTTACCAACGCCCTTACCTATAGCTGTCCTCATCAGTGGAAATGGTGTTGCGGCGATTGGCCTGCGAGATCTTGCCCACCAGGTACCGCGTGGAGCCCTCCTTCCACGTCGCTAGGCACTGGAGCTCCTCCACTGGAAATGTACAATATCATTATTGCTCCACCTTCTGTTCTTATTATCACGGTTAACATTAAAAAACATTAATATAGTATTAGCCGTATTGTGTTTTTGGACAAGGAAGCCTTTTTCAAGATGATGTGGCAGGTTGGCACAAGCACGAAGCAAGGGCATAGGCGTATTTGATAAGCCAAGACGCCTATGCCCTGCTTCTGAACGGCTCACTCCAGATGGGTCTGGAGGCCCGCTCCAAATAGGTCAAGAGTTTGGAACCACTCCAGGATACACTTTAAAGACTCAACTTTAAGGGCCATCGCATCTCGAGAGCCAGATCCCTATAAAAATTTACCTAGTTAAAAGATAAGAGTGTAAATTAGGGCAGTTACCGTTGCTCTCGGTGCCGGGCACGTCAGGGCAGGCCATGTACCGCAGCACGAGCCGCGAGTCGTCCGTGCACGACTCCGCGCGAGATGGCGGGCTGCTGCAGTCGCCGGAACCCCTGGAAACACACGAAATTTGTTAAAAGACCTGTATATACGAGACAGTCAATGAATAGAGCACCAAATTTATATTGTAGATACCATATTCCAAAAAGTGGGGCACAAGCCTTATTTATGACGGATTCTCCTTTTTCTGTAAATCTGTTGAAAATTGTAGTCATTATTCTAGCTTCATATCTTACTAGCTAGTAGCTAGTGTCTGTAGTGTAGACCACAGTAGACGGTAGCCGTTGTAGCGCAGATCCTAACCCTCTTGACGCTGATCTTTCCTTTTTCAAGCACAGATATCACTTTTGTAGCCGGGTTTTTTCAAGGTCCTTTCTTTTATACCTTGGTCTCACTTATTACCTGTCTCACTTGGTCTCACGTCTTACCTGTTATACGTGAAGGTAAAGGGCGCCGGGTGGAAGGGGCAGGGCGAGGGCGTCGGCGGCGGGTCCTTGCGGAACATGGAGTACAGCGGCGCGTCCCCGCTGATCTCCTCGCATATCGACGACAGCGAGTCTTTCTGACTGCAGAACGCTGACAACGGGACATTTAGAGGTTATAAAAGTGCCATAGTTTCGGTATGATTGCGCCGGCTTAGAGCGCTTACAGACGAATAGCACTTGTCGACGGCAGACGATACAAGATACGGTAGCTAACGGCAGCCGTCCACTGTCGTCGACAAGTGCAGTTCGTCTGTAAGAAGCCTTATTCGAATGAAAAACGCTATGCTTCTGCTGTGTAATAAACTAGCGTATATGTTTTAAATCAAAATCAATATAAGGCTGGCCGCATACATACGTTTTCCGTATTCGATTTCCTAATGCGAAATTTCTATTTGGAATTCCGTCAGACTAGCGCAACGTTCGTTTTTCTTCACTCGCAAACGCGCTGGCTTTTTTTTTTAATTATTTGTCCCCCTAACGGTGTCAGGGCTTATTGTTATCTTCTAAAGTACACCATAAAATATTCAATTATTATACAATATACATACTACACAAAAGTTCATAATAATATAAAGCCCGACAAATAAAATAAAAAACCCCGCCATATTGCGGAAATCTATTGGAACTAATTTCTTCAATTGGCATCAATCTTTATGAGATGTCATAATTGTCATCCGTCAAAGTGTGTTTTCGATTGTGCGTGATATACCTATTTCTTGGGCAAGTGAGTTATTTAAGCGTTAAAATTCCGAAAATGATTAAAAGCCAGTTATAAAAAGTTATTTCTAATATGAATAATCACTTGTCGAAAAGAAAGTCTGAAGGGATCGACTCTATTTCTCTAAATAACATCACGGATTTTGTTGTCAACATGGCTGGTAGGTACCTCATATAGTGTGTGCAATTTGAATTGGCTAATTTGTGACTAATTTAGTTCTGTTTTTAGGTTTATATTGATCGTCTGTAATGAAAATACGAAGAGAAGGTGATACTTCAGTTTTATTTTCTATGTTACGCTCAAAGACCGAAATCGCTCAATGAGCGAAAAAAAGGCTCACAACGCGTTGTGGTCACAGTGAAACAGACACGACGCGAAATTCGCGTCGTGGCTCTAATGAAAACGGCCACGACGCGTTCTGGCAATCGCAAAAAGTCCATAACGCGAAATTCGTGTCGTGGCTGATATGCTATTCGTTTTTCTTGATCTGTTCTTGATTTATTAATTGTCCATAGGTTACATGGAAGATTATATTTGAATTACCACGTGTACTAGGTGCAAAATATTTTTTCTTTTACTAAATCACTGCATAACGTGTTTATCATTATTATTTAAAAATATCCATATTTCCATACTATTCGTACTATTATTATTACTGTCTGTCTGTCTGGCGCAACATAGTTGCGGGCATCAACTAGTAGTGTTATATTTAAAGTTAGTAGTAGTTTTATTTTTCTTTATATATAATAAAGAAAAATAAAACTAAATACTTATTATTTATTAAGATCAGATTACCTTATATTAAAAAAACAATAACAAACAATAGCACTTTGCGCCAGACAGACAGACAGTAATAATATTAGTACGGATATTATGGAACTATGGATATTTTACAAATAATAATGAAAAACTTAATTTGCAGTGATTTTGTAAAAGAAAAAATATTTTGTAGTACGCGTGGTAATTCAAATATAATCTTCCATACCTATCGAATACGGAAAACGTGTGTATGTGGCCAGTCTTATCGTTTTAAACCAGTGGAGTTATAGAAGTAATTTCTTCAGTGTACGACGAAAATTACTACATAAGGATCTACGTGTATGCCTGTTTGTTTACTGGTTTATTTCATAAGAAATAGGATCAAAATACTCACTCTCTTTATACTGCAGCACGTATCTGTGTTTCTCGTGAATCACCATACACTTGTAGCAGTCGTAATTCCTGGAAAAACAAATTATACCATTACGTAAAGTATAACAAAGGGAAAGCAGGAAATCGATTCGGCGATGAACCTGCCCAATACAGGGTGAATATTTATTCCGTGAAAGAGATTTCGTAGAATACTTTCCTGTACCTAGCTCTCTTACTAATAAACAGTTCTATTATCTTCTTATATATAAAATTCTCGTGTCACAATGTTAGTCCACGAACTCCTCCGAAACGGCTTTACTGATTTTTACCAAATTTTATATGCATATGAATATGCATATAAAATTTGGTAGGTCTGAGAATCGGCTACTCGGTACTTTATATATTGATAAGTGCATTTTTTGAATACATAATAGTAAATTATTACAACCTGAGACTGTCGGCGACCATTGTTTGTGCGACGGGATAGCGATCGACGTTGCCATGGTGACATACTTATTTAGTCACTTCAATAAATTAATATGGCAAATATATTATGACAAAGCAACGTTTGCCGGGATAGCTAGTAATTTATATTAAACAATGTTTTAAGCTATTTAATAGCTTTTATCGCGGGATCGGGGCGCGGCGACCAAGTCAAAAAATTCCGTAACGAAACAACCTAACACAACACTCAGCGGGGTTGCCAGGCTTCGGCACGGTGTTTGTGTGCGTGCGACTAGACGTATGCGAATTATAATTGCATAGCTAACAAAAAATGCTTTACCGTGGTAGTCCCCGAGTGCTACACGTATTATTTTCCTAGTGTATCAAACTTGTTTCTGACGTATTGGACAAAGACAAAACGGTGTATAGCGGATCCATAGATCGAATAAGGATCGAAAGTGAATTAAATTTAGAAGATTCGGATCGGAAACAAGATACTCGTATATACGCAACTTTTTATGGCAGTAACTTTTTAACATTTCTATAAAGTAGCGGATTTTTACCTCTGTTGGATGGTATCTCGACAAAAGCATTACGGAATGTATAGTTTCTTCTCTCACTAGACTATTAAACCAATGCTTGGAGGATGCTGTGTTTCCCGAGGCTTTTAAGAAGTCTGTAACTGTCCCAATTCATAAGGATGGCAAAAGGGACTGTATTGGGAATTATCGCCCAATACCAATTCTTTCACCACTGTCAAAGATTTTTGAAAAAAAATATTAACTCTAGACTGATAGCATACTTGGAGAAAAATAGCTTGCTTTCAAAAAACCAATTCGGTTTTAGACGCAAAAAATCTGCCGAGGAGGCTGTTAATTTATTTGTCGAATTTATTGCTGGTAAATTAGATGGTGGTAAAAAGTGTCTAACAATCTTCCTAGATTTGGCAAATGCATTTGATACAGTCCCTTTTGCCAAACTTCTGAAGACCCTGGAGAGACTTGGTATACGAGGCAATCAATTCTCACTTATAGCTGGCTACTTTAAAAGCCGCACACAGTGTACTAAGATTGATAGCACTATGAATTCTGAGTTGCCAGTAACATGCGGAATCCCACAAGGAAGTGTATTGGGACCTACCTTGTTTCTCTGCTACATAAATGGTCTGTGTAATTTAAGAATACCAAATTGTATGATTACATGCTATGCTGATGATACTGCATTGACTTTCTATGGTAAAACATGGAATGATGTGTACAATATGGCACAGTTCGGTTTAAACATGGTTGGAAGATGGCTTGCAAATCACTACTTAACACTTAACTCATCAAAAACTAAATACATTTGGTATAAAAAAATCTTCGCTGCCACAAGAACAAAATTATAATAAGATTCAGCCCGTCACAGACCTAGCTATAATATATATTAATATGTTTATAGCTAGGCATATTAATATATATTTTCTATACTAATTTTCGCGTGACCACACACTCAGCTATAATATATATTTCTGTGACATGTGGATTTAGTATAGAATAATATGCCTTGCTATAAATATATTAATATATATTATAGCTAAGTCTGTGACGGGCTTTATAGTCCATAAACGTGCTCCTCAATCTTTTTCATCGTGTGGTCCTGCAACCAAATTGATAGAACACAAATTATAAGATACTCAGGTGTGATTACTTTCTTTTCTTTTTTTGGAACTTAATTTTGCTGAGCACATAAATAAATTGACTAACAAAATCCGTCGTCTTACTTATATATTTAAACGTCTTCGTTATGTAGCCGATAATAATTTGCTAATATATGTGTATACGAGTCTCTGCCAATCTATAATAACATATGGTATCATGGCATGGGGTGGTGCACCAAAGAGTCTCATGATGAATATTGAAAGGGCGCAAAGGCTAATACTGAAAATTTCATTTTTCATACCAATTTTAACTCCCACAACCTGGTAACCCCTTAACACAGGGCACCAGTCTCCTGCGATTATTTGTTACATCTTGATAAATTATTGTACTACTTTCTTTTGTATTGTGGGAGAAACTAATAAAGATATTTGATTTTTGATATGACGTGTATGTCTGGCTCTAGCATCTAAACGGGTGTACTAATTTTGATCTACTTTTTATATTCACCCTATATTCCGAGGTACCAATATACAATAGAATATCGTTTTGTAACAATGACTATAATATATTGCATGTCAAAGTCTTATTACGTTTTACGAACGGCATAAATTTAACGATCCACGGCGGGACATGCGAGAACAACCGACGGAATATCACAAATCGAGGATTCTCCAATATGTAGGCTGCGGAACATGCTATTTTGGCGAAATACAAATATATGAGTATCTGAAATGTGCATATTATGTAACAGATATTTACGTTGTCTAGAAAACTGTTGTAAGCAGTGAGCTGCCTTTTCACATTTCGTATATACTCCAGATTTTTTCTTATATGTTTAGTAAAAAATGCTATTAAGCAGTTCCTCTCGATAGGCTGCCATAGGGGAGGCACCAGAGGTTACAATGTTCATACAATGTTAGTAAAGAAGCCGAATGCGAATGAATGCGAATTGCGATACTAAGAATGAGGTTTTAAGTCTTTCTAGCGTAGCACTGCAGGATGCGATTGAGTGCAGCCTGCAGGTTGCTGCAAGTAAGTACAATTCAAGTGAAACGTAATCGAACCTCACGCTTTGTCATCGCCTTTATCTTCTCCACAGGCATGGACGTATAAAAAAAGGCGGACGGAGTCCCACCATGCACAGCACTTTGTCCCAGAGTCGGCCAGGCCGACTGCATGTACACGGCCCGCACGCACACATTCTTACGCTAGTCCGGCCATTTGACAGGAGTAGGAATGTGTGCGTGGCTGACTCTGAAGACACAGTGCTGTGTATAATAAGACTCCGTCCGCATTTTTTACGTCCATGTCCACAGGATACTGGATAGCATCTCTTTCTTCATTATCAAATGGTCTCCCAACTGTCAAATTACTAATATAGACCAGCTCCTAATAGAGAATAGCTGTTGCGTATGTCTATACCTACCTATCGTACAACAGGAACTTGTCGAAGGCCTCCGTCTCGGCGCACTCGCCCTTGTTGTGTATGTGTGTGGAGTTGATGCCGATGGCGTTGGGCACGCCCGACTGGAACCAGTTGCCCGTCCACTCCGCCGGGAACGTGCACGCGCCTGAAAACCAAAGAAATTTCAATATTAGTGTTGCGAAACTCCAATTAGGTACGACAGCGGAAATGTGATAGTAGTAAAACCTATCGGTCTGTCGATTACGTAATTATCTTCTCTCAGATCTTTCTGGAATGATATGACGAGATAGCTACCAATGCCATGTATACCACTCCATCCATCGATCCATAGATCCCATCTTTTTGGAAAAGCGTGACAGAAGTTTCTTGTGGTAAGTATCCGGTAGCTTAGAAAACTTTCCAACGCAAGGAAACACGATTTGTCTTCGACTGCACGTTGAATCTACATATCTATACTATATGGTTATATATATAGTATAGATTCAACACAACATTAACTTCTAAATAATTATAAGTACTTTCAAGGGTCTACAAGTTAACATGACAAATTTTCATACTTATATCCAGGTTTACTACGCTGAGCCATGATTGTAGTCAGTAAAAGTATACTAGTTAGTGAGTTGGTATGTCACCATCCACAACGGCATACGTACGAGTTTTGATGCCATACAAAATATTGTGGTTAATTTCTTCATAAAACTCACACTTGGAACTCTGAAACCGAGTCGATAAACTCGTCACAAAGGGCTACCTACATAGCTCTCTTCTCATATAACGATATAATTCTAAAGAATTTATAAATGTAAGCCGCGACTGATGTAAGTATTAAAACAATCATAATATGATTGTGCGACAAGGCACAAGCGCACGGGAAAATTATGTAGAGTAGAAGAAAAAAATATTTTATAGAAGTGAGTTCATGACAACTGAGATAAATGAAAAATGAGGTAAGATAGTTTGTAACAATCTAGTAGGTCGTAAAAAAGCGGCCAAGTGCGAGTTGGAATCGCCCATGAAGAGTTCCGCAGCAGCAAATAGGCAACGTGTTTAGGAAATCAAAAATATTTTTTAAAATACATGTACCGCATCGATTTTAGTAAGCGAGGTACATCTATTATTGTCGATTAGACAAGTTAGACGGATAGTAATGGGGGGTCCGGACCCTCAGGACACCCCCCTTATATACGCCCATGCTACTACCTATAAAACTAGAAATGCTATGAAACAGAAAACTAGGTAAGATTTTTGTGTCTTGAACGTAAATTAAACCTAAATGTTCGATTATAAGAAAAAGGCACGCAAAATACACACCACATTAATCTCACTCCCACAGAAAATCTACAGATTTTATATTTAAATAATGACGATTAACCGATAACCGAAGACCTTACCGAAGACGAACCTATTGAAATGTAAATATGCCAAAATAAGAAGCATATTTTTTGTGCATAAGTTTGTTAATAGGCAATAAAAAATATTTATTTACACGAATCAAACAAAAACTGTTTGTCCGAGGATCCTACTAAAAATCGCTACCGCCTATGACTCGCACACCGCGCTTATTAAGCTCCTTTGTTGTGAGTCCCATTGTTTTAAGTCGCCAGGTGTTCCAGCCCTGTGCCGGCCCATACCCAGCCAGTTAGAAACCTAGCCTTTGTCTAACACTAATCGAAACCTAAGCATTCATCTGTCGGCCCATTATGCCCCTCGTATTACAAAAATCGATTCCCATACATCATTAATTACGCTCCCGCAGAAGTTTCGAGTGATTAATTTTATTAGAAAAATTAAAACTGACTTCCAAAGTTTTGAAATACGGCGGTGCTTCCGAAATAATCAATTAGATGGTCTCCCCGCCCGGGTACACCTGAGCGCCGGGGAGTCTGTCACCACTGGCGACACCGGCGTAATGGAATTTGAATAAGTTTTTGCTCTCGTCATAACATGCATGCAATCTAGTTACGGAAATAATAGCATTCCGTTCCTTCAAAGATTTTCTTAATCGCATTGCTCGTGACGAGGGACGACGCGCGCGCGACGTACCCAGTAACTCTGGCGCGACACTTTTATTTGTTTAAGTGGCTCCGGCTTTTGAAATATAAGTATTAGGTGGGCGAGGGTAAGGAATAATAGTGGGCTTCTCTAGAATTTATTTTGATACTAACAGGGATTTTTATAAAGATTATGAAGCTTATTTTTGTAATAGTCCTGGCGCAGCCGTGTAAGATTAGAATGTGATTAAAACAATCAGTTACCTAGGAAATTCTTAAAGTTTCGTTTTCAAAATTCAATGGTTTTTAGCTAGGTGGGTTGTTGGTGTCTTAAAGGTATGACTAGCTATTTGACCGAGCTTCGCTCGGTATTCGATAGAACGCGAATAAAATAACATTTCCTAAAAATGATTCCTAGCTAGATCGATTTATCGTCCCCGTAACCCCCTATATACTTAATTTCATGAAAATCGTTGGAGCCGATTCCGAGATTCCAAATATATATATATATATATATATATATATATATATATATATATATATATATATATATATATATTATATACATATATACAAGAATTGCTCGTTTAAAGATATAAGATAATATTAGTTTCACGTAGAATAAAATCGCACAAAACGTTTACCTACGTCATACAAATTAACAACTAATATTACTTGACGTACACGAGAATACAACAAAAATGGCGAAAATATTGGCTTCGTAGCATAAAGCCATCCATCTAAAACACGTCGAGAAATAATATGATTGAGATTCATTTACTGAATGTCTAATGAACTCCGCTCATTTCGGGTGCTCCCTCTCTCTTTCTCATCGTTTTACACGCGCGTGCTAGACAGTGACGGACGTAGTCACAATATTTTTGGGGGCGGACGGAACAGATTTTTTCATTTAACAGGCTTTATTATTACGGTATTAGAGTCGATATTACACACTATAAGTACCATCAGAAAAATTGATTCAGATGGTAGGCCTACGCTTTTTGATCGAGCTAAGTGAAGTTAAATTTAAAGGCTTTAAACTAGAGATGTGCCAACTAGTCGCCTACTAGTCGGTAAAGCCGACTATACGGCCACTTTTGTAGTTGGCGAATAGTCGGCAAAAAGCGCCAACTATCCGGCTTATTACTTTTTTAATTTTTGCTATAATTATTTAAATTACATTATAGAAAAACCTTGATTATTTGTAATGTGTTCATATCACACTTACACATTTTAAAATTAAATGAAGTGTTTCTGACATTATGAGTACATAGTATGCTACGTAGACTTGCTTTAAATATTATAGAAATATTTTTTATTAATATAGCTTTAAACAACAAATTAGCTTACATGTATTATTAGATCAAGATTGCATGCAAATATGAAATATTTCCTCAAAACCATTAATTGTATCATAAAAAAGTAACATACGCGAAGTAAACAACACGATACCTTCGCAGGCGGCGTGTGTGACTTAAACGCGAATCAGCAGTAAAAAAAGCGTTACAGAAACTTCCAAAACCATGATCGGCTTGGCCAACTAGTCGGCCGATTAGTCGGCTTCGTTGCAACCGACTAATCGGCTAGTCGACTAGTCATGATCGGTACATCTCTACTTTAAACGTGAACCTGACCAAATTACGTAGGAGTATCTAATCATCGATTTCTCGGTAATATCGATTGTCTCGATACCACTCGAATGTCCCGGCTCTCGTCGGACTAATCTATGCAGCACAAGACCGGATTAACAAAAACAACTAATTAATACCGGATAAGAGCCCACAGCCTCCCCCCTCCCCCTCCGGAGCTGTTTTTTACCACCCCACATTACTGTACAGTGGCCACGACTTAAGTTATTCTTAGGATATATTAGGGTATTAAGAGCCTGTTTTACAACTTCCTGATAAAGTGCCGGATAGGCTATCCACAACTTTTTTGACAGATTCTCCATACTTTATCTGACAAGTTAAGTGGTGAATAGCTTATCCGGCACTTATAAGTGGTGAAACAGGCATTTATTCTCTTAATATTATTGTAAGAAAGAAGGCAACAATATACCTACAATAAATTTCTAAAGTAATTAAATAATAATATGATAAACGCAATTTTTAGGTCAAAAGAAAATTGTTCCTTCTGTTATCTTTTCCTGTTTTGTAGGACTGACGGTGGAAATTTCAGTTTGAAAAGAGAAGAAGATTTCTGCTTTCCAGATTTTCCGGCGCATTATATTAACCTTATTAAAATAACATAAACATAATGCTTAAACTAAAACTGTTCCGCTAAATGTATGGCCAAGTTTGAGTTGCAACACCGCCTTACTACTAAGGTAGTTACTGTAATTACAAAATAAAATACACAATAGGGTATCATATCGTTTGTAATCGTATACCTAAAGGGGTTAATTACACTATTAGTGGCAATCCCAAAAGTTACGTAAACATTGTCCTTGACATGTCTGACAGGCTAAATGGGGGTAACAGACGGACAGGTGGAAAAATTCCCATCCCAGAATGTATCATAACAAATATTATATTATACACTTTTATACAAATATAAATGTCCAAGGGTATTTCAAGTATTATGTACTTACTAAATATTATGAAGAGGGAACATTTGATCATATTTTGTATGGATAGGCTCTGGAACTACATCACAAATATAATTTGGGCTCTTATGCGATAGGTACTGCAGTGTAATGTTTTTGTTATGTAATTTTGTCTCCACACAATAATAAATAAGACCACTAGAAAGGTCATTCCTCATTTAAAGCTAGGTCCACATTATGCGCTTTCGTCTTCAATTTTCGTCATCTTCTTTTTTTCAATTTTCTTTTTGGCGCATTCAATAACTGAATACGTCAAAGAACGCAATGCCAACTGTCATTTATAATAACAAAGCGAAATTTTTGACGATCAGAGGGCATGCGTCGCGACTCGCGGGCATGCCTCACGTTCGCTGCTGACTGCGCTATAACGCATGCCCTTGACGAACAGAAAAAGGCACAGTGTGGACAAAGCTATTGACTTTTTTTTATCAAAACCCACAGTTTCCGCGGGGTTTATTGTTTATAAAGGCCCAAAATAATGGTCACCCCCGCTAAGCCTCCAATACGCGCGGGAGCGCGGGGCGGGGGTTGTTTACTTCATTTTTAAACGGCGATTTAGCGGAAAGCTATTTACATAGCGTACCTGATCATTAGTATCGCTCCCCCCGCACCCCGCACCGCGCCCCGCGTCCGTTGTTCGCGCAAACAGAGCCTCATCATCAAAAACAAAAAGGCAAAGCTTCATCGTCAACAAACAACAAGCCAGAGGTATCAACGAACAACATGGCTAGAGCGTCAGTAGAAATGGCGTCTTTCTACGGTAATTTGTATGAGAAAAATTTCCAAGCTGGCACCGAGTGCTATGTGTTAAATGTGGTTGAGCATCGCGAGTGTAACGCGTTGCATACAACGCGGACTCGGAAAAGTTTCCTGCGTAGTAAAAAACGCTCGTTACGCACTCACGAACGAGCATTGTGATTTGTGAATACCCGAGTTGCTCTCTGGTTATATTCCTCAACTGCTATCATTAAACTCTTTGTCATGCGGCCACTACATGTAAGGCCATGATGAACTTAACGTGTAGAGAATAGTCTATGTATATTCGTCTACAATTACCCATGATCGGTGTTGCGGTACGTGTAGACCGTAGAGCTACGTTTTCGAGGTGGCGATTGTGGTATGTTCTGTAGTTGTCCATCATGACGAGTCATGACAATCACATAAAAACTATCACTTATCTACAAATCGATATCATACCACCACCGCTGTTTAACCACCACCACCACAGTGGCGACACCACGGTGACTGTAATTTGTCGATACGTATCTAAGCGCGGTCATTATACTTGTAATTGTTTCAGCGTTTCCCGGCCGCATAGACCCGCCGCGCCGGTGGAATAGGGCTGCCAACGATCAGAAAATACCTTTTGTCTACTTAAATAATTTGTACAGCAGAAAAATATGCAAGGTCGAATTCTGATGCATCGAAAAACTACTTGATAGACAAAGAGGTCGACTTTACAAAAAAATAACCTTTTACCAAAGAAAATTTAATTCTTTTTTTTCTGTATAAAGTTATTGTTACATAAGTTACCCGCTTTGCATTTTTTAAATTATGATGGGATCATGTTAGGTTAAGTGAAAATACTGATTATTAATTTGCACCACTATCTCAATTCTCAAGAAAGGAAACCACCGTGCATTGTAGCGTTAAATGCTAACCTGAATAATTTTATGAATTAGGACTGAGGCGCTACCGCATTTTAATACCCACTTTTGATACACTCACGTCACTCAGTGACAACTGGCGTCTTGTTATACGTAATATACCAAAATCACTCTGACATTGGCAACTCACTGAGGCCGACATAAAAAAAAGAAGAAGAATATACCTATTTCATTTTCTCTTCTTTTTCCTGTATATATTGTAGTTATCAAAAATTTTATAAATGTATAGTTATTTATTATTTTTTTTACGAAGTTAATTAATAGTAATACTTAAAATGAGTGGCAGCCCTGGTAGAGCCGCGGTAAGGGCGGGCGCAGACAATGGCGATAGTTGAACCATCGCGGGCTCTCGTGCTTTGTTTGTAATGAGCCGCCATTGTGTTGCGGTTGATAAAATAATCATCTGATGCTTTATATTACTACAATAACGATATTTATCTACTGAATGATCGTTATGCATAATATAACTACTACTTATAAAATTACTAGATGTTCCTCGCAACTTTATTGTGCTGAAAATAGTTTTTTTTTTTTGCAAACGAGCAAACAGGTCACCTGGTGGGAAGCAACTTCCGTCGCCCATGGACACTCGCAGCATCAGAAGAGATGTAGGTGCGTTGCCGGCCTTTTAAGAGGGCATAGGGTAATAGGGGAGGGTAGGGATGGGAAGGGAAGGGAATAGGGGAGGGAAGTGAAGGGAATAGGGTAGGGGATTGAGCCTCCGGTAAATTCACTCACTCGGCGAAACACAGCGCAAGCGCTGTTTCACGCCGGTTTTCTGTGAGAGCGTGGTATTTCTCCGGTCGAGCCGGCCCCTTCGTGCCGAAGCATGGCTCTCCCATGTATACGTACGTTTGTTAGGTAGTATATATTTTTCCGGGATTAAGCTATCTTCTGTCCTTTTACGGGACTTAGAGGAACTTCATACTAAATTTACTTTTATATAATATTATATAGTTAATATTCTTATCAGGGGGAACGAAGCGAGCTCTAGTATATCCCACAAGTCACAACCTTTAAATTTTGTGGTACACTTTACGGAAAAACTATCAAGCCTATTGACTTGTGCTTTAACATAGTAATTTTTATTTATGTATATGCAAATGTGTTATCATCAGTCAGTCAAGATTTTTACGTGGGAGAGCCATGCTTCGGCACGAATGGGCCGGCTCGACCGGAGAAATACCACGTTCTCACAGAAAACCGGCGTGAAACATCGCTTGCGCTGTGTTTCGCCGAGTGAGTGAGTTTACCGGAGGCCCAATCCCTACCCTATTCCCTTCCCTTCCCTCCCCTTTTCCCTTCCCTTCCCATCCCTACCCTCCCCTATTACCCTATTCCCTCTTAAAAGGCCGGCAACGCACCTGCAGCTCTTCTGATGCTGCGAGTGTCCTTGGGCGACGGAAGTTGCTTTCAATCACGTGACCCGTTTGCTCGTTTGCCCCCTTATTTCATTAAAAAAAAATGTAGATGTTTTATCACCAGTGCTATGGACGTAACCAATTATCATTAATTTAAAAGAATTATTTAGTTTAGATGCTATGTTGCCATGGAAATACTTCCTTTTGGCGTCACGTTGTCGAGTAAAAAGACGCCTTTGATACTTCTAGCGTCATTATCACGACTAAAGCTAATCAAGAATACCCCTCAAGTTTCAAGCTCAAACGCGTTGTAAGATTAAAGGTGCGCGTACATGATGATGCAAAGCGGAACAGAACGGGATGCATTTCCATCTTTTTTTGTTGAGTTTCAAAGGAATCGTACATTTTCTCGCAGAAATCTATGTCTCAGAACGTAGGCCACTTTTTAAGGGTAGACATTGACTTTGTCTTGACAAATTACATAAAAATTGGTCCAGTTTGTGAAATTAGCGCGTTCAAGAAAAACAAAGAACGCTCCATCGTAATGAGCCTGTCTTAAGCGTACAGCATGCAATCTAAAAACATAACCCTATTTCATCTGGGCAATCCTTACAACGAAGTTTGCGCGCATTCCCACAAGTCTTGACCGTTGTCGAGTGTCAGTTGGGCCCTGACCAATTGTATTTGACAGCTACAATTGGCTAATGGCCCCACTCTCGGCCCCACACTATACGCGATTCATTAGCATACGAATTAAATTATTCAATCACATCGAGTTGTTAGTTGTATTGTAGAGTTATGTGAGAATACTGTTACAAAATCTCCCTTAGATTCTTTTTAGTTTCGCAATACTATACAGGTGTAACAAAACCAAGTGATAATACTTTAGGGTGTGTACGTGTTCCTCGTAGATTTCACTGTGAAAGTAGCAGCGCTGAAAGACCATTTTTTTTCTCTTTTGTATGGAGAAATTCGTGACGCTGGGGCGCTGGCCCTACAAATAACAAAAAATTGCTCCTTTAGCGCTGCCACTTTCACAGTGGCCTGTATACAAGGGACGCGTGAATTCACATGATACATCAATATTACATACGGTACCCTTAAGTACTTATTATATTTTTTATGTTACACCCTGTTTATTATTAATGTATGTCGGTCTGTTACTATTATGCTCAAGCTGCTGAACTGATTTCGATGAAAGTCCTAGGTAAATTTTTTCATCAACATAACTGTCATAATATAACATAATTCATAATTTTTATCCCGGAAAAATTTACGTTTCCAGTGCGAAAAACGAAATGGCCAGCAACCTTTAGTTCTCTTTAATTATGTTTTATGGAGTTAAAATACAATTTAATATGTTATAGTGAAGCTTGTACATTTTTTGTGTGTAACAGGCGCAAAAATCCTCATTTTTAACGTAGCAGTAGGACGATACTTGAACAATAGACACTGGACATACTGCATACATGATGTTGATAATAGAGACTTTTGCTCACATAGAGAATTTTCACTGCTAAAACTAGAATACACTTTGAAGAATTGGTAGTTATGGTCGATTTACACGGGTGACTAAAGCCGCACGATTTACGCCGCACGGCGAAAATCGACCCGTCTATGGGTCTAAACACACTAGGCTGAATTACGCCGACGTAAATTGCGCCGCGTTTACGCCGCGTTTCAAATCCATACAAAATATGGGCGGAACGCGACGGACGACACACTATGCCGAAATTCCGTCGTGATATTTTATACGCGACGGAATTATCAAACCGAACATAGCAAATCCAACCTTATCTCCAAAGCGCTAACGCACACATTACATCTGAGAATTTTAAATACTCACTAACGCGCGCGTTCGGCAACGGAAATTACGCCGCGAAATCTCGGCTCTTCGCGTAATTTATAGTGTGTCGCATCAGACGTAAGCGGCTGAACGTAATTTCAGCCACGTAAATTAAGCCGACGTAATTCAGCCTAGTGTGTTTAGACACTAAATGGTAATTCGACTACGCCGCATGCGGCTAAAGCCGCAAGCCCCAAAGTCGTGCGGCTAATGGCCGCATGCGGCTGGTGAGTAAAATCGACCGTGCAAACGCTCAGTCGCAAGCGATCGCTTGCTGCAAATTGATAGTTTGTTGGCACTAGTCACGTGCGATTTTTGTAGAATGTGTAAATGGGGTGGCGATTCGACTTGGACAGGCGATTCGGCTGGTTACTTGCCGGGCGACTAAAATCGACCAGTTAGTCACCCGTGTAAATCGAGCATTACTAACGACTTATTCCAGAAACGATTGCACACACACATACAAACGTCGTGTCATATATTATAGCAACAGCAGCATAATGAAATCTTTTACGACGTACAGACACACAGACGACTCGGTATTAGGCGCCGACCGCACATAATATAAATAACGCGAATCCCAAACAACGATTTTAAACGACCCCCTCTCCCCCTTCGCCACATCCCCCCTCTCGCCAGGGCCGCATCTACCATATTATGGCTTTTTGGGCTCCAGCCCACAGCTTCGTGAATTTAAGGCCCCCAGGCCCCAAATAAGTGAAGTGAAAATTTAAAATAGACAATATTGCGAAAGAAGCCATAATTTTAATAAATATTACTGTCGCAGTCATCTGGTTGAATCTGCGATTCGATTGAATGACTAGCGTTTTCATTGAATGACACCATTCAATCTAATGACTAAAGGACAACTCGTGAAGACGTTGAATGTGATGTTTAACGTCTTGACTAAAAGTTATATTATAGTGAAGTCGTTAAATGGGATGCTATATTTTTTAAAGTAGCCGGTGACGAGGTCGTTACGGATAAACCCCACGCTGGCATATTATTACAAATAAAGCACTTTCAACTCAAAAGTAAATTTAATCGACAAAATATCAACAGTGCTATCAGCTGTGCGAGATATTTGACGCCATATTTGTTTTAGTGACTACTAGTGCCGCAGTGGGAAAAAATGTAATACGTTCAATTACCTGACTGATTTCATGTCCGCTATCTTCAAAGGGCTATGTTACAACTTGCTAACTAGTTGGACGTTGAGTGACGATCGTTCAATCGACGTTCGGCCGAGTCATTCAATGTATGCGCTAGTCATTCAATCGAATCGCAGATTGAACCAGATGACTGCGACATTACTACAATGTTTTCAGGATAAAGGCAGCACGATTTATGACGTGGGAGAGCCATGCTTCGGCACGAATGGGCCGGCTCAACCGGAGAAATACCACGGGCTCACAGAAAACCGACGTGAAACAGCGTTTGCGCTGTGTTTCGCCGAGTTAGTGAGTTTACCGGAGGCTCAATCCCCTACCCTTTTTCCTTCCCTACCCTCTCTTATTTCCTTCCCTACCCTCCCCTATTCCCTTCCCTACCCTCCCCTACCCTATTACCCTATTCCCTCTTAAAAGGCCGGCAACACACCTGCAGCTCTACTGATGCTGCGAGTGTCCATGGGCGACTGAAGTTGCTTTCCATCAGGTGACCCGTTTGCTCGTTTGCCTCCTTATTACATAAAAAAAGAAGATGACGAAAATTGAAGACGAAAGCGCATAATGTGGACATAGCTGTTTGACAACGTTTCTGTTAATGTTCTGAGACGTATGCAACATGTTGGATTTTGGCCGGATTATTTACTGTACTCGTACTAGATGACGCCCGCAACTCCTTGTGCCAAAATTCGTTTATCGCGCGGGAACCGTACATTTTCCCGGGATAAAAAATATCCTATGTCCTTCCTCGGGACTCAAAGTATCTCCATACCTAATTTTAGCAAAATCAGTTCAGCGGTTTGGGCGTGAAGAGGTAACAGACAGACAGACAGATACACTTTCGCATTTATAATATTAGTATGGATGTGCTAGTAGCGCTCTTGTTCCGACCTTTGCGTAATATTCCCTATTGAAGAGATCACCGCGGGCAGCCCTGAGAGTCCTACGATCAATCAAACCCATTCAATAAATATATTTCAACTCTACGTTTAGGAGGTACTTCGACAGTGACAGTTAAAATGTTACAGCCCTAACTGCGGCACTCAGAGACATTTAATAATTGCTTAAATTTAATTTCAAAAATATTTAGACACTACAAAAACGATGAGAACGGTCAAAATAGGCGTTTTATCATCAAATGGAACGCGGGGTAGATGATGACCGCAACTCAGCTCCGCCGATACCGTGTGATATTTTTCCGTGATAAAAATTATTCTGTCCTTTCCCGGGACTCAAAGTATCTCCATACCAAACAGCAAGATCAGTTAAGCGGTTTAGGCGTGAAGAGGTAACAGACAGACACACTTACTCATTTATAATATTAGTATGGATAAGCCCCGTGCGTTGTCTGTCAAATTCTTTATCATTGAATGTCTCTGAGAGCTCAATGGTCTGGCCCTGCCTCTCGTGACCCCCCCCCCCCCCACTAACATTTTCCCCCTATAAGATCCCTTGGCACATCTGTATTCAAAACGCGCCTCCGACGACGAAATAAATAAGCGAACATGCTGTATATAAAAATATGATCCTATGCGCATACTTAAATATAGGAACATAAATCATAATAATATCGCTACTAAGTAGTATAGATAGAATCCCGCATCTTTTACGAATTTTTGTTGAGAATCTTTTTCAAATAAAAGCGAATTAATGTTACTCAATGATTAATACATTTAGGGTGAAGCTAAACGAGCGTAATTTGTGCGTTGTGAGTCGCAGAATTTCGGCTGGCACAAATTCTGCTGCGTTCAGTTTCATACAAAAGTCCTGTTTGATTCACACGACCGTAATTTTGTAAGTCATGATTTGTATGAAAATATATTTAGGCGACCGAAATTCTGCGACTCACGACTCACAAAATTACGCTTTTTTTTTGTTTGGCTTCATCCTAAAATATAGGAGAAACCTGTCAATACTGGAGGAGGCCCGAGTCTTTTACGCGGAAACCGTACTTTTAGGGATTTCCATATACATACTTCTTATTCGAATAATTAGCAAAACCACTCTGATTAAACACGAAATCTCAGAAACCACATCATCCACAAACTTGGGAAAATTTCCATGTGTTTAATCAGCTGTTTCTCAGAATGAGAGAGAGACCTGTAGCGCATTGGATATTATTATTAAGTTCGTATTATATCTCTCTCCATAAAAGCTGGGTGCGCTCTATGGAAGTAGTAACAGAGAAACAGTCATTAACTTTCTTCATTCAGTACTTAAGAGCCCGGGTTACCCTCGAAATTCTCATACATACGTAATACCAAAATCATTTTGTCATACGAAAATATTTAACATGTGTGAGTTATTTTTCAGCTTAAAATAGTAATTACCTAGGTTCTTGTACAAAAATTAACTTCAAAATATTTAAACACTAAAAAATAGAGTAAAACACTAAAAATATATGAATAAATATTAAATTTACTACAAAATATTTCAACTCTAAAAAATATTTTTTAGTATTTAAATATTTTGTAGTAAATTTACTATTTATTTATATATATATTTTTAGTGTTTTACTCTATTTTTTAGTGTTTAAATATTTTGAAGTTAATTTTTGTTCAGGAACCTAGGTAATTACTATTTTAAGCTGAAAAATAACTCAAACATGTTAAATATTTTCGTATGACAAAATGATTTTGGTATTACGTATGTATGAGAATTTCGAGGGTAGCCCGGCCCCTTAAAATGTTAACTATGCATGTTTCTAATTACCATACTAACAAAAAGGAAATGAACTTCCTTCTTTGCAAACCAGAAAACCTTATTACAAATTAAAAAAAAAAACAATAATAAAACACTCCGTATATCAATAGCACACCCCGTACAACAAATAAGTGCGCACCCTGTATATAAATAAATTAGAATTAATACGGCGGTAATTGTTTCTGCGGCGGGCCGGGGGCGGCGGGCCGGGGACACCTGCGGGACCTGCCGGGCACGTGCTGTTGTGCACAAACACTCTTGATACTTTAAAACTGTTCTGGCCTAAATATCTAATGCCCGTTTTCACCAACCACACCTAAAATTTAGGTGTCCCTTAAGCCAATATTCCAAGTTTTGTTCTTGATGAATTGACAACCCCCTAACTCTTAGTGCGACCGCACATTGGAGACACGACTGTAGTTAGACAGTCTTGTTTCACATAGACAAGTCAGTCTTACGACACAATTGAAACAGTTGTGTCTGTCACGTGCCGCACACCAAGTCAAAACTGTCTTGACTACGATGACGCAACGCATACAATTGTATAATATTAAACAGTAGAGAACGCCCGGACAGAGTAGACAGAATTATAGAGTATGCCGAATTAGAAGTTAGAACTTCTTAAATTTGACGTATATGACGAAAATCGCTTAGGTTGTTAACTTGTCACTACGAACTTAAGACCTAGTTTCACCAAGCAATGTTAAATAAATAATGCCTTGTTAAATCAGTTAATGGCCTGTTAGAGCTTTCGAGCGTTCCACCATGCCCTAATGTCACGTTAAATCACTTATTACATGGTGTTAAATTTAATTCCTACTGTGGAGGTCCGTTAAATATACATATAACAGGCTGTTATATAAGTCAATACAACAACTTTCAAAGACAATAATATGTAATATAAATAAAAGAATCTCTTTTGACTTTTGAGAGTTTCCGCTATGTTTCCGGCGCTACGTCCTTATTATTAATTATTTTTCATAGTTATGAATAATTACTTATTTTCACTTTGTCAAAAATTCAGCCCTCGGATTTTCCTTGACATTGCAAATATACTAACTTGTATCAAAAATACCAAACCGAAATATGTAAATAAAAGTTTGTAATATGATTCATGTTTTCAGCTTTGACAGATAATAATTATTATCCTGGTAAATTAAGAAGAACTATTATAGCGTAACAAATGTATGCGATCAGTGATATTTTTATTTGGTCGCATTATCTACTATTAAACGAATAAGGAAGAAAGTGACACATTGCAGCAAACATGTCGTATTAAACTTCTACATTGCAATTTCTTCGCCTTATAACAAGAATGAACGAATTGATAGTTGTTCACTCGTTGTTCACTTAACATTGCATTTACTAATCCTCTGTTAAATTTTTACTGTGGGACATAAGTATTTTAACAGGCTGTTTAATTTTCTAAGGTCCGTTAAGTAATGCCTTGTTAGGATTTAACAAACAGAGGTTAGTGAAATTAGCTCTAAACATGTTAAACACGTTAAAAACGGGACGTGAAACACGTCAATTTGAAATAATTTGTATTTACAACTTAGGTATTTCAAATAACAAGTTGTATATTAATAAAATTAAAACCGAGTGCATTTTGCGTCTATTGCGAGCAGTTCTGAAAGATTTTATAGATATAGATAGAAAAGTTCTCATTCGGATAAACATAACTTCAAAAATAAACGAGAAAGACTCGACGGGAAAGATAGTACTTGGATCGCTGGACGTGTTTCTCTTTTTGGTCGTATTATTGTTTATGTTTTGGCACATATTATTGTGATTAAAATTGTCAGAATCTAATTTTGAAATCTATAAGTATGTAAAAATAAATTATATCGACCAGCGCGAGGCACATTCCATTCATAATCTTAGTGAAACCCGACGAATTTGACATAATATATTGAAACCTGTCCGTCTCTTTGCAGTCAAAGTCCAGAGCTCGGAACCGGTACTTTTTTAACCAGGTTAAAACGCTCTATAACCAGGTTTTTGGATAAGTGCTCGTTCGGAGCAAAATAGAGATGCGAGCGGTATTGCTTCTGAAATTAACTTGGTTAATTTCTCACGGAAAGTAACTCTCGGAACCGGTATTTTTTAAACAGGTTAAAACGCTCTATAACCAGGTTTTTGGATAAGTGTTTTTTCGGAGCGAAATAGAGATGCGAGCGGTATTGCTACTGAAATTAACCTGGTAACTGGTTAATTTCTCGCGGAAAGTAATTCTCGGAACCGGTATTATTTTAACCAGGTTAAAACGCTCTATAACCAGGTTTTTCGATAAGTGTTCGTTCGGAGCGAAATAGAGATGCGAGCGGTATTGCTTCTGAAATTACCTGGTTAATTTCTCGCGGAAAGTAACTAGTGGAGTGATATCTTCTATCCTTTTCTAGTGCACCATCTAATAGCCAATATGCCAAACACTCTTGAAAATGCTCTTTTGGAAATGGCGTTTCTAACGAACAGGATCGCGAAGATAAACCAGGTTTCCGAGCCTTGAGTCAAACTACTGGTAGTTATGCCTATTGTGGTTAGACAGTTTTGTCGTAGATGTGCGCGCTCGCATACACTTCAAAGGGAAGCCGACAGTCGTTAGTCAGACTTGTCGCGGGGCGCATTAGACAACTTTGTCTATGAGACGTCTTGTCTCAAATGTGCGCATCTAGTGCATTTTATTACGCGATAGTCTGTCTTAAGACAGTCGTGTCTCAGGTGTGCGGTAGCTCTAAGGTGATGTTTATTTGAAATAAAACAACCTATTATGCGATTCATCCATCAAACCATTAGGTGGCGTTTATAATTTACGGGATGAATTGACGACCCCGTACACTTAGGTGACGTATGTGGCGACAACGACGGTTGCCTTGAATCTGTGAATGAATAAATCTGTTATAGAATGACCGTCTGATATTTTACTTGTAAAATAGCGAACTCCCATAATTAATATACATATTTATCACAAACCTTCCTCTTTAATCACTCTATATATTAAAGAAAACCGCAATTAAAGGGAACAAAGGGACATGAGGACAGAAAAAGCGACTTTGTTTTATACTATGTAGTGATATACGTCACCTAAGAGTTAGGGGGTTGCCAATTCATCAAGAACAAAACTTGGAATATTGGCTCAAGGGACACCTAAATTTTAGGCGTAGTTAGTGAAAACGGGCATAAGACTCTTACTTTTCAATTAGGATAAAAAATCAGTAGGTTTTACGGAGGGGCTACTGAACGGCCGGCAAGGGGCAGACCCAAGAAAAGGTGTAGATAAAGAGTGGCCAAATACAGCGAAGGATGGAGACGTGTGGAAGAAGAGAGGAAAAGCCTTTGCCCAACAGTAGGGCACTACCGGCTATTGATAATAAAACAAATAAAAAGGTATCAGTTATCACATTCATAACTGCGTATTTTTGGTCGGGCTATGTTAAGTCCATGTTGCTCGTGATCTGTCGACAGCTGTAGCTCTACCATGAGTTTAAAGCTATAGTATTTATCGATACTCGATACCGACTACGTAATTTTTTAGTATGGCAATTTTAGTTCCGCAAGTGACCGCTAGAGGCGCTGTAAAATAATTTACGTAGTCGGTATCGAGTATCGATAAAAACTATAGCTTTAAACTCATGGTAGAGCTACTGGTCTTGACAACCTGACAAAATTACATAGGTCCGCCTTTAAATTAATTTCTGATTGTACAACTTTAAAGTTATTCAACACGCAGTTCCACCGCAGGCAATACCTAATTATTACAATATCCCACGGGAAAACTTTACCTTGTCAGTATAAACCAGCTATTTGTTAATCCGGAGTCTAAGTACAACCATGCCATATTTGATCAAAATGCGTTTTGTAATATTTTCACTAACAGTTTATGAACTTCGTTTTAATGACTAGCCAATGAAACATGTTGATTAAAAACCAAGTAACAAAGGTCTTTAAAAGTATACACTTTAAAAAATAATATATATTTTAAATCCCTTTTAACCGCACAGACTGTACAGAGGATGTTCAATACGACAGACGAATTGCCACGAACATAACAGGAAAACGTCGAAGGCAAGAAGCGGGCGACAATGCGAATTCAGCGTTTAAATTCAAAACGTAGACACGAAGTGCATTATATTAAAAATGTGCAAGTATCAATATACCGCACCGCGCTACACCGGCCAGGTGCGGCGAAGGCGTTTTTCTTGTCGCACGTCCTGCACCGCTATTGTCTTGTAGTGATGTCACATAAACGTCACAATACTATCGATATTACAATTTTGTGAGTCTATAATATCCTAGACTTAATTTTTGGAGTTTACTCCTTAAGAATCGATTTTCATATAATTATAAGGCGCCCGGTATGAGAAAAATCCGAGGGTAACAAGTAACGAAATCGTGTCACGTTTTTGGTGCGCACCTTTAGTGCGCAACTTTCTAATTTGGTTGTGAGTGTATTAAGACCATAAAGGTAATATACCTATCGGAATATTATATTATATTATTATATAATTATATTATTAAGTATATAATTATATTTTTATATAATTTTTTTTATTATTTTTTTATTATTTTTTATTATTATTATATAATATTATATTCCGACAGGTATATTAACTTTATGATTAAGACGTACATATGGTATGCTGTATAGGCGACTATAACTATATACTATATGTTATTGGGCTTGTTTGTTTCTATCAGTTTCGATGTATTTATATTGCTATTTTTGTTATAAATATCAATAATAAATATTGTTATTGTGAAGTTATAATTTTTATCATTATACTGGCTAAAGTGAACTAAAAGTATTTTGAAATAGCTATGGCAGAAAGGGGTGTAGATAATATTGCCGGAACATCTGATTTCATATGATATTAATCTTTTTTTAGTTGAATAAACTCTTTTTGCGTATGGTTAGATACTCGTACTTAAGGAGTAAACTCCAGTCGTGCGTCGGAGCTGACACACTTTTTTTTTTTCAATTTTCAGATCTATAAAATTATATTATACTAGCTGTCCCGGCGACGTTGTTTTGTCATAATATAAAGTATTTCGCCCATATTATTTTATTGAAGTGACTAAATAAGTATGTCACCATAGCAACGTCCATCGCTATCCCGTCGCACAAACAATGGTCGCCGACAGTCTCGAGTTGTAATAATTTACTATTGTTTATTCAACAAATGCACCAATATAAAAAGTAGATGTTATCCGATTCCCTAGCGATATGCTCGCTAAGATTCACGAAAATCGGTCGAGCCGTTTCAGGAGTTCAATTACGCATACCGTGACACGAGAATTTAATATTATATTAGATTTAGTCCTATATCCTGGGAAGTCTGGGAACATTTTAAACCTACTCCCCTCTACAAGTAAATTTAAATAGCTAATTGAGTACCTATTAAGTATAACATGATTATTATTATCACTAATTTGTGTAGTTTGTAATGTTGCGGTGTTTTGGCAGGATGTTGCTTGAGATATAAATCAGACTTTAATTTTATCCAGCGAAATCAAAGTCAAAGTAATAATAATTATATTAAATGTAAAGATTTAAAAAATTATCTTGACGTAATTATAATCTACGTAATCAGTTTCGTCAATCGTAACTCCGAACTTAAAACACTTGAGAAATTTCCTTTTGAATTTGTCACGCCACAAACACGAATAAAGAATCAAGACAAAGTAATTAGTTTCGGAAATGTTATTACGTAATTCAATTTAAAACTTCAGCGATTACTCGCGGGACGTTTATCGAATTTATAATATCGATATTGTGTGCTAATCGACTATAAAAAAACGGATGTTCGTCCATAATTCATCGACAGCTGCAGTTTTATCGACATGCGTCACATCACTGCAAGTGAAACATCTATCAAAGTATGACACATTGTTTTTACTGCACCGTCCGGTCCCTGGAGGGTACGGTGAGCGTCTCGGCATTTACCCCCGTTCCCGTACGAGAAGTACGAGTTGTGGGATATCTATACGGGGCTCCAGCTGTACGTACGTTGGGAAATCTCACATTGTTCTATCCCGGTTATACAGGAGGTCCCGAGGGAGAGAGGAGTGACGCTATTTGCGGTAGAAAATCTCACGCGGAAAACGTTAGAAATATAAAATATAAGCCGGTGATGTTTTCAATTAATATTTTTTTGCGACTAGCAAATTAAGATTTTTGCAGTCGTGTAGGTAGGTTACGGAACACTACAAAACCTGTCTATAGAAGTAACTAGTACAATATTATTGTTTTCGAAGTCTTTTCTTTGGGACAACTTCTGTACCGAAATTTGGTTTGGAGACATTAAGATGGTAAAATATATACGATCGGATAATGTACGGTTCCCTGCGATCTACGAGTTTCAGTGTTTTATGGGCAGCATTTAATAATCTCCTATTAGGGCTAACAAGATAGGATTGAAGATCTACCTTATGATTCATAACTTTCGATCACCTTTAACCTGGTTTCTTCTTAGCTCATTAAGGAAATTTAATGTTGCCATACCTGAAACAGAAGAAAGACTTCATTAGAAAGTTATTAGGTTTTATATAAACACGTCATAATTGACATGACATGTTCGAGCCAAAAAGCGTGACCCGTGGGCCGTGAGGGAATTAATAGGAGAGAATTTGTAATCCAGTCATTACATTTTAAAGTATGACTTTAACAATGATGTCATTATTTTTTATTTTTTTATGAAGTTTTTTCTGTCTTATCCTAATTTTTAAACTCCTTGATAATAAAACAAAACAAGTATTTAATGATGATAACTTATGTGTTTCTTAACTCACAGTAGGCAGTGTATTCGTACCCCCCGTTGAATATCAGTAGGGTTGTCACCTACATGTTTAAATCGACTGCTCCTAGGTAGACTATCGTAAGCCACAAAATTGCAAATTTCGTTTTATTGCGAAAATGCATATAATTATGTTAGATCTTTTAGGATCTTCAAGAAAAAATATTAAATTCGAAGTATAAGTGCCTTTTTCGAAACGTAAACTGTAGTATGTTTCAAACGCCTCCGATGTTATATTTTATTGTAAGTCCCTTAGAGATAGTCTACGCGGAACAATAGGGGAGCAGATGCCCGAATTCACACATCGTATGTATCAGTTGCGATTGTCTACGCCGTATAAAGATTAACGTAAACTATAGTTTGTACTACTTACGATAGTTTACATTGGAACTTCTATTGAAAAACATATTGCAAGTGTAGCTTACGATTTTGTTCGTTGGAATTTAAGTTATGATAAATATTGTATGTTAATTATACGACATTCTATCTCGCTCTGTTGAGAATACTAAGCTTATTCAAGGCCAACTTGTCTTTACCCGTTTGTCAACCGGGAACGGAACCTTTTTCCGGGATATAAGTATCCCATGTCCTTACAGTATATCAGAAAAACGGTTAAGCGGTTTAGGCGTGAGGAGGCAATATACCCAATGTCCATGGACAAATAAACAAACACACTTTTTATGCAAAAGTATGGATATACTTAGTTTACATTTTATGATCTCTTTTTTTCTTTCTGAAATTTTTCAAGAACTAGTACTAGTATCCCAAGTGATCCTCTTCCTGTAGTTGTATTCCTCATGTCACAGGGTCGTGACCTTCCCTTTTAATAACCTTCCTTCTAATAATGTTAAGCCAGCTTTTCCTATCTTCAGCCACTTGAAAAGCGTCGTAAACAATGGACTCAATAATTTAGGTGCGTATTTGATCGGACTAACGCATGGGACTGCGGCCCCGCGGTCTTTCGACCTCAGTCTTGCCAATGACTATTTTAATATTGTCTCCTTTCTTTTTGGATATTATGTGTCCATAGTATTCTAAAATAGATTTGAGGCATATTGTGGTAAAGAGCCTTGCTATAACTTTTAGCTTAGCCAGAATGGACGCGTTGGTTCTGAAAACTGTCAAATTGAAATTTGGAGCATTTTCCTTCATTATCACATCTCGAAGGCGTCAATATATCTGCGGTCTGTTGAAGTATGGTGTATTGTATACTAAAGTGTAGACAAGTTTTGTCTCACTTTTTAAAGAAAACATTTTGTCACGCAAGACTTTACGCATTTGACACATAGCACTCTTAGCCATCCTAATTCTTTAATTAAAGTGTATCTGGTTAACAGGAGCCATTGTTCGTAATAGTGGACCCATGTGATAGCGATAAAGAGATAATAATTGATAACAGGCCTTAGCAAAAATCAGCGACATGAAATTAATATACCTAGCAGTATTTAAAATTTTCTAGTTGATGCCCACAACTCTGTAAAGCCAAAAATTCGTTTGTCTCGCGGGGACCGTATAGTAAAGGACGTAGGATTCTTCCTATCCCAGTATAAAAATGTCCTTTCCCAGGACTCCAAGTATCTTCATACCAAATGTCAGGAAAATTGTTTGGGTGTAAAGAGGTAACGAATAGAGATCAATTTTCATATTTATAATAATACTGTATAAGTATAAGCGGATTATATACATTGTGATAAATACACATAAGTTATAAAGCTTATCATATGATTTTTTTAAGAAGGTTACAAAATATTACTTAAAATAAAATTTTTGCTACTGATGATGCTTTGCTAGCCAATTAAGTTGATTGCTTACTATATTTTAGCACTTTTTTGCACTTATAAATCATGTCAACTACTTACTTCTAAAATTTATTAAACAAATTTTAAAGGAATTTCACACTATTTTCAGAAAAGATAATTTATAAATAATTTATTTTCTCAAACATACTATAAATTCGGATTAGGCAATTCCCCTGTAAACTATGATATGTCTTACATACCATAAAAAAACGTTAAAGAAGTCCCCCGTATAGTATAGTAAGTAAACGTTACAATATTTTAAAAAGGAGAAATTTCAACGTAAACTGTGATAAGTGTTAGTTGCAATAATTTTCGTTATAGATTTTCCAAAGAATAATATCGCAACAACAATTTCAGCTAAACCAAGCTAATAATATAGTATTTTATTGCATAAGTTAATACCTAACACTATTGTTGTTGCTCATGCCAATTGTCTACCTAGGAGCAGTCGAAATATCTTAGTAAAAAACCTAGAAGCTACACTGAGCTATTTTTTAAGGAAATTAAAGTCAAAGAAGTAGGTAAAAACGAATGCGTGTATTTAAATTAATAACATACGTTCACCGTTTTTGCAGAAAATCTTTTTTCTGCTTCACCTACTTATGCACTATTATTTTTATGCAATAAATAGATACCTAGTAAATTTAATATTTAAGTTTCTTAGATTAATCTGTTCCTAACCTACGGTAAAATTAAATTTGTAAAAATGTGCCTGTGACAACCCTTCAGAGTTAGTCTCATGCTGCGTCTGTTCTACAATTTTTGTTTATATTAAATGACATTCCAATTATAATGACCATATTTAATAAAAACCATTCCGTAACTTTAAATGTTAAAACACACCAGGAGCTCAAAACCACATAAAAGAATTGCAGTGTAAAACAACCGGCTGAATTCTTAAACACTGTGCAGTCACAGGAGTGCAGTATTTACGAATTTGAAAATAAAGAAAAATTATCATAACCTTAAGTAAGTCTTCATTAACTTGAGTGACTGATATGGACTACGAATGTCTTTTTCCCGATTTCGAAGGTTTTGGACAGGAGTTTATTACTACTATTCACTAGCTTATTGATTGGCTAGCGTCAAAATATTAACCAATATGCAACGCAATTAAAAAGATAAACCCGAGTAAAAAGCATAGGAACCGGGAACTAATGTCGTTTAGGTACAAAAACTTTCGTTACTCCTATCATTCTAAACTCTCACAAAATATACTCAACGAAAAATCCGCCTAAATTCTCTCCCAACACAGCTCAAAATTAACTCAAAACGTTCGCTCTTAGCTCAATAAACGGGTATAAAGTCCGACGCTTCGTGCGAAAATTCTCTCTGTTAAAAACACTTAACCGTAACATATTTGACAGATATTTCCGAACGCTCCCGCGCCCGCCACTCCTTATCTGAGGCAATAAAATTTTGTGAAATCCAACATGGCCGCCGGGATTCTATTATCTCGAATTTGCGGTCAGATTTCCTGTTTTCGTCTGCCTTCGCCGAGATTTAGCTTAGTCGTTTAAAAAAGGTTTCGCCGGGATTTCGAGCGCAGGATGCGATAATATTATTGCATATAAATTGTTTACATGCGAATGGCCCGCGAGACTACGTGCGACCAAACTGTCGCCGCAACATTTTCGCAATATAAGGTTAAAAACCGGCCAAGTGCATGTCGAGCCACGCGCAATATAGGGTTCCGTAGTACCGCTAGTTTCTTAAAATTTGTGTATGGTCAATGAATGTACATTTATAACGTGTTTTATACTACTAACAACATCATCTCAGTTGCTTTCAAAGGAATTTGAACGAAAAGTTCCTTTATACTTCGCCGAAAACATTTTTTTTAGTTAATCGACTATTACTCAATAACTTATAAAGTCTTTTTAGCCGTGACAGTTTTCCTTTTAAATTCACCATATTTTCTACTCCCGTGAATTTTTTTACATTTCCAGAAGCTACCGTTTCGCTGGTAGAAGGGGGGGGGGGGGAACACTGGACTCTAACGATTTTTTCCACTTTAAAACTTAATATTTCACAAACGGATCCCTCAATCGGAAAATGATCTATGAATACTCATAATATTTTTAAAAAACCAATTTTGTCGGCATCATTAATATGTGCATTCATGCCAAATTACAGCTTTGTAGGTTCTATAGTCTCTGAGCAAAACCGCGGATAGACAGACAGACAGGGTTCCTTCCCTTATAGTTTCGGTCTGTCCGTCCGTCTGTCCGTCTGTCTGTCTGTCTATCCGCGGTTTTGCTCAAAGACTGTAGGACCTACTAAGCTGTAATTTGGCATGAATGCACATATTAATGATGCCGACAAAATGGTACATGAAATCATAAAAAAAATATGGTACCTTCCCTACACATCAATCGGGGTTTTTTTTGTTGACTACGGAACCGTAAAAAGTGTCTTAAAATGTAATTGAAGCGCGCGAAAGTACAAATAAGAAATTCAACTCTGCAGTAGGTAATTGCTGTGGTAGCTTAGGCACTTGTCACAATATTTCGAGACAAAGGGAATTTTTGGAAACTGGTCATTTTTTTTAATTAATCAGTTTTTGAAATTGGTTGAAACTATTTGTACCTTTTTTTGTCGCTATCTAAAGACACAATATGAAAGAGGAAAAGTCGCAGCGACAGTTCAGTCCGTGCGCACAATAAGTCCGGTCTTGGTGAACATGTGGATTGCGGGTACACGCCATGTATTTGCGGGCAGCCTACGGGCAAAACTTGTCCGTAAAAGTAAAAGTCCGTAATGACGTATTATTTACAAGGGTCCATATCGTGGATCTCTAATAAATAGTAGCCGACTAGTTATTTACTATTAGAAAAGGCTATTACATTTCTGAGGTTATCATCATCAATATCATCACCTAACTCTTGTATATGACGCTAATCGCTGCCGTCTACTTGGCCAGTCAATGAGACGCCTTAACGGTTTATTACATACCAGTAAACAATGAATTAATGAGTAGACGGATCGTGAATTTAACTAGAATACCAGAACGTTTGAAGTCGTATTGATTGCTTCAATATACATTGGGAATTTTATATGCTGACTTGATCAGCTTACTCAGCATGGCCACTTTAAGAATGGTTTATTCTACAGACGAAAAGATAAGTGACAAAGGAAATCGGCAGGGCTATCACGTAAAAATAGCGATCAACAATTCACTAGCAATAATCGCGCGAGCGATTGCTGGGTGTCATGAATGTCACAAACAATGGTGTCATGTATAGTGATCGATTGCAATCGTATTGTTTTGGCTGATACGTGATACGAAATTGCGATTTTGAAGCAATTATCGCGCAATAATTGCTATCGCATTGCTCGCGCAAGATACGTGATACGGGGGCCGGTGCTTTTTTCTCTTAAATCTATTTCCCTTTATTACTGTGGCCATGGTAAGCTTTGTAATGATACAGGATCTTACAAAACTTGGCGTAAAATAACGTTTGAATAACTTTAACTCAGGCTTGGTAAACCTTTCTTATATTTTAAACGTCTTCTTGTAATAAGACATCTGCGTATTTTCCAACCCTTATACAACCTCAATCCCAACTATTCAACAACCAGCACTAATCCCATCATCTCCAAGTGGTGGGATCATGTAGTGTTGTCAGACTGCAATCATGTGTAGTGTGGGCCCGGCGTAATCACGATGTTGTGCTGCATCGTGATTGCGACACAACAGTCGGACAGAGGTGATCCTTGTGATTGGTTAATACGACGTAATACCGCCATTCAGGGCGCAACTACGCTGGATGCTATTACATTTGTATACATATCAGTTGCTATCAACAATATTAAAGTCAAGATATAAAATTAGTTTCTTATTATTTCAGATAGATAAGTAAAAGTTAAAAAAGGCTCGTTTAAAAATTACTTATTGGAAAATTTTGTTGGTGCTCACTTAAGGAGCTATATTGAAAAAACTGTCCTTTTTGACGTAATACTATAGGACCCTCAGAAATGTTCTAATGAGATATACATATCTTCATAGCCTTATCTAGGTTGAGAAGAACTAGAAACACGATTAATGTATTTTGCCTCGATACATTTAATTTTCGAAATGACCTCTTAAAATACGAAATTTGAAGATTATTTTTAAACGAAAATATTGTAGGAAATTAGTCTAATTGATAGACACCTTTGCAACTCAAAATCGTATAGAAGCATTTTGCTTAAATGCTCCTAGTTATTTTTTAAATGATTATAATTACGTTTTTTCGATGTTTTCCGAGCGAGCCGATAGCTTCTGGCCGCAGCGTATTCACGACTTTATAGTCATACAAATTAAGTATAAAATTGCCCTTGCGGTAAAATTACTTTCGATATAGCGCCTTAATAGCGGCCGAGTGGTAACTTCGTGACGTTTTGACTGATTTGGGTGTTTCGAAGAACACCTTGAGGTAAGAAAGATACTATTTAAAGCGCAGTTGTGTTCGTATTTGCTATAATTTTACTAGGGTCAGTTTTCGCAAAGGGCATCGCTCGCCATCGTCACGTAATACCCGCCGACATAATTGTCACAATCGAGCGCTGTTGCGATACTCGATAGCGCTGAACACTGTTTACACTACAGGGTAGCGGCGACGCGCGACTCCGCTCACTGTTAATATATTTACGGCTTATTTGGAACGTTTTCAAATTACGTACATTCATTTTTACCCGGTCCCTTTAACCCTTAACCACTGACGTACGTATGGGATACGTATGCCATTTTGAACCCCTCCTGATGGGTCGATAAAGTTTAATTCTGCTGTCAATTGTAGTCTTTTTATTTGGATACTTTCAAATGATATAAAGATATTAAAAAATATATATATATATATATATATATATATATATATATATATATATATATATATATATATATATATATTTATTTATTATAAATAATTTTTTATGGAACAAAAACCTCAGTGACTCACAAAGTAGGATAGATTTTTATATGAAATTAACAAAAAATATTTTCTAAACATAGGAACTTACGTCAGGTAGTCAAAGTCACCTGCTTGCAGATATGCACTGCATCCGTTCTCCCCTGCATTCGACGCGTCACTGGCAACCAGGAAACTACCAAAAATGACATGCAGAAATTCCCGCGAAATTTTGAGTTTTGAATGAAAAACCGCGTGGGTGACGTACCACATACGTACGTCAGTGGTTAAGGGTTAAACTTTAAACCGCCGTTAAAAAGAGGAAGTATTAGATGACCCCACTACAGTCATAAGAGGTCACTTGATGCCCAGGGTAAGTTCTTAACACTTTAGTCATGGTATAGATTTTTTCGCAGAAGGATATAGAACGCCGGCGCGACGTAGGAAAGAGTAAAATTATTTTCTCTATCTACCGAGTGGTCAAAACTTAATATTTTTTTAACATTTATTATTAATTTTTATTTTATTTATGCACAGGGGAAAACTTTAACTAAAACGTACAGTGTAAACTATCATAATAACGCTACATTTTTAATTTCATTTATAACTAGACTAGATGACGCCCGCAACTCTGTTGCGCCCAATTTTATCGCGCGGGAACTTTACATTTTCCGGGATAATAAGGACCCTATGTCCTTTCCCGGTACACAAAGTATCTCCACACCAAATTTCAGCAAAATCGGTTCAGCGGTGGAGGCGTTAAGAGGTAACAGCCAGACAGACACATTCACGTTTATAATGTTAGTATGCAAGTATGGATATTGTTTTCAATAACGTAATATTCCGACCCCATCTACCGAATGACTTTTATTTTGTTCAGTCGTTAGTAACGTAACATCGGGGCGTCGGAAATCGCTGGCCGCGGGAAACCATTCGTCAACTCCCGTCCGTACCGTCTAGTGTCTATAGTTAATGCACTTACGATCTAGAACTACGAGGAATTGTGGGAAGTTATCTGTTGAAAAATTATAAAGTGAAAAACTGGAGAGAGAACTAAGTCGGATAATTTTAGACACCACCGTGGATCGGTAGAAGAAAGATATAAAAAAAAATTGAGCCAGCACATTTTCTACCAATAATAACATACTTGCTTTTTCATAGTCGCCGTGCATTTTTTCTATTACTGCGTGTGAATATGTACGCTGTCCTTATCATATTTATTATTATTATTAGCTAGACGTTCCGCGTGGCTTCGCCTGCGTAAATTAGGAATTTCAAGGACAATTTAGCCCACAAAAATAGCCTATGATCCTTCACGTGGTCTACTCTTTATCTGTGGCAAATAACATAAAAATTGCTCCAGTAGTTTGTGAGATAAGCCCTTTCAAATAATTTCTCTCATTTTTCCACATTTTCCTCTGTTTATTTGTTTCTTTTAGTAAACGAATTATCTAACACTGAAATAATTTTTCAAATGGGACCAGTAGTTCCTGAGATTAGCGCGTTTAAACAAACAAACTATTCCGCTTTATAATATTAGTATAGATTATCATAATATTATTTTAAATATATAATATTTTGCGTTTATAAATGGCATGATAATGTAACATTGTAAATGTTTTTCTTTTTATACATTCGAGTCAATTACTTTGCTACGGCATCGCTACGCGCGGCGCTACGAGCCGCTACGAGGGTGCTACGGGCTACGGCCATTTTTCACACTGATTTAAAGTACACATAAAAATGCGTGTACATTCTTTTAAATAATACACTCGGAGGAACTCGATTAAATCAACATGCTTTTTATCACTGTAAAGTGCAAAAATATTTCCCACAAAATATAATGATGGGCGCTTCGTTGCCTTATGGATAACTTTTTCGTTTTTCTTTTTTCCATTATTTCCTTACTATATTTTTAATATTACTTAAAGAGTATGGTAATAATAATCTTCAACACCCACTACTTAAAGTGCTTTTGAAGAAAATGCTATCTTTTATACAGGAACGCAACAAGACCGAGATAACAATACATCGCGAAGTTGTGAGATCCTAGTATTAAAACTAGCTGTCCCGGCAAACGTTGCTTTGCCATAATATAAAGTATTTTGCCCATATTATTTTATTGAAGTGACTAAATAAGTATGTCGCCATGGCAACGTCGATCGCTATCCCGTCGCACTAACAATGGTCGCCGTCAGTCTCAGGTTATAATAATTTATATATTATTTATTCAACAATCAATATAATATAAAGTACCCAGTAGCCGATTCTCAGACCTACTGAATATGCATATAAAATTTGGTAAAAATCAGTAAAGCCGTTTCGGAGGAGTTCGTGGACTAACATTGTGACACGAGAATTTTATATACATACTAGCTGTCCCGGCAAACGTTGCTTTGCCATAATATATTTGCCATATTATTATTTTATTGAAGTGACTAAATAAGTATGTCGCCTTGGCAACGTCGATCGCTATCCCGTCGCACAACAATAGTCGCCGTCAGTCTCAGGTTGTAATAATTTACTATTATTTATTCAACAAATGCACTTATCAATATATAAAGTACCGAGTAGCCGATTCTCAGACCTACTGAATATACATATAAAATTTGGTAAAAATCAGTAAAGCCGTTTTGGAGGAGTTCGTGGACTAACATTGTGACACGAGAATTTTATATATAAGATAGATAGATATTAAAATATGGAAAAATGAAATATATTTTAACGAAAGAAACCCACCTGTTTTCGTGAATTATTAAGTTTATTTTATTACATTAAAATTATTAAGTTTGATAAAATATTAACGTTAATAATTCACATTATTTATTCTCTTTTAATGTTTTAATGTTTAAACTGTGACGTGGGATTGTTCGACGAGGCGCGGGGAAGCGCGGGGAAGCGCGGGGAGTCAGGTTCGTTCCCGGGGGGGCACATTTCATACCCGGCCAAATGGAAGGGCCGTGTTTGAGGCCGCGAGGGACGCGGAATATGGACTCGAAGAATGTGCGTTTTATTCTTGTACTATTGTAATGTTGTTGCCACGTGAAATACACCTACACGGGATTATTGTGACGCTTACAAGAATTATTATGCTACAATATTGTAAAGATAACTATAACCCGACCACGAAAATTATATACATTTTTACATAACTTTTAAGTCACTCGAACCATTATAACACGGATCTAATTATAATTAATAGAAAGTATCATTAAGATCATATCAGAAATAACTTTCAGTAGAACCAGAGACCAGAAATCTAGAACACACGTATATAGGGTGTAACAAAACTAAGTGATAATACTTTAGGGTGCGTATGTGTTCCTTGTAGAGAGCTGTTCACTGTGAAAGTAGACCAAATTTTTTTTTTCTTTTGTATAGGGAAACTCGTGACGCTGAGGCGCCTGCCCATACAAAAGTTTTAAATAAATGGTCTTTCAGCGCTGCTACTTTCACAGTGAACTCTTTATAAGGAACACCCTGTATAAATAGTTTCACTACCTAATCCGGCAAACGTTGTTTTACCATAAAGGCTGTGGGTGTTGCCATATTATGATTTAGAGCCTCAGGGCTGTGCTCAGGGCAATACAACGACTAGTAAAATTAACAAGTACCTCCAATTAAACAGTAGTTGGGTAAAAATAGATCAGTCGAACATTGTCAAACGGCTTACATAGTAATTAAACAGTAAATATAGCGGCAATATAGCCCTTGTACAGTCTGCTCTGTGCAATATTAACAAGGCAATCGATGGCTTAGCCGGGCTAGCCGCTAGCCGCCATTAGCCGCTATTAGCCGGCTAATTAGCCACAGATATTCTGTTTCACGACGGCTATTCGGTCACAATTGCTCGGTTAAACCGAGGTTTCGGTTATGACTATTATTTTTGAGTTAGCACCGTTCGGGAGTTATTTTACCTTTAACAAGATCTTAATTGGACGGCATAAGGTTCGCTTTTGTAGAAGATTCGGGTTAAAATTTACTTTGGACGGACGCTACTAACAGTAATTCTCGCTTTAACGTTAATTTACCTACTAAGTGTAGTCTTGCTGTTTGAAATGATAATGTTTTGACGACCTTTGTAGTTTAGTGGTTGAGTATCACGAGCTCGAATCCCGCCAGTAAAACGACAATTTTTCAATAGTCCTGGGTCCTGGGAAGTGTTTTTTAAGATTTTAATTAGCACACGGTAACAAACCAGACTTGGCGTGGGTATGTGTCCAGAGGATATCTACAAAATAATGATTAGAATTGAGCCCACATTTTAATCAACTTACTAGCCAACTCGGCAAAAGTTGTTTTGTACGATATTTCGGACATGAATAGGTGTCGTCCGATTCCCACACCCAAAGGCGGTGTAATAATACGTGAGTGGAAGAATAAGGTAAGTAACATGAAGAAATTTCCCGTTTTTTTGCTTAAGTGGAGGCATTGGGGCCGGAAAAAAATATGTGAAGTAGAAAAACTATGAATTATATGTGTAGCCAGATATATTAGCTAGGTTATAAAGTAGATAAGTTACAAGTTTTATTAAAATAATTAGGGAAAAAATGAGGTATTGTTCGTATGTTACGAAATGTTACTTGTTCGATTCTTTCACTCACGTCTTCAATTATAGTATAATTATATCATGTAAAATTGTATACATATTTTCCTATGTGTACAAGATATAATTATATTATCATGTATACATAATATTTTCCTTAACTAAAAGGCTTACTTACACGTGCCCAGGTATAACTTATAAATATATTTTAAATGGTTCACGTATATTTAAGAGTCGGTCGGTACAGGGAAAGGCTTTCGGCGCCGCTCACATCGCCTCGTGTACACGCCTACTAGACTACGCTTTTAGCTACACACTAATTTTTATTTAATTGTAAAATAAAGGAGAGTTGTTTATTATGTGCTTTAATATGTGGGACTATAGGTAATTATTAATTAGTAAACAATGATAAATTATACATATTCGTTCACGAAACAAAAATTTTAAATGAGCTAAATCAATATCTACCAATACTTAAAGGGAATATTTGATTAGTTTCCGTTCAACTGGATTTTAAATTATTGGACCAAATTTTGTTGATATTTGGAAAAATATAGAGTAATGAACATTTTATGTTAAAATCGCATGAAAGGACGAAACAGATGAAAATACATTTTATGTTAAAATCGCGCCAAACGTTTATTTCTACCCTTTGAACCTGATAAACTAATCAATCGACAACTTTATAATGCTTCAAAAGTACGCGATAAAAGCCGAAAAAGCTACGGTTATAGTTTCGGTTACTCTTTACTAATCCATATTTCCATATTTATATATATATTATAAATGCGAAAGTGTCTATCTGTCTTGTACCTCTTCACCCTTAAACCACTGAAACAATTTTGACCAGTATTCAGATACTTTGAGTCCCAGGAAAGCACTTAGGATAGTTTTTATCTCGAAAAAATGGACGGTTTGCGCGCGAGAAACATAATTTGGCGCATCGGAGTTGCGGACGTCATTTAGTCAGCTGAATCACAGTTTATAACATTGCACTCGTCATATTAATTAACAATCAAAGCCCACGCCCAGCTGTGGATTCAATAAACACCTGGTAAAAGGATTTTCATGTCACCCGAGTTATAAGTTCCTTTGTTGTTGGGAACCTTCAAGCAACTTCTTGAGGCAACTTCTTGCCGGTGGCTTTAATGTTTTATTTCAATACGACGGACCCTAATACCTCCAGGGGGCGAGGGAGCGCAGGGGGAGGGGGCGGGGGGTGTTTCCACGTGGAATCCCCCGGGTTTTCAACTTTAACCGTGGCCAGTGTGAGTGTGCACATATTTTAAAACTATCCGCAGACAGTTCGCCGATGTCCACGGCGGTTAAATGTTACAGAAAATATTTCTTGGCTTGTCCGTTCTATGTGAGAATTTTAAATCCGAAATTCCGAACTATATTGTTAAAGTCGTATAAACGCTGTCTTACTCAAGGAAAATTGTTGAGATTGTCGATGATATAATTTTACAATTTTACTTTACCAATATTCAGTTTATACCAATGCGTGATTTTAAGCTATATCTAATGTTGAAATCATACTTCAGCCCAAAGTCCATCGTTCTATTTTCAATGCTCTAATTTCTCCTCGGCCTTCCGGAAACGTAGTCCCAACCTAATAAGAATTCAGATGTTGCTCACATCTGTAAACACTCCGATTGTTCCTTTTACACATATCAGCGGACGTCCGAAGGCTCTCCTGAGTCCCTGAGGATCTGAATTTTTTAACTTCGAGCTTTTATTGGCTATTTGCCTTTTAAGCGTATTAGGCAACTTTGATTTCTTTTGTGTATTTCACATTTTCACTAAATCCACTGTAATGTATAGGCTGCGTATAATTTTGCGATCGCTATGGAAAACTGTAGGCATCATCACGTCATGTGTACAATATAGTAACAATAGTTGCCAATATAGCGTGTCACCGTTGGACCAGGATCTACCAATAACGTCACTTTATTGGTAGATACTGGTCCGACGCGCGACGGTGTGCTAAATGGTGTCCGACTGATCTACGAATAGCATGTCCCCCACCAAAAAAGGCCTTAAAATCGAAAACTGAGTTGGTTCTACTACCATTTGTTGTTTTCTTTCTTTGTTGTTTTGATGAGGCACAGTTGTCTTAGTTAAACTACAGGAATCATAAAGTATACTTATTATAATTTAGTCCTTGAATATTTTCTATAAGTCCCTAGCAACATTAAGTAGCTTTATAGCAATTTTTTAAGCAAATTGAAATGAAATCTGCAAAGTAATTGACTTTGCCCGCAGGTAATTAGTTAGGTAATTTTTGTGTTCGTCTTAAGGCAGCTTATGTTCACTCCGCTTTACCGATTACGGACTGAAATTACATTCATTACAGTGGAAATAATTGTTTTTGTATGTTTGCTGTGATGTTTAAACAATTGTTTTGCGTGTTTTTTTCTAGAGTACCTTGGAAATAAGTGCTGTAGAATTACAGGGGTACTTAGGGGTCTAATTTTGAAAATAAATCCTTTCTTAGTGATTAATTGTCTACGTCATAAGAGAAATTATGACGAGTGGCATATTTCAAGTTTACAGATAGCGCTGAAGGCGCAAGAAGTTTAGTGATATTAGTATTTAATTTGCACGCACTATATCCTCGGCAATTATAACACGTCTGGTGCGGGGTCGGATCGGGTCGCGTCGGGTCGGGTCGGGCGGTCGGGCCCACATTACAGTAAGCCCCGTTAGGCCCCAATTGCGAGCGATTTGTCTTCGCTACCCGCAAAAAGCTATCAGGGACTATACCATATCTAATATCAACGTAAGATGTTTCGTCATCATCACTATCAACGACTCTATCTCCCATTATCACGCCCGATGAGACTGAAGGAAGGAGTGCTCTCATGTACTGCGCATACATAGCGCACTATAAAACCCGCGAAGGCCTAGCTTTAAAGAAACCAGGCCAGATACGCCACCACCTATAGCCACCGTCACTGAAGCCGGCGTGGGAGGTTTAATACTAGTGACTGGTCTAGTATTGTTCCTACTACAGGCAAGAGCTTAGAGGCTGTATGTAAGCTACTTGGTTAATCGTCAGAAAATGGATCTATCTTCCACCGTACCTTCATCATAATGCGATAACTAGTAACTTAATGAGTCAGCTTGACTTCGCTGATGAATTAGAAAGACGACTCTCGAGACTCTTCCTAATTTTCTAGCGACCAATCGCCCGCAGGTGCGTCAATGTTTACAACGGTACAATTAAAGTCCGCCGCAGCTAAGATTGTAATTAGCCAGGGGTGAGCGGCGAACCGGCCCTAATCCTGAGGCGAAGGGCGACGCGAAGACGGAGCCCTTTCACGAGGATTAGGGCAGCGCGGTTACACACGGAAGTACAATATGTCTGGAATATTTCGGAAGTTTGGATATTCACGGTAGAACGCCCGAACGGAACCCGATGTTTGGATTTACGTTGCAATGAACGAGTAAACTTTTTTTTTAGGAGTTTCGTTGAGTGAACGTTTTCCAATAGATGTTGGGTAAGAGATGGCATAGACAATGATAATAATATTAAGTTATTAAGTATACCGTTTTAGCATATTGCGTTCAAGCATATTGCATGTAGGTATACGGTTTTCACTTAGGGCGTTCACATTGATTCGTTGGATCCCACCCCACCTGTATCTAAGTAGATATATTATATTTTACGAATTAAATGCCATAATAATGGGTTCGGATACCGCTGTAACACGAATTTACCTTACGTCGGTTTATATAATATTAATTTCGCATAGAAATGCTGTGTAACATTCACCATAATATATAATGTTTGATTTGCTATCTCTGATATTACTGGCAATATTAATATTTAGCAATCGCATCGGCCACGGTTGGCCAGCGCCGTAATTTACTTTCCAGGCTATTCCTGTACCGACTGTCGGCCTGTAGCCTGTGAAGTCCAGCTCATATTATATTACTCCTGTATTTGATTCTAATATACTAGACCTAGTACTTAAGTTACTAAATAAGCAAAGGCATCGAATACGAAATTTATTGAAACAACATTTTATGCAACAACAGGCTACTTGACCTATTTTTTTTCTTCATGCTATACGCTTCTTAATCATTAATTTTCACAAAAAACACTAATATTTTAATATTTTAGACAGTAGAAACCCATAAAAATGTTGATTGAAAAACATGCCTTTTAAATGGCGCCGAAAACACTGTCCGCCTTGTGTCCGCCATAGTGTGACGTCATACGTTTTGTATTTTAAACTCTCTTTATTGAACATTTTTTTATGTCCTAGATGTACGAGTCAAAAAGTGCCCAAAAATTATAAAATAATTAAATAAGAAATTAGAAATCATTTGTAATGTTGAAAACTTTTGGACAAAAGTTTTGGCCATCTCATTTCCCGTCTACAATAAATGGAGATAATATGTAAAGCTGATGTTTTATTTGAATAATTTAAGAAAATATATTTTACAAATCTTTCTAGGCTTATTCTTAATATTTATGTACAAATAAACTTACGATATAACGAGCGCGATAAATAAAAGATATTAAATTACTATGAGGATGACGTCACATCCTAATCGGAAGTACCGCAAAAGCGTTTTCGTCAGTACAAATCCTATTTTCAAATCGACTTTATTTATCAATCATAAGCTTTTATTTGATGATAAGCGTGAAATACGGTTTCCTCGGTAAAGTTCTACTGGAAATATGCATTTGTTCAATGAAATTGAATATAGGTCAAGTAGCCTACTGTAGGTAATTAAAATTGTCATTTTTATTATATTTATATAAGTATTCTTGTTATATAAGTAATTATTACAAAATAAGCAACTATTTACTTATGTATAAAATCTCACATGAGATTACAATCATAAGTTATTGTTATATTGTGTTTGGTTTTGTTTTGTTACCTGAATTAAACATATTTTTTATTTATTTATTTAATGCTAGTATAGTATAAATACCATCCATATATATAATCATACTACTATTCTGATGGAACTAATGCGCTATAACATAATATTTACCACTTCTCAGTAAGGCCACTGTGGAAAGAGTTTCATTCTTTGGAAGAATAGAAATGTGATAGATTGACGAAGGAAGTGCGTAATTTTGTTTCTAAAAGTCGTCAGTATACCTTTGCGTCTCTACCTGTTACATATAAAAAACTAAAATATATAATAATAATAATAATAATAATAAGAAGTTGTTTACTTGCTCTATGTTGTTGTCGCTATAATATGTTGATTCCACCAATTTATGGTAACACATAGTCTTTTATCGCATCAGAAGTTCTTTATTCTCACAAACATGTCTCTATAAAATATTCTGTCGCTGCAGGACTCTGGTACTGAGTAGCTTTCTTGCGCTAAAACCTTCTCTTTATGTGAGTCGTAATCAAATCTAGCTGAAAGGCCAGCGTGTGCTGTCGGCCCGTGAATGGATGTTAACTCGATTTGCGGGCAGACGGCGGTAATGCCGCGTCGAGGACCAATCTTGTATCGATTTTGGCCTTTAAGGCATGCCCAGGTTGTACAGTGCGTTGGAGACATATTGAGGACCTGGAGTAAAAAACTTTAAATTCAAAATGAACTTTTTTATAACAAGAATGGTTTAAAATTAGTGAGTACAGCAATAGCGTTGAGCTGTATTTTTAACCGACTTCAAAAAAGGAGGTTATCAATTCGACGCGTATGTATGTAATATTTACAGAACTGCCCACTTTTTGTATATGTTGATCTAGAACAGCTTTTGAACAAATGTGCCAAATTTCAAGTGTATGTATGTATGTATGTTTTTATGTTTGTGCACGCATATCTCCGGAACTACAAGTCCGATCTAAATGATTCTTTTTTTATTGTACTAGGTATGGTTCAACTTAGGGAATACTGCAAGTTTCATCAAAATCGGTTCAGTAGTTTTTGAGATAGGGAATTTTGATTCTCAGTTACTTACAGTTTTGAAGTCGGTTTTATCTTTTTAAAATACAGTTATGGCTCGTTTTGTTCGTTTACCAAAGATGACTATACCTCATAGGCAACCTTGTCTTAAAGAAGGGAGCTAATTCACACTTGCCACGAAATCATAATAAAAGCAGTAAATTGTAATTTTGTGGCTTACACCAAAACGAACGCAACTTGATATTATGGCAATACAAAATTGGAATGCCAAATTGGCATATTAAAGTCATTTGATAGTTCTATTTGTATTGTTTTGCGTCTCATCTCGTCTACACAATGACAATAAACAGCCTACAAAAACAAAACCAACTAGTACACTCCTCCCAGTTCGGCTGTACCTAGGTGTGAGCTAAAGGGGTCAATTAGAGCCGGGACACAAAAACACGATACGACGTCGTGTCGTGGGAATCCACGACGAGCATCGTAAAAAATATACGGCACGATGTCGCGTCTTAGAAACTCACGATGCGTCATCTTTGAATTTCTACGTGTTTTTGTGTCCCGGCCTTTACCGCAGGCGGGCCGCGAGTTAGCTCAGTTAGAGCGGTTACGGCATACATTATCCCGCCGGAAGCGCTCATCTGACATTAGCGAGCTTAATTACTCGCACACCGCCGAGCGCCGGACACGAAAACTGCGTCACTTGCACAAATACTCCTTTGTACTCTAATTATAAATGCTAGTGTGTCCGTTTACTTTCGTCCTCATCAGACTATCAGTAAAGCGATTTTGATGGATATGAAGGAAGGATACTCTCAAGTTCCAACGCCTCCGTGGTCCAGTGGTTTAGAGCGTGGCTCTTGACTCGGAGGTCGTGGGTTCGATTCCCGCGTTGGAAACATGACGTTATTCCCAAATTTGGCTAGGACAATGTAGGCTGATCACCTGATTGTCTGTCAAGTAAGATGATCCATGCGTCGGATGGGCATGTAAAAAGTCGGTCCTGCGCCTGATCTCTCACCAGTCGTGTTGGTCGTCCGTCCCACTGGGTTATGAGAGTAAAAAGAATAGAGAGTGCTCTTGTGTACTGCGCACACACTTGGGCACTATAAAATTACTCCTGTGTAACTGGTCTGGTTTCAATGAAGGCGGCCACCGTCACCGAAGCCAGGGTGGGAGTTATTACTCTCTTCCGGAAAATATACTTTCAATTCAATTCCTTTATTTGTTTTAGAAGTGGTCAATACAGTGGATGATAATCAGTTTCACAAGAACTGGTTGTTATTCGCGAAACATGTACGTTTCTAAGATAATGAACAAATCTTGGCGCGACAGAGTTGCAGGCAACATTATATTACTACAAGAAGCTGGTAAAAGTTGATTTGAGAAACAATAAATGAGAAGTAATTATTGAGACCTTCTAGTCAGATTTCAGTAACAGATTTTTTATCTGCTTCTATCTTATTACAATATTATCTGATCTATATTAAAAAGACATTTCATGATATGAAAAGATGCCATAACGTTTACGGACGTCGGTGGGCGTATTCAATTTAGCTTAAGCAGAAGCACATTATTCGGATGTCCTACAAAACAGTACTGTATATATTATAAAGGTACTGAATTTAATGAAATACGAGCAAGTAGGTGTGTACAAAACAGTACTGTATAATATAATATAAAGGTACTGAATTTAATGAAATACGAGTAGGTAGGTGTGTGATTCTAGAAAAAAAAATGAATAATGCTCGTATTAGTCCATTTTTTTAGAAGTACTTCAATACTTTAAAATACGTCAAGACTAGATTCCAAAATACCCAGCGTACTGGCCAATGCCCTGGACGTCACATCGTATCCGACGCTATATTGTACTGGTCAAGGTGTACCACAGACCAGGGTGTAAGTCAATGCACTGACGTGTATTTAGAAACACATCAATAGTATGGCGTCGATTCATGACGTCACGAACAAGTAAACTGAGTTATGTTTCAGAACCTACCCACAGACAGCTGTTATGTCATACTTCATTTTTCATCTTTTGAAGAAATACGGACGGAAACAGCAATACTTTTCGCTATAACTGTTATAAGTCAATACACTAGTGCACCGAAATGGAGTGTAAGTAGTGAGTTTGTTGTGTACACTGGACCATGCAGCAGGAGTATTCCCGGGGGCAGCGGTACACCAGGGGCCCGATTCTCGAACCTCGACTGTCGGTTCGATCGCAGACCATCTCACTCGACATGTGCTTGTGAGCAGGTGAGTGAGATAGCACGCGATCGAAATGAAATTCGTTGCCTGAGAATCGGTCCTCAGCATCGAAACTCCTGTGCGTGGAGACCGGCTTAATTAGTGGTTACAGTAGAGGACAGAAAAACTGCGCCATTCTATTAAATGTTGCCTATAACGAACGGAACCTTTTTTTGCGCTGCAATCTATTTCTTTTAGAGACTGAAATATAGTATTCAAGTTTAAAATATGGGTGGTTCTACAAAAATTGGGTAACTTTTAGGGATATTTTGTTTACTGCAGTTTTTATGGTACATTTAAACAAGTATTGGTTGATAAGGTAGGTAATGTAATGAATATATTTTTGCAAAACGGGCCAGTCACTTTTTTGAGTAGTTTTTAAAATATTTAGATTTTTCTGAATTTGACTGTCAGAGGACTGACGAGGGTCACACAGAACTGATAGATAATGCAAACTTATTAGAAATATATGACATTTAAGGCATTTATTAAACTCTTATAAACTAAAATTATAGGACTTTAATTATTTTTATGTATCAAGTTCTTAGTAAGTTAAATATCAGAAAATATTTTATAAAAAGATAGGGAAAACAACGTCTATAATAGTTTTAACAATTGTAATACGTATTTTTTTTATTTTTAAGTACTTTTACTGAACAGTATACATTCATAATTAAAGTCAACCAACAATAGAATTAAAGTTTTCGCTTTTTGTCCATCTGTTTGTCAGTACGTCCATCTCTCTATTTATTTGTCTGTCATTTATATCTCAATAATAGCGATGGCTACATAATTTTTATTTTCACAAAAACGTATAGTTGTGTTGCAGCTATTACGAAAATAAAAAAATAAATTAATAATATAATAAATAAAATAAATACTTAAGGGGGCTCCCATACTAGAAACGTGATGTTTTTGCTCAATGTCAATAATGCAACCAGGTAATTTTAAATACTCTGGAAGTACCCAATTTCGTTCTTACTTGAATAACAAATAATAAAATGATAGCAAAATAAATATTTTAGGGTTCTCCGATACAAAAAAATATACTTTTTTGTCCTTTTAACTCAATATCAATAATGGCACAAGGTCGGCATTTGAAATTTTCACGAAATACTATTTTTTTTCTTCTTTAATAGTAAAATTAAAATAAAATAAACACTTAATTGGGGCTTGCATTCGAAAATAGCCATTTTATGGCACGATGTGTATCTTGCTGGAGTCTGACTCGCACTTGACCAATTTTTTCAAGATAACCATTGCTTTTGAGGTTCTTTGACATTTTTTCTTTGCCCTTTCTTATTTTTTAGTACATTTTGTAGCTGCATTTGAAAAGAAAAACATATTCTTTTCAATGCAGCTTTTTTGTAGGGGTAGTTTGATTCTCGGCAAGTCTTTACAGCTTCTGTTTCCTCATTTAATATATTATCCTTCCAGGTCAAATTTGTCTTTTGTGGTAGGCGACATTTATGTTTTACACTAAAATAATTAAACAAATAGTTAACACACCTTATTTGTTGCGATAAAAGTGATTATAAGGGAAAAAACGTCAGTACTCTGGCAACATGTCAGTCCGTTGGCACGATTTAAGGCAAAGGACTGATGCCAAGGGACTGATGGTATCGACATAAATTTAAGGTTATCATTAAAGTTATTGTTTCTTTTCGTATTTTCTAATATCAATACATTACATTTTTAAAAATCATAGTAAACAATTTAGAAATCAAAATAAAATTCAGATTTATGAGGAATTAACGACTTACCCACAGTTTTTCAGAGTTTTTGACTGGCCCTGCGCAAGATTATGTCATACCCGACGAGCTAGCACTCATACTGTAATAGTGGCAAAGAAATTCTGCAGTTCTTAGCTGACAATATTACCAACTAAACATAACTAATAGTTATTTGACCACATATACGTGTTTTTTGGTGAAAATTTTCGCATTTGAAAGTTACACAAAGGACTGACGAATGAAACCTATGACAAAGTTTCCTCTTTTTTTTAATACATTGTAAATATTTTTACATTATGAAAGTCCTGACATTTATTAATACGTACATTATAGATTGTAATTATATACCGAGTTTTCTGAAAATTAATCGTAAAATCTGATGTACAGTCTCTTGATTGAACGTTTTTGGGTTTGTGACAGGCCAAAGAACTGACGTTTTGAGCATACTCTTTTAATTTTATACAATTTCTAATTAAATTACGTATCTGAAATTGAGTGACCAATTAAAGGAGATTACATAGTTTTAAAATTAAGTATAAAATCTTTAAAATACAATGTAATTTAATAAACATTGACTGGTGACAGCGAGTTACCCAATTTTTGTAGAATCACCCAAATAAAAATAGGTATAAAGATAGGTAATAATAATAAGTAATACGTAAAATCTATTCAGCGTTGACTTTGTATGTCATGTGACTTTTTCAATGCACCAGATAAACACAATCGCCTGGTATAGTTGTTGAACAAACCTTGTGCCTATTGTTAAATTAATGTACGTATCTGAAATTGAGTGACCAATTAAAGGAGATTACATAGTTTTAAAATTAAGTATAAAATCTTTAAAATACAATGTAATTTAATAAACATTGACTGGTGACAGCGAGTTACCCAATTTTTGTAGAATCACCCAAATAAAAATAGGTATAAAGATAGGTAATAATAATAAGTAATACGTAAAATCTATTCAGCGTTGACTTTGTATGTCATGTGACTTTTTCAATGCACCAGATAAACACAATCGCCTGGTATAGTTGTTGAACAAACCTTGTGCCTATTGTTAAATTAATGTACGTCTATTCAATTAATGTTTTATTATTATTACTAGCGACCCGCCCCGGGTTCGCACGGGTATAAAATATATAGCATGTCACTCGAACTCTTGACTGTTCGAAATGTCAAACGAACTGTCAAATCTCTGGTTCAAGTCAAGTCAATAATGGACGCCATATTTGACGACAATCTCTTACAACCTCTACCACTCTGTCTACTCTGCCTCTACCTGAACTATAACAACGCCTCTGGTGCAACCCACGACCCACCCTTAGAAGATATCATGTAGTTCCAAGCTATTCCAACGTGCGTGGTTTTGATGCCCGTAATGTACAGGACCGAGCGGTGAGTACACAGACCTCACGCTAGATATGAAAGTTTGTCTGAGTTTTGCCGATACTGTGCTCAAATAAATATTGCATATTGAAACTGACCTGCTACTATTAGTATAGAGAGTATAGAGCTAGAACATATTTCCCAGTTTCCCGAAATATTCTATACTAATAATGTTTGTTCGAACGCTCTTATCTTAGGAACTATTTTTTCAGTATAAACTATAGGTCTACCAGAATCTGATGACAAAAAGTGAGAAAATGAATTGACTCTAGCAATACCGGGGTAATTGGAATAAAACATTTTGATCCTTTTTAGGGTTCCGTACCCAAAGGGTAAAAACGGGACCCTATCATGAGACTTCGATGTCTATCCGTCTGTCTGTCTGTCTCCAGGCTGTATCTCAAGAACCGCTATATCTAGAGTTCTGAAATTTTCACAGGTTGTGTATTTCCGGTGCCGCTATAACAACAAATACTAAAATAAAAATAAAATTAATATTTAAGGGGGGCTCCCATACAGCAAACGTGATTTTTTTGGCCTTTTTTGCTCGTAATTAGTAATGATAAGAGGTAGGCACTTGAAACTTTCACGAAGGCCTTAAATATAAGTGTTATTTAATAATTCATAATAATATTTAAATATAAAAAAAATTAAGGGGGGCTCCCATACAAAAAACACAATTTTTAGTTTATGTTTGCTCTATAACGGTACGGAACCCTTCGTGCGCGAGTCCGACTCACACATGACCGATTTTTTCTTCTTATAGCGGCTGATTCTGTGTGTTAAACATGCAAATATAAAAATTTATCCAATGATCAAGAATATTTTTTGAAAATCTGCTGTCAAAAATTGCCATCAGATTCTGGTAGACCTATACCAGCTTTCACGAGTGTTGTCTATTTTTAATATATTCTACAACTAAAGATGGGCAAACGCCTGGACATAAACTTGTATCTGTGAACCCGGATTGATGTCCGTGACGTCACCTGTCGGCCCAGCGGAAGATCAAAGCTGATTGCTTGCAGTCAGCATATGCTGAGCTTCGTCGGCTTGTGCTCGAAAACATTTTACGATGTATTATTTATTGTAACTAAGCTATGTATGTCTTCTTGCACAAATAAATGTTTTCTATCTTTCTATCTTCTATATTGGGAATTACTAGTCACCAACCTCTAGCTACAACCCAAAATCCCTGATTTTTTGCAGAAGCATCTTCAATATTCGTTCTGATAGCATAGGCTGCCACTGTCTTCTTTTGCCAACTGACTTAAAGAAAAGAAAACTAAATTATGGAAAATAATATTATGAAACGCTCAAAATGACTATTTTGTACCTGATGTGCATTATGCAGTATCAAGCCGCAGTGTGCGAAGGAGCTTCTGAACGAGCATTACAATATGAATCCCTTTGTGTTTCACTTCAAGAACACTACTGTATAATATACTTGTTGAGATACGCTACTGTATATGCTTATATTGTGGTACCTTTGCGCTACGTAGGTGTAGACTGTAGAGATTAAACAAACGCGTCTAATTCCCGTCGATCCCAAAAGTCCACTTACCACGCATTTGTCCCGAACCTTCCATTCACGTTATTTCCCAATACCTTTTGCATATAAACAAACAACTTCTTAAACTGTGGACTTTAATTTTCCAAAATGAATAGAAAACTAAATTTAAAATTAAGTATTAATTTAGTTGATTAAAAGTTTTCACTAAAATACAAAGTCAAGCTATCGTTTACGACGTCACATTAAAAATGTAATTAAAATCAAATGAAGTATACTTGGACAAATATAATGTTAACATTAACAGTTACTGAAATTGAAAATTATTCTTCTTGAAATATTAAACTTTTCCAAAGTGAGAACACAACTACAATAGAATTCTAGTGTCTCCGAACTTCTTATGAAACTTGTCACATTAGCGCCGTTCATAATTTTTCAACGAAAACCAAGTCGGAGTTCGAGGACAAGAAACTAAAATTTTCATTCTGAACTTCAACCACCAAAGAAATAACAAATAATGTTCTTTGTTACTTTTAACGACTCATCGCTAATAAACTTATTGCGTACCTAATTTGACAAGTTTATTAGCTCGACTAATTTTCAACAAAAGTTTGTTTTCTAGTACTTTATAGCTAAATATAATGTATCTGATTAATAAATTTTATATTTCAAGATTTACACCCTAATTTAATTTTTGTTGCTGAAAAAGTAAAGCTTTTAAACTTAAGCTATGTAAAACAATTTCATGCCGTCCTTTTAAATACTTTGACATTCAAGAATTCACTTTTGAAAAAAGTATTTTTTGTCATATTTCACAGAGTACAATGTGCATAGAATAAACTTTCAAAAATTTATCGGCCACATAAAAGAGCCAAATCTTAAAAATTTAATCGTCAGTCCACAGTTTACGTGGGCAACTACGGTCGCTTGCCGGGTATCGGGGTAAACGATTAATCAGTGTGTTTAACTATGATTCCGAGATCGATCCAGTTCCACCTGCTTGCGGACCGTTTGACGGCTTAACCGAGATTCAAATTAGTTAAGGTTTAATACTGATCGATTTTCACGGCGTTTTAGCCTTAAACAAAATGAACTAAATACCTACCTATTAGGATTGAGGGGGAATAATAATAAACCTATCGTATTACGCATAACTCAAACTATTATTTACATATTTTTACATCTAGGTACACCTCGAAAAGCCATTCATACGAATATTATAAATTCGAGTCATGTTATTTTGTCTGTCGGCTCGACTGCCTGTAACCACTTCACGTTTAAACAGTTGAACGAATCGTGACGACATTTCCTATGCCATATTTTGAGTCCTGGGAAGTGGGAAAGGTCAGAGGATAGTTTTATTTCAACAAAAAATACGGATTCAGGACGCGAAAAGGCTATCGGTGCAATAAACTTGCGCACACTAATAGCTTGCTTAAGCAAGGCCCAAAGAAATATCGCATCCTAATATTCCATCGCCATGCTTCCCTCTCCCTCTGCCCCCAGGGGAGTGCCGAGTGACGTCACAGCACAGCCAATACATTCTCATCAGCAAACACCAAGCCTGTTTGTCGATCACACGCTCAAGGTCCTTTAATGACTTCTCCGAGGTGATTATTTGATTGTAGCGACACACCCTGTCTGTACTGGGAACACGCCGATTCGAATAATACTGTTTAGATGAAGGCAATGTAATCTTTAGTCTGCGTTAGACAATACCAACAGCAATAGTTGGAATTTGACAACGCATCACTAAGTAACGTTGCGCCTACGATGTCTATTTATATACATAACTAGCTGACCCGGCAAACGTTGTTTTGCCATATAAATAATTTTTGGTATGAAAAATAGATGTTGGCCGATTCTCAGACCTACTCAATATGCTCGCAAAATTTCATGAGAATCGGTCAAGCCGTTTCGGAGGAGTACGGGAACGAACATTGTGACACGAGAATTTTATATATAAGATATTATACAATGTACAGGGTGTAAAAAATCAAAGTGATAATACTTAAGGGTGCGTATGTGTCCCTTATATAAAGTTCACTGTAAAAGCAGCGCCGAAAGAGCAACTTTTTGTGATTTGTATGGGCGCCCTAGCATAATGCATTTTCAATTTACAAAAGTAAAAACAAAATTTTATCTTTCTGCGCTGCTACTTTTACAGCACATTCTATATACCGGGTACCCCGTACACAGACTCAAGTATTATCACATTGTTTCAACCCTGTATATTATATTTTTTCGCTAAGGACCAGCTACTTATCAAAGGCACCAAAATAATAATAATAAGTATTTAGTTAGTTTTATCGAACTCTACAGAAACTTATAGTTCGAACTCTACTTGGACCCGAGTTTCGCTTGCACTTGATCGCTTATCAAACATAAACGTGACTGTATATATATATATATATATATATATATATATATATATATATATATATATATATACAAGAATCCAATCCAATTATATATTGGAATCTCGGAATCGGCTCCAACGATTTTCATGAAATTAAGTATATAGGGGGTTTCGGGGGCGATAAATCGATCTGGCTAGGAATCATTTTTTGAAAATGTCATTTTATTCGTGTTATATCGAATACCGAGCAAAGCTCGGTCAAATGGCTAGTTCAATCAAATGGCAAAAGTAATAGGCCAACGCGTTAGCGGTGCGCTTGCAACGGCGCTTGTGAGTAATCCACACATTGGAAGCACATTCAGTATGCTTTGGATCGCGCCAATGTGCGGACGGATTCGAAATGGATCATGAATTATTCACAGCTTATAATTACATTATAATAATAATTATTACCTTATAATTATAATTATCATGATCAATATACACTTATTTATTTTTTATTTTTATTTAATTTATTTTGTTTTTAGTATATTTATTGTTAATAGCGACAACAGATATATAAGTACTTACACAATCTGTGAAAATTTCAGAAATCTAGCTGTAGCGGTTCTTGAGATACAGCCCGGAGAAAGACAGACAGACAGATAGATAAACAGACAGAAGGCAGACAGAAAAGCAGACAGACATTGAAGTCTTAGGGATAGGGTTCAGTTTTTACCCTTTGGGTACGGATCCCCAAAAAACATCGTGAGTAAAATAGCATGTCCAAGAACCTTATTTTTTTAGCACTTTTGATATGATTTATTTGTTCCACAGGAAGATTTACTCTGATAGTTAACTCAATAAATTTAAATGTTTACTCGATACTTATATCGTTCGCTATTTCGTCAAGTTAGATGTTAATTCGCCACAAGAAGGAAACGTGCACTCTTCAGCGCTGCTCCGGGCGAACTGATCGCGCGGCCTATGTGTGGATGGAACGCAAGCCTTGCGACAAATTTCCTTTGATCATTCCGACACCGCGCGGCAAGCTCGCAAACGCGTTGGCCAACGTCTAAATACCTACCGCGAACGCGCGAACGCTTCTACACATTGGGCCGACGCGTTGGCCAACGCGTTCGCCTATTTGTAGTGCCGACATAAGACGTACTCGATATAAATGTAAATATTGTAAATAGAGGTTAATCACCACCTTAGAAAACATCATCATAACAAAGGAGATAGTATGTTCGATAGATTACATAAAATTATATGAGTAAGTTCTGAACGTATACCGGTCGACGCCAAAGGGCAAAAAGATACTTTACACAAGTACACTCTGAAGATATTATGACTTAAAACTTTTTTAATCTATAATATTTTTATGAAACAAAATAAAATATTTTCATGTTACAGTTAGGCAGCTGTAATCGCTTAATAGATTTGGATGAAACGTGATAAGTTATTTTACCGGGTTAAATAATAGTTGTCCCGGAAAATAGAACGATACTTGCGCAATAAACGAATTTAGCCATAAGGACGATGCGGGCAAACTCTAAAAAATAAATGCCCCCACAATAACGCCGTCATTTTAATAGTAGAGAGGGGAGTAGTTGAGTACTTTAGTGGCTTATTAAAATTCATCTTTATAGACCATACCCACACGTTTTATCTAACCCAGATAAAAGTGAAGACATTAAAGTTATTTCAAAAGGAAAAAGGTCCAGTATAAAATTATTGTGTCCATAAGAACTGTTAGCCGCCGTCCCAACCGAGTGATTCATATTTTATTTGGAGATACTATGTTTCGATCATAAACCACGAGGATATTTTCATACAACGAACATAAACATTTTAAGGCTTATAAAGCCGTCGTAAAGTAGACAAAGCCGGGGGAGATAGTGCTGTATAATAGGGATGTGCTCCATCGATGTCGCCGCAATGTGACCTGACGTTTTATTAACCGATTTTTAAAATAAGAAGGTTTTATTTTCGGCCGTATATAGTTTCATCTTTGCATGTTTATCACTTGTTAAAGACTGATTGTTTTAGAAGTGAAAAATTCTTTAGCGGCGTTACACACTTTTTTGGCTGTAAAACGTGACTCAATACAAAATTTGTAAGAGGGAGGAACAGTATACCAGTTGCGCGGCGTAGGAAAGGCAGTTATTTATGCTCTCACTACACCGTGGGGCTCATCTACTTTTGAAAACGATTGTAAAAAGTCAGTTACTGAATTTTATTCAGCATATACAAAACTACTTAGGTAATTGAGTAACAAATTAACCAATTTCATGTAAAAATGTGTAATTACTTATTTAATACAGTACAAAATCACATAAATGCAGCAACATAAATGTTAATTGGTGTTGTTAAACATTGCCTCGTTGTCGGGAAATCGCTTGCTCATCCAACAAAACTATTGAACCGAACTTCAAATACTAATTCAGTGTTACCAACTTATGTATTTGTCTCTACATTTAAGGGAAAATTAAGTGGGATTGCGTTTTTTTTTGAATAACTTTCTAGTTTTAGTTTTGTTTTCAAATAGACATAATATTCTATAAGTCCGGTTCCTTGACACTAAATACCCTTAAATATTTATTATTAGGTATTCATTATATATATTTTAAGCAGCATAAAGAGACGATAAATGTGGATTATAATACAAAGACTTATTATGCGAGTGTGACACAAAAGATGGTATAAAAATATGTAAAAGTTTCTTTTAAAAGCAAGTAAGAAATGTTTTTTCCTTTTAATTTGCTTGTATACATTAACTGTACTATAAATAAAAAAATAAAGCGAGAAAACTTAAAAATAAATATGGTGAATTTAGGCTTTGGGTTAGACTTTATTTTGACTGATATTTATAGTGCCTTCGCATTAAGTCGCCAGTAGTGAGGTAGTACTGCTCTTATTATTTATTATAACGCGCTGCTGCTGGAGACCTAAATTAAATGTGAAGGCAGTCTTAGGGGTAAATAGTTTTGAGAGTTGGTAACACTACACATTGATGGTAACCGCGCAACAATGAAACCGCTACAACGATATCGGCGTGATTTTCAGTCAAATTAACCTACAGTTAAGGAAATTAAACGTTCAACTTGTTGACATATTTTGAAAGTTTAATTTGGCAAAAGCGACACCAATTTAAGGAAAATAAATTACTATCGCGACGTCTCATCTCGCTTGACGTAGACTTTTCAAGACTCTTCTGGCCGGTTTCTGAGTTTTTTTGACAGTTTATTTATTTAACAGCGTAGTTGATTAGTTTTTGACCGACTTCCAAAAAGGAGGAGGTAATACGTTCGGCTGTATGTATTTATTTTTTTTGTATGTTCAATGATTACTCAGCCGTTTGTGGCCCGATTTTCAAAATTCTTTTTGTGTTCTATACGGTTTAACTCGAATTTGGTACCATGTTCACAAAAGTGGTAATTATACCATAAAACAACCATAATTATACCATGGGTCATCACACTATTACCCAATTATTGGTACTTTTCGTGATATTTTGCATCGAAGCAGATGTTTATGATGATTATGTCGCTGTTTGTGGACCGATTTTCGAAATTCTCGTGTTGTTATAAAGGATATAATCTTAATTTTGTATAACAATTACTTACGAAAGTGGTGAGCTGATGATGGGATCTATAAGCAATCGAGGGAAATTATTTACGCATAAAGCCTTATTTTGTAGATAACTAAAAAGAGTGAAATTATTATTTTTAACAAAAAAATTAAAACCGACTTCCAAGTAAAAACAATAGTAATATGAACTGAAAAGTATTAAGTAACTCATTACTCTTTAATAGTGCCTTTTTCAGAATTCGTCTAAATCTCAACTATTTCTGTACATACTACAGTCTTCATTACTTTGAAGTCAGTACCAGTCCCTAAAGTTTCAGATATTCTGACTTTACTGAACTCACGATTAAATTAGCTGGTACCGTCTTCAAAATAATGAAGACTGTAGTATGTACAGAAATAGTTGAGATTTAGATGAATTCTGAAAAAGGCACTATTCAAGAGTAATGAGTTATTTAATACTTTTTAGTTCATATTACTATTGTTTTTACTTGGAAGTCGGTTTTAATTAATATATTTGGTCACTGTAAATAATTTGTGTACTAACCCACATTTTTTTGGTGAGTTATGAATGCAGTCTTATACTAAGAGATATAAAGACCATAACTGCATTCATAACTCAATACGTAATTTTTTGTGGGATGTCAAACAAATGCTTAACAGCGTCCATTTGGCGTTAACCAAAGCGCTAGTGAATAGTTAAACTCCTGTTAAAACCCTTCAGAAACTGGACTTATATAGAATTTATAGCCAAGTATCCTATTAAATTAATTTAAGATTCACTGGATCTAACTTAAAATCAATAATAATTTATTTGAAATCTATACTTTTGTAAACTTTAGGTTTTAACATCTAGGATGAAGCCAAACGAGCGTAATTTGTGAGTTGTGAGTCGCAGAATTTCGGCCGGCAGAATTCTGCTGCATTCAGTTTCATACAAAAGTCCTGTTTGATTCACACGAGCGTAATTTTGTGAGTCATGATTTGTATGAAAAGATATTTACGCGACTGAAATTCTGCGACTCATAACTCACAAATTACGCTCGTTTGGCTTCACCCTTATCAATGAACAAGTTAAACTTAGAAGAGGTATCATCTCCCTTAATTTTTTTAAATTATGCCCACAAATATCGTCCCACCTATCGATAAAAATTATAAAACCCATCGATATAATTATAATTAAGTATATCGATAACTGAATGCGACGTCTATCTACACATCCAGGCGTACACGCATATCGACTATTGTGAAACAACGGCCATCACTAGTGTTCGGTAGAATCAGTTTATGGTTGCTCGTCACAGATGTTATTAATTTTAGATTTATACGCAACTATAACGGTTTAGGAGGATCATTGTACATTGTAGATAACGCGAATTTGCCTCCGTTTGTAGAAATATTTGTTTCCAAATATTTTTACACGTAAAAAGTTTTATTATGACAAAAGTTGTGATTGCGATTCTGAAATGTTTAAGGTTTTATTGTAGCAGTAATTGTTTTTACTGAAACATTTTATTGCTTTTAGTATTAATTTATTTACAGGTTTTACTCCTTAAGTAGCGATTTGTGTAGTTCTATAATATTTGTATCTATCATTAACAAAAATCACTCCAGTAAGTACCTAATGCAAACAAGCAAAAATATCCTGTCTTCGTAAAGATTTCATGGCATCAATTGGGCGATTCCGCTACAGACGGCCCTTAACGAGAATTTTTAAAATGAGACATTAATTACATTTTTCAATTGGAATATACGTAAGAAGATGTGTATTTACTAACAAAACAACTTTTATCGATAAAAAATGAAATTCCAATAATTTAGAGCGTTTTTAAGCAATATCATCTAAGGGACGCGATGTTTTTTCCCATATTCTTAAATTAAAATAGCATATATTTCAAATTAATGTTTAGTTGTGGTATAGTTATACAGCAATATGTCGAAATCTTTTGTATAAATTACACTATTCAATAGTTTTTAGCGATTTAGACGATTAATTTTATCAGGCCAATAAACAACTGATTATTATTTTTAACAAAAAATTAAAACCGACTTCCAAGGTAAAAACAATAATAACATCCTTATAATATGAACTAAAAAGTATTAAATAATTTTTCCTATCTCATGGTGCCTTTTTCCGAATTCGGCTAAAACTCAACTATTTCTGTACTCAATCTTCATAATTTTGAAGTCATAGTATCGCTTGAGAAATTGACGCCGCCGGCGGCCGCAAGAGTCCACGAGCATCCACGGGCGGCCGTAGATTTCTCAAGCGATACTATCTATTACAACAATGAAGATAAAGTTTAAAATCATATGACACTGAAACTGTTCGCCTCGCCTGCGCCATTCCGGTGTGAATCGGCCCTAATACACCTGTATACTATTCTACGTATCTTATTACAATTTGTTAACAGTCACACTTACAAAATATAATATCAGCTGCAGATAATTTTGAACAATACATTAAAAAAAATCAAAGTGGACACGTGCCAGAGCCGCGCCAAACCGGAATTTTAGCAGCGCGGCAGCGGCGAGGCTTTCATTGTCATATGATTTTAAACTTTATCTTTATTATTGTAATACATAGTATCGCTTGAGAAGTCTACGGCCGCCAGTGGCCGTGATTGGTAAGTGTGACAGCTGTGCACTCTAGCATGTTACTTGTATTATCGAAGCAACTTACTTCTCAGAAGTAATGTCAAATGTGTGCCTTACGCTCTGGAGATAAGGTTGAATATTTTGTTATGTTCAATTTTGGTGACATTGGTGACCCTGACGTAAAAATGATGATGATGATGATGAATATAATTTGTATAGTAGCATATGCTTTCAGTTCTTAAAACAGCGCCTAAACCCCCAAACTTGTATCTAAAAGGAATCCGGAGTTCTCTTAGTATCTTCGGAACCATAGTATACCTTGGTGCAGAATCTTGTGTTTTGGTAGCATATGCTTAGGATGCTTCTCATAAAATCAAAATCACCATATGTTTCCATATAAATTTCGAGGAGTTCCCTCGATTACTCATGGATCCCATCATCAGATCACCACTTTTGTGAACATGGTACCAAATTGGAGTGAAACCTAATACAACAAAACAAAAATTTCGAAAATCGGTTCACAAACGGCGGAGTAATCGTTGAACATACAAAAATAAAAAAATAAAAATAAAAAATAAAAAAATATCCACAGCCGAACATATAACCTCCTCGTTTTTTGGAAGTCGGTTAAAAATAAAATAAAAACTACAATTTGATGCTGTTTTACTATATATTCCATATCGAAAATTTGTTAGAGAATTACGATTTCATTCACCTTTAAGAGATTTGAGAATTTTGGTGTTGCACCCGCGATCGTAAAATTTTATGCTATTTTGAAATATAGGCAAGTTATTTTGTAAAAGTTTCGCAATAACAAGTATTCACATATGAACTCATCACAGTTCCAATTTGGTTGCACCGGCGATGGCACTTCAGACCTGTTTGTGGCCCTTCATACATTTGATGAAGGTTTTCATTTATAAATCATTGTTAAACTAACTAGTTGTAGTAAAATGTATCCCTTCAAGGGATATTTTATTAATAAATATATTTCATTTTGGCTGTAGGAAGCTTTAAGTGTGTCAAACTGTTGCACCCGCGATAATGGAATCGCCCAATTCTAATTAAGGCTGTGTACAAAATATATCTGAAGTAAACAAGTTACTATTAAGTCGAAGGAGTGAAATGAGGCACAAAACTGTTGGAATTAGCATATTGTCTATTGTTTCTAAACTAAGTAAATAAAAGAAAAAAAATGTGTCAAAGAGACGTTTGTGTTATAATTTCTCTCCCTCACATAACAGTTTGCATGGCCGACTGTGACTTTAGTTGTTTCCAAAATAAAATCAAGATTCATCTGTTACTGGTTTAATTCGCCTCACAAACTATCAAAAACTTGATATCTACACACAAATATTTATACGCGACACACCTCACGGCTGTAGCTATAGGACATTATAAGACGAGGCGGTTTGATATTTTTATGTGGAATTAAACTTTACAGTGCTTCCGCCCGAAGCGGCCGGGAAAATATGTCACATTTTACGACAGAACATGGAACAATCATGACAAACATCATCATCAAGGACCTTATCCTTCATGAAGACGTTTAATATTAAGGTCAATAAAGTTTGGAAGGTATCGATTCCACAGACTGGCAAGCTTATAATACTCTTGTTTTAAGATCGGGGTTGAAGTGCTTAAGAGGGCGACTAACCCAAAAAATCAAACATCGTTCTTCTCTCTTCGCACTCACGCCCGTCTTTCATATGTCAGGTGAAAAAGGACGACGCGGATTTATCGCCAAATTAGTTTTTTCTCAATAACACGATAAATATACAACATTTTAAAAATCCGCTAGGTCGGTTTCTCAATGATAGAATTTTATACAATGTGTTAAAATATTAACTAAGGTTCAATGCACGGTTCTATGCAATAAATGAAAAATTCGTGAAAATTAGATGCATCTTTGTGATTTTTTCCATCCAGACAATTTTAAGATATCGTGTTTTTGCTCAGATCGGATTCTTGGAAATATAATGTAGTATCTAATTTTAGAAAATAAAACAATTCGAGGCTTACTTCCAAGTATAAAAATGAATTATAAAATCGAAAATTTTGGGTTACTCGCCCCCTTAATGCCTTGAGCATCGGAAATGTCAATTTCAAATTTACAGTTTTGAAATAATTTGGAAATAAAAATATTATTTGCCACTTCCTACCTATCATAAATCGTAATACTTTATCAAAACATGAAATTAGGTTAAGAAAACAGCAAACACGCCAATTACCTAGGTCCTAGGTTCGTACCGCCGGATATCTAGATTAAACTTTTCTAGGTTCTAACTTTGTATACTTTGATTTATTTAATTTACTTTAATATTTTTTAAACGCTTGAAGCACGAAGAGGGAAATGAAATGCCTTGGTAACCGTGCTTTTCTGTCTTCCGTTTTTCGTAGCATTTTAAGCTTTTTCCAGGGTTCTGTACCCAAAGGGTAAAAAGTGACCTTATTATAAAACCTTCGTTGTCCTTTTGTCCGTCTTAAACACTTGCTACTTAAAATTTACTAAAATTAATAATTTCTCGTTCATTAAATGACATCCTTATTTTACCTTATAACCAAACTTCACTCAGCCCCCGCTAAAGCCTTTTCACGTGTCGGAAAACTGACGGGAAATCCACGCGTTTGGAAGCCACAATAGAGCCTTCGAGCATGCGGGGGACACGTGGACAAAGTTGTCCTCGGGGGCACAATGTACCCCCTCGGGCACATTGGGGACAATGAACCCGTGAGGTGCAATATGATCGATAGTGGGCGAAAGAAATGGAATTAACTCCGAACTCATTAGCGTTTGGGTAAATGTTTGTCCGTCGTAAAAGGAAGATATGTAATAAGCTGCTAGTGTACATTCGACTAATGTAATATTGATTGGAACGTTTGACGTTCCGAGTAAATGTTTGCTTGGGATATTTTAATTCCAGTAATTGCGAAGTAGTTCTATTTTATGTAAAAGCAACAAGACATTAATCTCACGAGGAAGATACGGATCTAGGAGATGTAGGTTATCTGTTCACTGTTTACTCTTTTGCCTAAGAGTAAGTTCACATTGCAACGTGACAAGATGATGCGGTGTAATTTACTCCTAAATTACCCATTTTAAACTGAACTTTATTTACTACTCAAGAAGATACACATTAAATTGATAGACGTCCCACCCGCGGTGTTAGATTAAAGACACATTTTAAAATATTTATATCGCAACGCCACGTCACGTCGCAATTACTGACCCTATACATAATTAAGCTATCCATGTAAATCAGTACAATATGTACCATATTTGGCACAAAATATTAAAAGTAAAAACTTAACCCCTCAGCGCATATGACACACGATTCGAATTAAATTTACACCCGTATAATTCTAGGATACAAGCGTCCAATTAATGTCGCGATAAAAACACGCCAGTGGCGGCAACATAATAAAATTTACACCGGCACAGTGTTGCCAACAAACGCGGAATCAGTGCTGGCACACGCGGAATATTAATAAGCGCTAATCAGGAGAGCGGGCCGGATCAATTATATGGGGCTTACGTCCCTTGACTGACGATTACCGTGCTCCCCTAACACGTCATATCCGGGGAAACTGGTCTGCTTGAAAATGTGAATCAACATAAAAGCTGAAAACTGTTTGGTTTCGCTTGAAAAATGCGACTAGGCTACAACGCCCTTTATGTTATATAAACTCACTAAGCATTTAGGTATTCAATACCCTAATTCTGCTACAGTTTGAATACGGTCACACTTTGTTTAGTTGTTAGTTTCCTATCAAACAACAAAATACATAATATTATATATCTTATGGACGCTTCTCACCACGTTAATCTGGCCCCGTGCTAAGCACCTGAAGGACTTGTGTTACGGGTATCAGACAACGGAAATATATTTGATACTTTTATACTATACATATATTTAAGATTTTTATTATACTATAATTATATTATAATACACATCCATGAACTCAGGAACTTTGAAAAATTTTTGTTCCGTCGGCGGGATTCGAACCCCCGGCTTGAGCTACCAACAGCCCACCAACTGAGTTACAGAGGTCGTCAAAAATATTGAAAACACAAAGCGCATTTAATGTTGGTTTGATGAGGTACTATTTGTAAGTATTGTAGAGTAAATCTAACTTAGTAGCTTAGTGATTAGTGCTGTTGGTCGCGGGTTGAATTCAGCCTTTATAAAGTTTCTGCACTAGCTGGCCATCAAAAGACAAGTCCATCAGGTACTTTTAAAGCCGTATATTGTTGCATGTAAGTAGCGGAATCTGGATACAGAGTCAAAATCTGTTATAACGACATCGAAGGGACTACTCATATTGAGTCGTAAAAACCGATAGCATTCAGCCGGGACCTTTGATTTTGGTCAATTTAACCGGTATGTTGTTCTAAACGATGTCGCCATAAACGGTTTTGACTGTACTTATATTAACATAAAACTAAGTGTACCTACTAACGAAGTGGAAAATGTAAATCGTTCTCTAAAATTACCGAGCGATTACCGAACGGCAAAGATCGTCCAGCGGAGGAATCTTAATGGACCAAATAATTGAAATCTTTTTGTAACGAGTTTAACATCGCTGAAAGATATTTTCGTTACTGATTTTACTTATACAAGTCAATAACCTGCCTTCTGGCTTGGTTATATCATCTACTATTAATATAAAGACATTTTGGCTCATATAAAATACTATATATAAAATACTCAAAAATAAATCATGTACCTACGAACTCAACTATGCAGAACGCACAATCCCATTTTAATATTTTTTTTTTCGTGTTAGTAATTTGTCTGAGCAAATGTCTATCTATACCTAGGCTTAAAGCAATATAGACATTGCTAGTCAATTTACTTCTAATAATATGTAGTTATATATCTTTCCCAATAAACTATTCGATAGTCTACATCACATTTCGATACAGCGCTCCAGTCTTTGATACATTCGCAATCAAAGACGCAAATTGCCTAATCTCACATTAACAGCGAGCACCGTTATTTGTTCATTGAAAGTGGATCCCTCCCGCGAGATGTTAATCCGGCTTATTATAAATGTATCGGGGCGGTGACGTCACGCAAGGTGCCGCGGGGCCCACTACACGCCGCAGGGTTAAGGGCACGTACGAGAGGGGTTCCACGGTCGCACGACACGGCAATAATAAATGGGAGTAGAATAATGTTTGTTAGGCCGTGTTTCCACCTGCAAGCAAACTCGCGGAAGTCTTGCGCGAGTTTCTTGCAATATTATATACATTTTATACTAATTCCTGCAAGTTATTGCTGCAATAAATGTCGTGCAAAAAGCTCGCGGATAAATGCCATACGAAACTAGACCGTATATCTGCGGTGACCCGCAGCGAGATCTGTCGCGAGTCCTCGCAGACATGTTTAGACATGCTGTCGCAACTACTCGCAGGAAGTGCTTGACAAATTGTCGCGACAGCACTTGCGACGGGGTTGACGCTTGCAAGCTGCTGTCAGACAGACTGTCAGACACTTCTCGCGACAGTTGTCTTGCATTTGGAAACACGGCCTTAGAGTGGTAGCTAGCTATTTTTATGAAAAATGCAAAAGATGTGCTATGTGTATAATTGTACTTGGGATTTACAAATCTATTGTTTTCATCGCGACGACAACCGTTAAATTCCCCGTATACGTGTGGCCGATTGAATGTGGTGGGATTGAAAAAGGTTGACCAGTCGGCCTGCATGTTCATAGCCAGTGAGTTGTCCAGGGACTTTTACACACGGAAATGCACGATATAAGTTCGGAATGTTCAATGGGACCTATATACGGAGAGTCTCTACTCTCCTTGGGACATTTGACAAATTAACGAGTAGCAGCCTCAGCTTAACCCTCAGACAAACTTGTACACATTTAATTATTATGTGCCCGCTTTATATCTCTAGAGTCTAGAGCCTTTATTTGTCACGCAATTTGTCCGGAGCGTCGCGTGTCGCGTGACAACGGAGACGTGTACAAACGCGTGTATCGATCGCCGCCGGGAAAACAAATTAAACTGTGTAAAAGCGCACAGGATGGAGTGGCGACAACTTTAATGGCCGACAGTTGTCCACATCGATCTTATTACTGTGGTAGTAAGGTTTACAATGCTGCTGAATTTGACATATCGCCACGCAAGTTTGTCCTTTAATAAACACTGATACCCAGAAGAAACTACTTCTTTAACAGCAGACAGTTGTACACATCGATCATTCAGATTATATAAGCTTATTACTGTGGTATTAAGGTTTGAATTACTGCTGATAATAGTCATGCCGCCAACCAAGTTTGTAATATAATAGACACTGGTAGCCAGAAGAAACCACTAGGGTCATTAAGGTGCGTTTGGTAGCATTTGTCAGTCGTGTAGCCCCCAAAAATGTCCCTTAATAGAAATCGGTAAGCAAATTCTGGAAAATACTAGGATTTGCATTGAAAACAATTAAGATGATTTCTACCCTTTTCCGTACTCTATCGTATCAATTTTCATCAAATCGCGTAAGTAGTTACCTAGCCTTAATTAGTCAATTTAGACGTAAAATCAACTTTTATCTTTTCAATATTTAAGATAGTCTAAAGTCTAAAAGTTAATTAAAAAGTCTTTACGCTGTGCTCTATTTTATAACAATTAACCCCACTATACTAAAAAGAGTAAAAAAACCTTACCATTTCTATCCTTGCGGGCCTAGTTTAGTGACCTCTAGGAGTCTAGATCTTTGTGCCTTTACGCCCTGTGTAGGGCCCTTGTACTCAGGTGTGACGTAACAACTGCGTCGCTTAACAATTATGACGCCAACCACCTGTTGGCTCGCTTTAAGCCTAAGCGGTTATTATGCAGTCTTACAGCAATGCGTTAGTTTTATGCATAAGCCAGTGGCCTTTCTTTAGAGAGAAACCATACGTGTAGGGATTTGCAAATGTGAAAAATTAATGAAGTAGGTACGTAAAGCCGAAATAAAAGAACTAATAGTAAGCTAATCCACTGATACTTACATTTACAGAATCTTTACAACTTTTAAGTAATATTATGTGTGTAGATAGACAATAGACATGGATGTTTGTTACTGTTTTATGCTTATACTACTGAACATGTCGACGTTTCACGCTTAAGGTCTAGAATACGCTACACATTTTTGTACCGGAATACATTTTGTTTACTTACAGCACATAGTAGAGTACAAGTCGTAATTTATCTTCGTTTCTGCTACTTACCTGAAAACAAAAAAAAATAATAATCACAGATCACTGGTAAAAAGCACAGTTTGTGCTGCGCATCGAATCTATGAATGAAAGATGTAATTACTGTGACGTTATTGATGCGAATCTGCGATAATTGCGTCCGACACAGTTCACCTCGCTGTGTGCATTTAATTATCGCTCGGCGCTGCAGGCGTGGGAGGGGGGCGCGACGGGTAGGGGGGCATGGAGTAAGTAAGAAAACTCAAAGCAGATATGTTACTACCGCGCGCGTTGTGAAGACTCAAATACGACCCAATTGGGTCGTCTTTTATTTAGTCTGTCTCTTTTATGTAAATGGCATTTCGTATCTTTTGTTTCACTTATCTGTCAAAGTCCAATTTTGAATTTGAAAATTGTTCGGAATAGATTTAAGCCGGAAAATAGTATGAACGTAACATATCTGTATAAGTAGAATATCATTGATTACTCATATAATATTACGTAGAGTAAAAAGGTTTACATGTTAGATGTAATTGATTAGGTTTCGAAAGTAATGTGTCGATTTTGATTGAGTTTGACACAGGCAAAAAACATGCGTGGTTCCTTTAAATATAATTATTAGTCCATGTATTTCGTAGCCCCCTACGTCTGCTATTTCGCTGCAACATCGTTTTTGCAACATGAATTTGACAGCAATGTATGGAGCTTAATGTCTTGCTAAATCTGAAAGCAACTCAAGATAAAAAAAAATTTTGAATGTCTGGGTGCGGTCCAAAAGAAACAAAACTTAGCTTTATTTGTCCAAACGTTAAATCACGCTCAGTTTCATGAAAACAGTATTTGTTATCACCATTGTTATTAAAAATTAACAAACACTGATATGAACATTCAAATGCATTCAAATTGACAATTTTCATTAACTATTTAGTATTTATTTTGGCGTACACAATTCAAATACAGAAACGCTTTAGGTATCCCGTACTTTCAAAATGGATCTCTATGTCGTTGGTATTAGGCTCATGGGACAGGTAAATTAACTGCGGCTGTTCCTGGTGGTCGGTTAGTCCACAATAAAATAACAACAATAATTTGAATGAACAACAACCGCAGTTATCGCAACAAACACGTGTATGAATATGTATGACACGTAACATTTGTCATGTATATTTTTTTAAACAATAACTCGCTGTTTTTGCTGACGGTACATTGATACAGTACAATGTAGCAAATGTTTATTTTTTTTATAAATAAAAGGGCAAACGAAAAGACAGAGACCTAACGGAAAGAGATTACAGTCGCCCATAGACACTTGCTACAGCAGAAGAGTCGCGAGAGCGTTGCTAAGAGTAGCTTATTTATTTACTTGGCATAAGAAGCAGTCGAACTCATTTTCATGATTAACGATTAAACTCCCCACAAATATTTTTAAGCTATAGCATAGCTTTTTACCACGGGCTTTGAGTGCGCGACCGAAAAAAGAAATTCCGTAACGAAAATAAACCTAACATCCATTCCAACCGGCACAGCGCGGCGGTGCGGTGTTGAAAGCCGTGCATCGTCTAACGTAGTTTCAGTTCGGCAGACTTCGGCACGATGTTTGTGTGCGTGCGACTAGACTTTATTTATTTATTTATTGGAAAACTTTACCGCGGTAGTCCCCGAGTGCCACATATATAATATGTTTCAATCCTATAAACAAGCATATAAACCGACTGATGGTAAGCCACCCGCTTCACCAAAGGAGTAACAGGAGCGTTCGTACTTGATAAAATTAACAACCAAACTCATTCTTTAGGTACAATAAAACTCTTTACTCTCCCTCTCTTTTTACGAGGTCTAGTGAATTGTCTTACCTCAATTTGAGGAAACATCTTAATTACGAGGAAAACTCTCTTGCATTTAAAAATGGTAGTTAATTAAACTTAATTAATTCGCGACATTGTTAATCCAATCATTGTGAAGTGACCAAAGAATTAACTTCTTGGGCTTTTATAGTTATTTCAAAGCAGTTACGTCCGGAATATATAAAAATATGTTTTTAGGGTTCCGTACCCAGAGGGTAAAAAAGAATCCTATTATTAAGACTTCGCTGTCTGTCCATTTGTCTGTCTCCAGGCTGTATCTCAAGAACCGCACTAGCTACATATCTGTCACAAGTTATGTATATTCTGTTTTCTGACATCCGATTTTTCAAGTTTTATTACTTCCGTCAAAAAGTTAGAACAATATTATATCAATCAACTAATTATTATCAGTTTATGTTCTTCCCTGTGGTGCATACATTTGTGCCTTGTAAGCCTATTAAAACATAACCTTTTTATAACACTACTTTATGACCTATTCGAGAATATAAAGAGACTATCAGCCGCATTCAGAAAAGTTTAATCACTTAAATTTATTGAAAAGTTTGACAGATATTGTATAGAGCTTAATTAATCAAAACCTTCATTAAATTAAAGTTAAGCCATCATTAAAACATGCCCCAGACTTCGGTCGTAGTAGACTACGACCGAAGTCTGGAACTTTCAGCTTTTATAAATATTATGACGAAAGACGAGATAGATCTCGTAGCATTGCTACGAGCTACGTTCTACGCCGTAGCCGCGTAGCGCGCTACGAACGATTTGCTACGAATTGCGTAGCACCCTTCGACAGCTGCCTGACTTTCGTCATAATATTTATAAAAGCTGAAAGTTATCCTGTATAATGACGACCAGCTACTATGGAATATTGGTCGCAATTACTGCTGCTGGTGGTCTACCTGACCTACTATAAAGAGTTAAGATCAATTAATGTTTATCTTCTATTCTTCGGGGTAACTGTAGGAATCTCGTCTTCCACTGCCGGACATTTTTGAGTTGCTTCCCACTACCTGGCGTTCTTACGTCATTATAGGGGTCATTTTCAATTTTCAGGTAAATTTTCAGCATTTATAAAATGTCGTATGTCTGGCTGTCGCTGGCTCTTGGGTAATAGTAAACATGAACCTTTAGGTACTCCATTAGGAGTTGGGTTATAATTATATAACCCAAGTATTTTTACCAAATTACCCTTTACAAAGTTTAATGAATATTTTGAAAACAAAGGTGCTTTCTGTATAAATACTTCCGAAGTCGAGTTTTAAAGAATTCTAAATAAAAATATTTTTGATTTCGGTATAAATTAGTACTAACGTGGGTCAGGGTAATCAATTTTCCCACTAAACGATACGATATCGGAAGTCGGACCGACAAATACCAGACGACAAAGACTGCCTGTTTTAATATGAACCAGAGTCATGTCTTTATCACAATATTCTGAAATGCCGTAATAACCTCACTAATTGTTATTATTATTCATCTACAGGGTGTAACAAAAATAAGTGATCATATGACTCAGATTAATTATTATATTTTTCTTTATTGTATCCAGTTGTATCCAGGGTTGCCTGGAAGAGATCGCTTAAAGCGATAAGGCCGCCCTTGCCTATATTTTACTGTAAGCATGTTAAGTTAAACTGGTTATAAAACCAATTTGTGAGCAATAAAGAGTTATCTATCTATCTATCTATCTATCCAGGGTCACTCTTACGAAATAAAACTTATAAAGATATACTTTTCAAGCGTTAATGCCGTTTCTGCAGCGTTTAAAAATTAAAAACTTACTAGACACGAAAAACATACCTCTTACATTCGCACAGGTAAAAACATAAATACCAGATATAGGATCGTATCCGACATCGGATGTCGGTATCGTGTAATGTAAGAGGCTCCAAGGGACAACAATTTTGGCACATTTCTCATTATCCTCGCCCCACCATATTATTGTGACGGACATGATCGGCGTATTGAGATTTTATTGCCATAGTTTGAGCCGGCAACGTTGTTTTGCCATAACTTCAAAGAAATATCTTTTCATAGTGGCATTTCAGACGCAGTCACGCTGATCTCAGAAAATCTAATTATTATCTACATCCACCATCTGCCTACGAATCAATTTTAATAATACATGAACAAGATGACAATGGATTTGTATTTAATTGGTGCGGGTAATACTCAAGACTACATAGATCATTGATAGTTTTAAAATTTTGATTATTACATAGTTCAATGTGATCACAATATTTATACAGTACTAGATGACGCCCGCAACTCCGTTGCGCCAAAATTTGTTAATCGCGCGGGAACCGTACATTTTTCAGAGATAAAAACTATCCTATGTCCTTTCTCGGGACTCAAAGTATCTCCATGGCAAATTTCAGCAAAATCGGTTCAGCGGTTCGAGGGTGAAGAGGTAACAGACAGACAGACAGACAGACAGACAGGCAGACAGACAGACACACTTTCGCATTTATAATATTAGTATGGATATGGATTTTTCTCTCAATCTCAATCAAAAAGGATCTAGAGTTCTAGACTGTAGACGACAATAACGCAATAATCCCCGCCCAAGTGCACCGGAGGAAATTATTAATACTCGGGTCGGTCCGTATCGGCGCCGGAAGTGACGTGACGTCATCGCCGACGCCATTTCCGGTCGCCATTATCCAATCGCTGGCGGGAAATTGTACAATGCAGAGCCACTCGGGTGCGAGCGTGTTTGTTTTTGTTCCGAAATCGTTTTAGTTCCGATTGTGTTCCGGTCTCTCGTGTTTTTCCTACGTTCACGTATGGTTAGTTTTATGGATTATTTTCCATACTAATATTATAAATGCGAAAGTGTGTCTGTCTGTTATCTCTTCACGCCCAAAGCGCTGAACCGATTTTGCTGGTCATGGAGATACTTTGAGTCCCGGCAAAGGACATCGGATACTTTTTATCCCAGAAAATGTACGGTTCCCGCGAGATAAATGAAACTTGGCGCAACGGAGTTGCGGGTGTCATCTAGTGTTATATAAATAAAGTCACGGCTTTTTTAACTGTTTAAGCATAATATTCTAGGTTAATATTAAAGGAATATTTGGTCTTAGATAGAGTTGTATTATGTAGTGTCTAGACATTATAGCGACTCTACACTATCAACGTTTTTTTGTGTCAAAATATTGGCAACAATTACCGATCTGAATGAATGCATGCTACATAGCTTTGCATCAACATCATCAGCCTATCGTCGTGAATTGCTGAACGTAGGCCTCCCCTAACGAGCGCCAACCATCCCGATCTTATGCTGCCCACATACATTACTTGCCCGTACTATCTTCAAATTGTAGATTCATGGATTCTTAGCATAGAACGTTAGTTTGCTGCTTTATAACCGTCTCTATACTTAAACGCTAGAATCCTAGTAAAACAGATCTTTGACGATTTCAAACAAGAGCTGAAATTTGTATATCTATGAAGATTGAAATTTGTTTGTAAGTGTAAGTTTTAATGGAGTGGAATTCCAATCGTTACGTGATAATATTGACTCGGGCGGAGCGCCGGCCGCGGGGGCTCCGGTCCGGAGCGCCGGGGCCCCGATTGGCGCTAAATTAAAACATCGCACCCCAACCTGCCGAGTTATTTGCAAATCTACTCCCGATACTGTCTTACAGTTCAACACTTCGATGGATAAAATATTATCTATACTTATTATAAAACAAAGTCGCTTTTTTTCCCTCATGTTCCTTTGTTCCCTTTAATCTTTAAAAGTACGCAACAGATTTTGATGATTATTTCAGTGTTAGATAGCCCATTTATCGAGGATGGTTATAGGCTATATTTTATAGGAGCGAAGAAATAGAGGAAAATGTGGAAAAAACGGGGAAAATTATTTGAAAGGGCTAACTTGAACGCGCTAATCTCAGGAACTACTGGTCCGATTTGAAAAATTCTTTCAGTGTTAGATAGCCCATTTATTGAGGAAGGCTATAGGCTATATTTTATCACGCTAAGACTAATAGGAGAATGTGGAAAAAACGAGGGAAATTATTTGAAAGGGCTTATCTAGCGAACTACTGGAGCGATTTTTATGTTATTTGGCACAGATAAGAAGTAGACCACGTGAAGGATATACGTGAAGGACATAGGCTATCGATTTTGATCATTTTTTCAGTGGCTATATATTTTATACCCGTGCGGCACCGGGGCGGGTCGCTAGTTGATTAATAAAATTTGAAAGTTCTAAATCTAAAATTTGAAAGTTATAAATATGTTTTGGGTTATTTGCTTTAAAATATAAAGATATGACCAGTCTGTACTTTTTAGTTTCTACAAAAGCCTTAGGGCACGTTGTGTTTGAGACAACACGCGCACTTCTGAACGCGCCCTAAAGCAGAATATCTTTTCAATATTCGCAGAAAAACCATTATGAATAACGTAATAAGTTAGTAGGCCTGCGGCTGTCCTTGGGCCCGCAATACATGCCGATCACGCGCGACGTCGTGCGGCTGCGGACCCCTGACATGCCATGTATTACTCGATTTTGCTGTTTCGCCCTCTAGATGATTCCCAAACTGGGACCCGCGGAATCCAGTGATCTTCAAGGTTTTTTTGTAACTCTCAAATTAAATGGGTTACAAATTACAATTACCTACTTGAGTTTGATTTTGAAAAAGTGCAAATTGTGCAACACGTAATGACGAGTTACGCAGTAAGCAAACAATCAAATGTTCTCGTTATTATTTGTAGAATTAAAAAAACCCTGTTTTATATGCTATTATAATTACATATTCTTATTAATGTTATGTACACCGTAGTTGTCGTATGCATTAGATGTATCATATAATACAAATTGTTATTTTAGTTTTAAGTAAAAAATGCATGCGATGTGGTTATACTTTATTAATCCTTCAGGCCCCGCGCGAGCACCGGTGATCGCGACAACAATAGAATACAATAGCAATTCCTGGAAATTCCGACTGAAGTATTAATAAATAAACCAATAAAACGCAAAAAGTCAGCCCAACTAAATCTTAATTTCATCACAGTAAACAATATCATTTATATTAGTAGAGTTGTTATGCGTCTAGTTTAGAAGTTGGTATCGAATGATACCACAGTAACGGGACATTTCAAGTATTTTTCACCCGCGCGGAGCCGGCCAATCGAGAAATAGCTCCTAACCCAATACAGTTGAAATCATACACACAGACACCACACTGCCGCTGTTTGTTCCCGAGATTGCTCCTCGAGTGATTCGATTACACCTCCATATTGCTAATATACATTTACTTACACTTGAATTCGTAAAAATTAGTTAGCGGTCCCCTAACCCCTAGGTCTAAGTCCGGTTGACGAATATGTTATTCAATGTTGAATTTTCGAATGCTATTTTAAGTTAGAGGTCTCGTAAATCATAGGCAGTTGATCTCGTAGAAAATCTCGTAGATATAGAGCTATAAAGAGTTTCGTGAAATATAAGAAAATATTAAAGATGCCAATATTTGTCTGTAACTTCGTCACTCTCAAACCATGATTTTTGGTGTAGAACTATAGAGAGTTACTAGCTGTCCCGGCAAACGTTGCTTTGCCGTAATAATAATTATAAAGTATTTCGAGCATATTATAATTTTATTGAAGTGGCTGAATAAGTAGGTATGTTACCATGGTAACATCCCGTCCCCTCCCGTCGCACAAACAATGGTCGCCGTCAGTCTCGAGTTGTAATAATTTACTATTATTTATTCAACAAATGCACTTATCAATATAAAAAGTACCCAGTAGCCGATTCTCAGACCCAATGAATATGCATATAAAATTTGGTTAAAATCAGTAAAGCCGTTTCGGAGGAGTACGTGGCCTAACATTGTGAAACGAGAATTTTATATATAAGTTAAGTAGTAACGTACGACATCACGGGCAAAAAGTAGTACGTGCTTATTAACAAGACGTATTTTAGGAGTTTTCCCCCCTCTCTACCTCAGTTCCTGGAATGTTATTAAGAGCCTCCTAGCTTGGGTATTTCTCTTTTAGCCTTCCTTGGTATCACAAAATTTTATATCTAAGAACGTTGAGTTTAGATAAGGTTAAAGTCTAGATTCAATCTGGATGGACAAAAATGCGATAAGCCAAACAATGCAGCTATCTACAAACAACGCAGGAAGGAATTTACTCGTTCGTTGCTACATCGACGACATGAATTGCTGTAACCAAAACACGAGGCGGCTATACACAATATTGCATACAAATATTAACATTTAATATGAAGTTATATATCGCCTTGTCATTAGGACCAAGGTTACTAAGCCACTAATATCTTCCACACTGTGCCTTAATTCTAATACCTCGAATGTCAAAAATTTAGTTTGTTATTATTTTTAGCAATATTCCGCGAAATAACCATAATAATAGAAATTAGATGATTATTCTCACATTTCCAAACTTACCAGTAACATCCATTAAATAAAATGTATTTTTACGAATGTACCCCTAACAAAACAAAAGGGTACATTCGAGGATAATCCCCATGCACCCCGCGTGTACCTTTACATTCCAACTCCGCCCTACAATTTGTACAACTTTCCTTATTCCATTACAAACTTGAAGGTTTGGAGTCGATTATATTTTGTTCTTCAATTGTTTTGAGTGTTTTACAATTGATTTAAGTACACTTGAACTGTTTTACTGTCCGGGCGAACGACCTTTGGCTGTTTAAAGATTGTCCCGTCGATGATCATGTCGAAATCTATTTGGCTTGGGCCTACTACCACAGATTAGGTTTTGAGTTAAAAATCATGCTTTCTCTCATCGTTTCATGATTAATATTAAATCCAGCGTTCATTCTCAAGCCGGCTCCAGACGAGTGTAACGTGTAATGTAAGATTACGTGTAATTTAGCGTCAACAGTGCGGACGGCACACGAACTCTAAACGAGCCTTTGTGCTCGCGCGAAAACCGACAGCCGATGGATAAACCCCGAGCGTTACATGTAATGCTCGTAGTGCCGTCCACACGTAGAATTCGTGTTACATTACACGGTGAATTACATTACACGTTACACTCGTCTGGACCCGACTTCAGCTTTGTGTAGGAGGGTCTAATTTGTAGTTATTGATCCGTAATCGCTACTTTTGACGACCTGTGGTAACGGCGCGGCATGACAGTCATTGGTGGCTAATCCACCAACTGTCATGCCAAATTAGGAAGAATTAAGAACAGTAGGCTACTTTTCATTACCAATCTGCGACATCTATCACGTTTCATACGAAATATTTTCTACAAGAGCTACTATTCCTAGAATCAATAATAATCTTACCATTTATAGTGGGAAAGCTATAAACAAGAATTGCTTATTGCGATATGAGAAACTCTTCGACACGCCCGATTCCCGACACATCGCCCCATGAATAAGAGCCATAAGTGTGTCAGTAACTGCGTTACCCCCCCCCCCCCCCCCCCTTCAGGACTTTTAGCCATGATGTTTTCTTTATCGCTTCTTTATAGAAATACCAAAATGTATGGAATTGACATAAGACGTCGAACGGTGCGGCGATACTATAAAGAAGCGATAAAGAAAACCTCTTGGCTAAAGTACCTGTTCATTTGCCGGCGGAACCGTGTTACTCCCACCGTCCCACTCCCAGTCCCACGTCCTCGTAGGATGCAAAGCTAACCCAATTCTGCCGTACGGGGTCGCGTAGGCACTCGCGACTCATCAGCTGCATCAACTTATTATATTATTGGCTCGAGTGATTGCAATTGGATGTGTGGCATAAAGTTATAAATAAATGGGATAGAGTTTCGATAGTAAGAAATTTTTATATTCTTCTTTTCGAATGTACATTTTAAATTGTAATACTATGAATATTTTGTGAAATATGATAAAATAATTCGAAGCTTTTTTTGCTATCTTGGCTCGTAACTAATTTTAACCTAACGTATACAGTACAAACTATTTAACCACGAAAGTTCATTGACGGTCTCCGGTTTCATACTTAAAATATACCAAAAACTACAAAAACATAAAACATATGCTACCAATTCCAATGCCAAGTAGGTACTTTCTATAAACCTATGTTAACAAAATGACGAAGGTGTTGGTCGAAACTCCTCTTTTACTTTGTGAATGAACACGACTTTCAATTAAATGTGATATGAACAGAGTTAAGGCGCTATATTGAAAGTAATTTTACCGCAAGGGCAATTTTATACTTAATTTATATGACTATAAAGTCGTGAATACGCTGCGGCCAGAAGCTATCGACTCGCTCGGAAAACATGCGAAAAACGTAATTTTAATTATTTAAAAAATAAGTAGGAGCATTTAAGCAAAATGCTTCTATACGATTTTGAGTTGCAAAGGTGATCAATTAGACAAATTTCCTACAATACATCTATTTTCGTTTAAAAATAATCTTCAAATTTCGTTTTTTTAAGAGGTCATTCGATCGAGAAATGTATCGAGGCAAAATACATTAATCGTGTTTCTGGTTCTTCTCAAACCTAGATAAGGCTATGAAGATATGTATATCTCATTACCAGATTTGTAACATTTCTGAGGGTCTTATAGTATTACGTCAAAAAGGACAGTTTTTTCAATATAGCGCCTTAAACAGGTGTCATATACTTGATTGATGAATTAATATGGAAATCGTTTAAATTCTAGGTAGTACAAAAATAATACACAACAAAACACAACAGCTTAAAATGAAAAATAACAAGTTATTGAAAATGACAGGCGGCATCAATGAAATTGGCAACTGGTTTTTGCTAGTTTCGCAGAAATCCCGAAAAACAAATCCCGTCTAGTTTAAACTATTAATGGAATTGGAGTTAGATTAATCTATTTTTGTGCTGTCGATATACTTTATTAAATAGTTTGTGTACAGAATATTTTTTAAAGCTTCAAGATTTCAAATGCAGGAATGGAAACATGACAGTTTATAAAATACCTATTTCTCTAATGCACCTTTTTTTTTTTTTTTCAAGACGGGAAATGCGCTTAAGCATGCCCGGCGGCACTGGGGAAGGACCACCGGGGTATGTGGGACTCGCTACGGCCGAGAAGATGGTAAGTTGGCCGCAGCTCTACCCACTAAAACCCGTCCGTGCCTTCTCCTCCGCTTTATTCTCTAATGCACCTATACTCGGCGCGGCGAACCTTGGTCCCTATGACACTGACAGTTAATCACACCATATAACATTGTAGTGGCGTCACCATTAAATTAGAATCATATTGGAGGCGTCTAAAAATTCAATTTATTACGTAACTTAATTTCATTACAATAATATTCCGTTTGAATTTTTATCAATTCTTAACATTTACAAGAAATTATCTCAATCTGAATTTACGTTAACGTTCTGCAAAAGTTACGTCACGTAACGAAGTGAGTTTCGCAGGACGTAAACGTAATTTGAGATTGAGATAATTTCTTGTAAGTGTTAAGAATTTAAAAAAGTTTACCATTTTTTAAGCATTATCTATACATATTATATAAAACAAAGTCGCTTTTTTTCCCTCATGTTCCACTACACAATTTTGATGATTCTTTCAGTGTTAGATAGCCCATTTATCGAGGAAGGCTATAGGCTATATTTTATCACGCAAGACTAATAGGAGCGAAGAAATAGAGTAAAATGTGGAAAAACGGGGAAAGTTATTTGAAAGGGCTAACTTGAACGCGCTAATCTCAGAAACTACTGGTCCGTTTTGAAAAATTCTTTCAGTGTTAGATAGCCCATTTATTGAGGAAAGCTATAGGCTATATTTTATCACGTTAAGAATAAGTAATAGGAGAATGTGGAAAAACGGGGGAAATTATTTGAAAGGCAGCGCACTACTGGAGCAATTTTTATGTTATTTGGCACGGATAAGAATTAGACCACGTGAAGGATCATAGATTTTAATCATTTTTTCAGTGGCTATACATTTTATACCCGTGCGAGCCGGGGCGGGTCGCTAGTCTTTAAAATATAGTAGTGTATTTTGGTTCGAGCTTGAATTAAGTACGAGTGCAAACGCCGCCTTTATTTAGACAACGACGTAACAGATATTAATAATTAAAACGCGTAAAAATCGTGTTATTACAGATACACTCAACCCGGCAGATGTGTCATGGGGTCCGGGAGGCCCGTCGGCCCTACAATTATCCAGCCATTATCCTCGCTCCGCTGACCCGCCATTGTGAACTGGAGTGGTATATTTTTAATCTGTGGTTCATTTCACGCGCGATATTATTTGTGTTCAATTATAGATCGCGTACGAAATTACCCGAACCACTTGTGTACTTAACAATATTTACGTTTCATCAAACGGGTAATTGCTAGAAATTCAAAAATAAATTAACAATATCACTGAACAATATTATTAATAAATATGCTGTTTCAAGTGAATGAACTGTGTTGAAAACTCATTAAAATTTAAGAGAAAACATATTGTGACATAAGTATAACTTTAAGAGCACACACAAAGCAAATTGTTTCTATGAAGTGTTATTCAAACAAACGATCACCAAAAAGCTTCGCCGTCAGTCAACGTTGACGAAACTACATCGCATTTAATCGTTATTATCTCAATTGGCCACGACACACATTAACTGGCCGGCCATTCGGCGTCGCGTGACCGGCCACAATAACCCGGAGCCGGCCATTACGGCCCGACGTAAACACGTAGCCCACAACAGGTTAACATTGACCGTCGTCTGTCTTCGTCCGGCTAACTCGATTACCACGACCTCATAGCAATAGACATAACGAACCAGTAGGTCGACTTCAAGCAAACTGACAAATCGGCGCGGGTACCGCTGTAAGCATGCTATGAAAGGCTGAGCAACGCCAGAGTAGACAGAGCTAAGGAGTACCTAGACTTGAAACAAACGGGCAAATATACGCGAGTTGGGCGCGAATGTCACTTTCAACATGTTTCACAATGCTGAGTCTCATTACACGGCGCGCGCCGACCGATATGACATACTACGTCAAACGTACAAATTACTAGATCTCTTCTGAGTCGGTCTACTCATTAGTTCTGTTTTTAGCCGCCATTCCACCGCAGCGCACGCTGTGCACAGCCACGCGGCGCACGAATTTATTACTTTGAATACGTCAATTCGTGCGTAGCGCGTCCGTGGGTTGCAGTGGACACAGTCACATATTATACTTATCAGTTATCACAATAGCTTGACGCACGTGCGTAGTCTCTCCGTGCGCTGCGGTGGACTGGCTTCTTTACTCTGGCAACGCAGACACGGCGCGCGCCGGCCGATATGACATACTACGTCAAACGTAAAGTCGGCCTACTGGTTCGTTCTGCCTATTGTGACTTTATGGCAATGGCTATCGTTCTAACGGCTAACTATATATCGGTGATGATGATCGTATTAAGGTGTTAGACGCAGTGTTAAGGTGTTAGATGCACTTGCAACACCTGGGTTGTTGTGTTAATGGGCGATACCAATTAGGCTTAGGACAGCAACAAGTAGTCTGCGCGAGCTCTGAGGAATAATAATAAATCTTTATTTGAACCAAATCTGTTTCACTTAAACAAGTCTCTGACCCCTGCACTAGTGAAAACTGTATTGCAGTTAATATAAGGAACTAGATGACGGTTATCGTCAGGAACTTACATTTTTCCAGGATAAAAAGTATCCTATATTCTTTCCCGGGACTTTGAATGTCTCCATGCTAAAATTCAACAAAATCGGTTCAGCGGTTTGGGCGTGAAGAGGTAACAGACAGACACACTGTCGCATTAATAATATTAGCATGTATATTGCAGTGTTTAATCTCCGTTGCCGATTCTTTGTAGGTACTAATACATTTCGCCACCCGTCCATAGGTAGTTAATAGCCTACTATCAGGGATACGACTGTTTCCCCCCCATTCCTATCCCCATAAAAATTACCTCCGATCCCATGGGAAACATACAGAACTTAACTACGTTCCATCTAATCTATGTGACAAACTTACGTTAGTTCGTTGAGGCTTTTTACATAATATATACCAAAGATTTGATCGCATTAAAATAGCTCCGCTACACTCATGTGATAAAATATGACATAAAATTTATAGACCACAACTAAAAATATTTTATTATATTTTTTATAAGACAATAGTTTTTATTATTTGTAATAAGACAAGGATTTATCGCTAAAAACATAGATCTCTAAGGCTTTTCCTTTGGCGCGCACAGTCGCAGGCTACATAATACAGTCCTGCCTCTACGTTATACTATAACGTAGTGCTCACGTAGAGTCCGGAGGTCTACGTGAGCTCTACGGTGCGGCGGGTAGTTGGAAATTTTTACATTATTTACGCGCTTGAATAATTGAAACAGGTATACAAGTGCGTACACTTCGGTTACACGGAAGTCCTTGACTTATATATTATAGTAGATCATCCTTTTAGTTTTTTATCTATTCCTACAGTAGCAACATCAATTAAGCTTAAAACAGTTTAAAAAAACAGAAATATTATTATTGACTAGCTGCTGCTCACTACTTCGTTGCGCTAAACAATTTTAGGTGTAGAAACTATCCTACAACCCGTTCCGGGGCTTAAGTAATCTTCAAGCCATTTTTATAGGCTCAACGGTTTCAGCGTGTAGATACACAGATAGCTTATTCAATTAATGATATTAGTAAAGATAAGGATATCTACCGGCGACAATGATTAGGTAAAAAATACTCATGAAAAAATACTCTAGCGTCCCTTTTTTCTCGCGATATAAATAGGTCTCAGCAAAATTTATATACCGTTATTCGATACGAAGGTTTTTATTATTACATATTTATGTTTCCACTAAAACGTGAGTGTTATCGATATTGTAATGTTCTAGGCGTTACGGCAAATTGAGCCTTATATTCAAAATATCGTCCGAGTAATAAAAGTATTTATTCGGCGCAAACGCGGGGAAAACTAAGTGTTTCCCCGATGGATTGAGTGTTAGGGCTGGCGCAGAAACGTGCGTTTCTATCATTATTGTTTCACTCATAAAAGTTAAGAAAAGTTGCTTGGTAAAGGACATAACATTGTAAAACTAAAAATCCTAGCATTAACGTTTGTGACAAGACAAGACAATACAGAACTTATAATTATTAGTATGGGCTTTATTGCTCCTCCCAACTTAGATAGTTTCCACGCTACATCATCTACTGAACCGGTTTACCCGGTTTCAAGGCTTTTACCGGCATAAGTATTGGCTAATCTCATTGATAAGATAAACTCCTGCCAAAAAACCTCAGAAACCGGCACCGAAATCAGGCATTTATTTCAAAGGCACTAGATTTTTTGAGATTTGATAACCCTGGATCAGGGGTGCGACCGGTGCGAGTTAGTACGTATTCCTCACCAATAAATGTAAGTGTGTCTAGACGAGGCCGGTTTAAACATTCATGAAGTACTATCTTCCCGCCCGTCGCCGTCCGCGCGCCATCTCATCCATCCACTCGTCAATTTTACATGTATTTTTCATCATTTATAGTCTTGCTCGATAGTACTCCCGGAGGTGTTGTGTTATAGATCGCTTCGATAAACTGCGAGAAAAAAATCATAAAACTTTTACGTACACGAAACAGATTAATGAAACGAGCACATCAAAGTTAGACGATTACCGTCATCCATGGACAAACTGATGTATTTTGGACAAGTATGGCAGACGGTGACATTACATTTCAGTTTCAAAATGACAAAACTGGGCACAGCAATTCATACGGACATTTTATTAGGCTGGTTTTATCGTTAATCGTTTCAGCAGCGCGGCGCCATTGGAGCGCCGCGATTTTATCGCGCGTTTAAGCAGCTCCGTTCGTCCGTTCGTTTGTTAAGTACATCTTCGTAGTTCGTACGCGCGCGCTCCAACAGCGGCGTTGCGAAATGCTTAACGATAAAACCAGCCTTAGAAGTTTTATTCATCGATGCACCAGTTGGACCTTATTTATCGCTGTCTTTATTTTGGTGGATCCGGCGCATTCGTGCTGAAGCACTCTAGGTCCTAAACAATACGTAGTGGGCATAACGTAATCTAGTTGACTGTGACACCGGCGCTCACAATTTCATTAGCTGATTGGATCACCAGCAGCTTATATCGAGCGTGACGCCAACATTTAAATGAAATCCTACTGGTACATATAGTTACAAATAATCTAGTTCAATTGATAAGAGGATACTATATTATATCTAAACGTTGCATACGACAGCGTTTTAACTGCACAGTTAGACCGCATTGCCGTCTGTAGCGGGCTTCATAACTAGTTTTTTGCCTAAATTCTTTTCAACAACCTTCAAGCTACAGTACTTAAGTTTGTTCCCTACATCAGCATATTTTATTGCATACTGGATGATGCCCGCAACTCCGTTGCGCCAAAACTAGTTTATCGCGCGGGAACCGTACATTATTTCGGAACAAAAAGTATCCTATGTTCTTTCCCGGGACTCAAAGTATATCCATACCAAATTTCAACAAAATTGGTTCAGCTGTTTGGGCGTGAAGAGGTAACAGACAGACAGATAGATAGACAGACAGACACACTTTCGCATTTATAATATTAGTATGGATTTTTTTAATTATGAAGTTAGACCTATTTTCGCAAATATTAACTTGAAGAAACAAACACGATAGTCCATTGAAATATTACAATTTTAGGACCGAATATTGCATTTATTAGAGGACGCAATTTTATTTTCGGAATATGTTGGGGGGCTCAATAGAAGCTTAACCTCAAGTTTGTGGGGTCGCCGCCTTTGTCCCCCGGCCGCCATCTTGAAAAAAGGGGTGACAACACTATTTTCGTGATATTTCGGAAACTATAAGTCTTACAGAAATTTTTTAAGAATATAATTTGTTGCAAATTATTTTGCCTACAAATATGTTTATATAATTTTTTACCCTAAATTAAAAATTTAAAAAGTTATAAGCAAAAAAGTGATAATTTTTTTTAAAGGTTTATTATCGCTCTTTAATTTTGTTTAATACATTTTACAAAAAAATTACCTTAGAACAACCTTGTTAATGATCTTTTGAGAAAAAGATCCCCCAATCCCCCCGATCTCATGAAATTAATTTTCTGCAGATGCAAAGGAAACTGTGAAGGCATGCGTGCCTGCAGAAAAGTAGACCTAAAATGCTCTACAGTATGCCTACTATTCTGTAAAGCTTTTCAGACCTGCTTTTCTGCAGCCACAGTCTGCAGTATGCCTACATAAATATATGCAAATTGCAAACTATATCATAGTATGCCTACTATACTAGTCTGCACATGCCTACTATACTATAAAGCATTTCAGGCCTGCTTTTCTGCAGCCACACATGGTTCCACAGTTTCCTTTGTTTCTGCAGAAAATTAATTTCATGGGACCGGGGGATCTTTTTCTCAAAAGATAGATGACAAGGTTGGTCTAAGGTATTTTTTTTGTAAAATGTGTTAAACAAAGTTAAAAAGTGATAATAAACCTTCTAAAAAAAAATTCACTTATTTGCTCATAACTTTTTAAAATTTTAATTTAGGGTAAGAAGTTATATAAACATATTTGTAGGCAAAATAATTTGCAACAAATTATGTTCCTACAAATTTTTTGTAAGACGTATAGATTCTGAGATATCACGAAAATAGTGTTGTCACCCCTTTTTTCAAGATGGCGGCCGGGGGACAAGAGTGGCAACCCCACAAACTTGAGGTTAAGCTTCTATTGAGCCTCCCAACATATTCCAAAAATAAAATTGCGTCCTCTAATAAATGCAAAGCAAATGTAACATTTCAATGGACTACGAGCGAAAGACGGCGGTGTTGTGTTAATGAAAAAGTGTTTCCAACAAAATGTTGGCCAAAACATTAAAGAATAAAACTTTTAACTTTCCTCTGTATTATACATTTACTTTGTTAAAGAATTATTTCGGCATACTTGCCAACAAAATAATCTCAACTTTGAAATTAAACAAAATATTTTTATATCTAGGTATCTGCTCACTCACTGACCTGTAAAGGGAGATAATATTCTTTATACTTAATTTTTAATTCAATTAAACTCACTTATTTATCATGAGCTTTCTGAACCAACTTTACCTTATAGTTGTCGAAGATGAAAGAACAGACAGCCATACACGTTGCAAAGCATAATATTATTCAGAAGTATTTTAATTTTTAGCCCACGTTTTTTCTATAACATCTTGTCCCGCGTGCCGCAAAAGTATGAGAGACAAATTGTAGGAATCATAACTTTTATTAATTGATTAAAAATAAGTACAAAACTACCGTAAACAGCTGCAGCTATAGACTATAGAGGTGGTAGGTTGGCCTCACCCTAAGGCTGGATTTATATCCGCGCAAACGAGCGGTTTGGCTACACCGTAAGATTACAAGCAAATGTATACGATTTATTTAAATAGCCGGGCTCTCGCTGTCACTTACGTACGCTTATAATCTAGCGATGTAGCCGCCAAACCGCGCGTTCGAGCGGGCGCATATAAATCCAGCCTAGAGCTTAGTATTTATATATTATGCTTTGACAATCAAGTCGAAGCGCTAAGCCCGGAAACCTTTTAAAGTGACTAGTATTTACTGGAGCATGAATCGAATCGCAATAAAGATGCATCCACACCGGCGTTCCCCGGCCGACCTATAAAGAAGTCCCACCCCCCGGGGCGCCGGGCGTCGCGTGCTAAAAACATATAACGTGCATAATTTACGAAGGCCGGGCCGCTGCAGTGACATGTACTGGCGCGGTGTAACCCCAAAAAAATTGTTGTTATAATAGGCAGGGTGTGTTGAGACACGTACAATTCAAATTTGAGCATATTTATCGTTATCATCAGATACAAAAACTGTGTACCGTAACCGGCAACTGTGCACAAATACAAAGCGAATAAAATTTTACTAGCACAATTAATTTCTTAATTAGAATTCATCTTCGCTGCTAAATTATATGGACACCATCAGAAACAGACTGCTCGTGATGTAACGACACACTCACATCGGTTTAATTAACGCCTATTAGCTGCGGACCGACGACGCAACAATAACAATAAAGACAAAACTTTTCGCCGACCGTACTTAAAAACATCTGCGAAAAAAACAAAAACAATATCAACGTTCTAAAATTAAAATCACGTACTGCACCGCGCATTAGGGCGAATGTGCGGCTAGATGGGACACCCTCGTTAGCGGTCGGTCCCGCGAATCCCGCGATCCCGCGTAATCCCGATACTCCCAATCCCGTAATAGCTGTTCGACGCTACTTTGATGTGGGCGACATGTTGTTCGCGACTTTCGCGTTTACGAGTGCACTCGAGCCGGCGAACGATACATTTTACCGAGATTGGGTTTCTACTGCTCGCATTTTTCAAAAGGCTTTTAATATTATCGAATATCACTTTCGGAATATAACGCGTGAGATATTGCTGATGCAGAAATGACATAAAAAGTTCGCTGCACGCTCGTCTCGCGTGTATTGTACAAAGTTAAGCGCACATAAATAACATTTGAAAGTTGTCCCATGCATATTAAAATATGATACATCGCAGTATTAAAAAGTGGTATGGCATGTAGGTAACATGTCACATTGAAATAATATATCGTCATAAAGCGCTTATTTATTTATTTATTTATTTACGGGCGTTTGGCGGGCGCGCCACCAGTTTACGAGGCACAACGTGCTACGTGACTGATCTACGTGTTTCATACGTTCCTGATATAGAGAGCTCGAGACAAGTCACTTATTCACGTTAAGTTTGTGATATGTCTTCCTTAAAGATATATTCTAGTTAATTAATACATTAGACTGACGGACGAACAGCGATGCCGCAATATTAGCGTCTTTTTACCCTTTGGGTACAACGAAACAAAAGACTAAAATGGTCGCAGACAATGTTACCTTAAAAATCGCCAACAAAGGGTCGAAATAACTGTCATAGAAAATAAATCAAAGAAAACATATACCTCTAACTTCCTTACTAATATTTGTGGCGTTCCACAAGGAAGTACATTGTGGCCTTTGTTATTCCTCTTGTACATAAACGATCTACCTGTTGTTACGGACCAAGAGTGTATGCTGTTTGCAGATGACACAACGCTGATAATTAAATGTAAAGATAAAAATATGCTAAAAACTATAGCAATAAACGAATTAAACAAAATAATTAAATGGCTGTATAGTAATAATTTAAATATTAATTATTGACGACCTTCGTGGCGCAGTGGTGAGCGCGTTGGTAGCTCAAGCCGGAGGTCGCGGGTTCGAGTCCCGCCGACGGAACAAAAAGTTTATAAAGTTCCTGGGTCATGGATGTGTATTAAATATGTGTATCATATAATAAAAATCTTAAATATATGTATAGTATAAAAGTATTAAATATATTTCCGTTGTCTGGTACCTGTAACACAAGTCCTTTAGGTACTTAGCACGGGGCCAGACTGACGTGGTGTGAAGCGTCCATAGATATTATTATTATTATTAATATAGATACAACAAAATTTATAAAATTTCGATCTATAAATTAAAAAAAAGAAAATATTGACATCACCTGCAATATAAATAACAAAACTGATTCGATAGAAGAGGTTAATACGACAAAATTTTTAGGAATAACAATTATTTCAATTACTACTAGCCAAAATGTATTATACCATTGACGATTTTATTAATGATGAAATTATAATATTGTAATAATTTTAAGTAACATTTCATCTTGACAATTTTTAATTTATTTTTTTGCATATTTGTACTTATTATGACATTTGATTAATCAATATTGTACTTCAACTAAATAATATGTGCAAAGAATTAACAAAATTAAATTTAACTTTTATTTTCAAAATATTTGCACGTCGAGATGTATCCGACAAAACATGAGCGCTATTTCACATTTTACCATCTTATTGTCATTGACCATGTTTTTGCAAATAAAAATTTTTATTCTTATTCTTAATGAAAGCGTTAGAAGCTTCAGTAGTAGCTTAAAAAAACGATCAAAGCGGGGGATTCCCCTCGCTTTTTGGAAAAAAAAAAACAAATTGTTTGACTGTCGCTCCGTTCAGACACAATCTTGAAGATTAATGAACCGTTAAAATATATCGTTTTACGGGGACCCGTGTACGGACACTCGCCATTAAGTACAGGACCTGTGTGGCTTGAAGAGCCAGCAGCATCGGATATATGGCGGAGTCGAGACGTCCCTTACGGTACATAAAACGCATAACAATCTCGTTCTGTCATTTGTGGTTAGAGTTTTGGCTAGAAGAGTCTGTTTGTATGTATCAAAATAAATCCCACAACAAAAAATATATTTTTGGGAATTCGCTTATATAGATTTTAATTTGGCTTGTGATGTCTTCAAACTAAGCAGCGCTACACACATCAATGATACAACTGTACCGGTTGTCTATGATCTGGTCCTGTAGCATTCTTGCTTATTTCAATTCTAGATTTTTAGGCTGTGTTTCCATAGGAGTTGAGCCATGCTACTTTACCATTTTTTTAAGAACCAATACAAATAGAAACGCTTCGTATTAGTCTGACCTCGACAAGCACCGCGATTGTATTAGATTTTAGAAACACGTTCCTTGCAAATGCAGCTTACCTCAACATCTCCGGTAAAAATGCAGCCTTGAGATCTAGAATTTAAACGGACAAAAATGTCACAGGGCCTGGACAGACATACAGTGATAGAACCCAGACAATAAGTAATAAGATAGGCGCGACGTATGTCGACGTGTGTGCCCCGACTACGGTATTGCCTCCCGCATCTGTCACGATGCCATTTGCCCCAAATTACTCCTACCTGTGTCACTGAACTAAACGTTTAACCCCAGATATAAGGATCGGTAAAAAAGGAATATTTTGGGCTGTTCTGAATTAACTATGGATCCTGCTTATAATATTTGTTGGATGTTAGAACCCCGCCCCGACGCAAACTTGTCTATGTATCAAGAAAGGTTTTCGTTCCTTGCAGATATACTGTAATTTCCTAATATACGCCTAATGCCTATATTAGTTATTTGTTTTACCTGCCAAGCTTTATCTAAAAACAAATGAGAAAAGAAACCTTACATTTTGATTTTGTTACAATAAAGTAGCCCATGTCGTGCTTGCAATATTCTATATCCGTGCCAAGGTTAAATACGGTTCAGTCATCAGTGTCAATTTTCATAAAAATCGATCCAATACTTTCACAGCCCATAACAGAATCAAATCGTTCATCGCTAACATCGATATAGACTAACATATTTTATAGAATACAAAAAAAAATCCATTCACCCCGAAAATACACTGTAACCTGTCACAGAACTTCAATTTTCCCGAAAAAATATGCTGTACCTGTATTGATTTTTCAATCCAACGTCCAATAGCTCTTTTTTCCGGCAAATGAATTGAGCGAAAGCGGGTCGAGCTGCCGGCGCGGACTTATTAGTTTATCTGTGGACCGACTAATTTGACACCCTACGATATCGACCCACTACAATATGCACTGAAACTATTCCGTGCTCACAAGTTGAGGCCAAACACAGTAGCATTCGCTTATGGCCAGTTTTGTGACTATTAATTGGTTAATGTTTGGATCAGCCAATCAAAACCGACACTGAACCTGACCTGAAATAAAAAACCTCGGATCGATCATCGAAGCTTGTATCTTTTGAATATGTCACGATGATGATTTGAAGCAGCCATTATTAGCACGTAGGTAATCTGAAATTTATTGTAAGGGCAAGTAACAGGCTTAAAAGATATTTTAATATAGGCAGGTAGTACCTGTAACTAGACACTCTGTTTTCCAGGACTTTCATCATCCTCCATAGTCTATCGTTTTAGCTTCATAATCCTCGCATATTTTCGAGGAATTTCTCGCCGCAAATTAAAAAGCGATAAACCGTCGAGCGCATCAAAGCCTCCCATAAATCCGCACTTCCGCGAGGCGTCCGGTGCAACGCGTCCGTCCGGTGCGGCGCGTCCGTCCGTCCGTCCGGAGTCCGGACCAACAACGGACGTTTAATGTTTATTCATTCATACACTAGGAATGAATTTTGCGTGTTTACGCACAACGATTTAAAATCCAGTTTTAGTAGTAGAGCTGCTAATTTTAGGATTTACCAAAAAAGGTAGTATTAAAATTTAGAATCTAACTAGGCGCCTCGTTGTATGGGAGATCTGTGCTTCCAAGTTAATATTATTAAACTTAAGATTGTCGTAGTTATAGCATAGCTCAGACATATTGATGAATGTTTCCAACATAATATTATTACAGGGTCAGCCTTGTGCGGCCCAAGTAATAAAGCAGAACATACGGCCTAATTCAATCTAGTTAACCCCCTCTAATCGGGCGAACACATCGTCATAGCACGTTTACGCGTGAAATCGCCAATATGTTGGCGTAATTATTTCTGAATCACGTCACGATACAAAATCCCGCACGACAAACATAACGTACGGCATGCGTTATCTCAATCAGGCGGATGACTTGCGTCGCCGGTCGCGTGGGGCCCGGCGGACCCCCGAACCGATATATGCTTATTCATCGCGCTGATGATTAGCAATTACTTAAGCCTCCGCCGGCCCGGCGACTCATCTCGACCTGCATCTGCTTATAATCCTCTTCCGAGGACCACAAAATATTCTGACGAATAATACAACTTAATAAACAGACGAACATATTTTGACCTCCTCCGTTTTGGAAGTCAGTTTATAATACAGGCATTACAAAGGTTTTGTTAAAGTAACTTCGACGATGTACAAACCGCTTTAACCTTTAAGTACACGCGTTGTTTTGGGTAACGTTCCGTCACGCGTGGGGTCTAGAGGTACCCCAATATAAATATACGTATAAATTCAGAATGGTTTAATAATTTTTAAAACCCGTTTTATATTATAAGAATAGATATTATTTTATTTATGAAAAGCATTTATTAATAATAAACTAACCATTATTTAGACAGTAAAGAACATTTTTATGAACTAACCAATCTCGTGCATAGAATTTGTAGGGAACATGTTTAATGTACTAAAATTCAACAAAAATGTCTACTTCTGACTAACTCATTGTTTTTTTTCTCATAAAATAAGACTTAAAAATAAATAATCAAAATAAAAATTAACACTAAAATTTACAGAAAAATAATTGACAATCCTTGAAAAGTACGACCCTAAACTAAAATTATTCCTTGAGTAAGCTAGGTAAGTAATAAATAATTTTACCGAATGAGACTTGCAAATAGTTTTATAATAAGGCTTACGGGCAATAATAATTAGTTCTGGGACAATAATAGCATCTTCGCCTCATTTTTGGTGCACTAGGTCTAGCTACCTCTAACTCTTTCAAAATGTTTCCAAAAGCTTTCAGAGACATAAAATTGCATAATATGATTTGAGCAATTTGATTTTCTGTTAGTCGGCAAGAAATTTTCCATTTATACATAGACAATTAAAAAAAAACAAACACATAACCAATCTGATCTGCAGGTATCCCCACATAAAAAAGGAAAAAATGTAACTTCTCTTATCAGAGGAGCGACTTACTTTTACTCACTGAAAAACCTCGCGTTGCATTGAGATTAGCCGAAAACATGCGATGGTAACTTGCCAATTTAAAAAAAATATCGTCAAAAAACAGCGCGTGGGGTCTGCGTAGACCCCGCCCGTGACGTTAAAGGTTAAAAATTAGAAGCGCCGCCCAATTCTCTGATTTCAGACGAACGTTTTATTTGATTGGGGAAGACTTGATTGATGAATTTAATAAAAATCTACACACCGTCGTCGCAATTCCACTTTGAACGTTTTCCGCATTTATGGAATTCAATTTTGTCAATGTCCCTAATCGAAAAATTATTTACAATTTTTTAGCAACATTCCGGGCGATTTTGCACCGGTTTGGGGCGCAATAAATCTTGCAGCGTTGCAACAATTCATTGCGATTTGCATAAAGGCAATTGTGGAGCGGGGTAAGTAGCGAATTCATTTAAATTAGAAAATTAGAGCGCTCTCGATGCATATAATGGTCCGACCCCCGGTCGGTACCTCCGCGGTTTTGTCTGGAATAAACAATATATTTTTTGCCGAGCATCGAACCCCCAGTTGGAGCCATTGAACAATACAACGATTTACCTCGGCAGGGCGGCCCGGCGTGACTCGACCACTTCACGATCACGTGCCCAGTGCATGTGCCGACTGTTTGTTGGGTTTTTATTTATGATTGCTCGGGGCTTTCAGATTAAGTATTTAAAAAAACACTCTAAAATCATTACATATTAAAGTAATGAAAGTAATTAAAGAAAAGACAGTGTTTTAAATTATGAAAAGAAAGACCGATTCAAACTGTAAACTGTATCAAGATAAAGCTTGAATAGTATAAACTCATAAGCCGTTTAGACGTGAAGTATACAAACATACAAACTCAGAAATTTTCTCCTTTACAATGTTAATATGATTTCATAATTTACTATTATTAGCTTCGTTCGTAGAACCATTCCAACAATAACATAAGCTCTACTATTGTATTATTACCGATTCGCTCTACGGATTATTTAATTACTTTGAAATATCTTGAAAGTTTCTTCAAACAATTAAAATACAATAAGGTAAACTATAAATCTCATAAATTCTACCGCTCAAATGTGGCTGTTGATATACTGTCCTTAAAAACAGCGAAGGCAACGAAAAATGTACGGCCTACCTAAGTCTCGCACTTTCAGTCACTCAGAGAGAGACTCTGTACACCTTACACGCTGATAATGATGATTGATGTTGATATAAATAGCCTTAAAATAATAACTGTTTATTGATAAATGATACAAAATTTAGAAATGTACAGTGATATTATAAGAATAAGTGATAGCGTATTATAGCAGACACATTGTATATACAAAGTTAATGATGACTTTAGCAAATAATTAAAACATTACAAAATAGTAAACTTATTGAGATACTAGCTGTTGCCCACAACTTCGTCCGCGTGAATGAATGTTATTATAATAGAGATTTAGAAAATTGAATACCCATCTCCTACTATTTTATTTGGATCTATATTACACACGAAATTTTAAATTTACATCAAAGGCCCAGGAAACTTGAACCACAGACATGTCCTATCGTCTTGAAAAATCCTTTCTTTGAAGACCGTTTGGCGTGGACAGGCGATGGGTTCCACAGAACAGAGAAAAGGAACATGTGACGGAGATAGAGGATGGATTACAGAAGACGGGAATTAATGTAGGCATCTATCCCTCTTTAACCTACCTCTTACTCTCAGATTCCTAACCTACAATTAAACCAGAATAAGATAACATTTGAAGATGATTACTTACTTACCCAAAGGGTAATTTCTTTATGGGCGTTGGCACACCAACCACCACACATTCCCACCACTGTATCTCCTGTATCACCAGGATCTCCAGCGGTATCCAACCACGAAAACACTTTGATATGATCTTAGGGTGCCCGAAGGACATGGTCAAACTCGTTTGGGACTCGACTCGCTGCGCTCGCTCCGCTACACTGTTGTGGTCTAAGTTCTAACCTAACCTACTTTTGGACTTTCTGGATTGTGTTGGTTTTTGTTTTAGAGGGGGGCTGCGCCCCCCGAGCCCCCCTTTTATTTTATGACGGTCGCCGGCCACTGCCGCAGCACGCTCGCTGCTCTCGCTCGGCTCCCTCTGTGTTGTGGTCTAAGTTCTAACCTAACCTTTATTTGGACTTTCTGGATTGTGTTTGTTTTTGTTTTACGGGGGGCTGTGCCCCCCGTGCCCCCCTTTTGTTATAAGTTGGTCGCCGGCTGCTGCCGCAGTACGCTCGCTGCGCTCGCTCGGCTCCCTCTGTGTTGTGGTCTAAGTTCTAACCTAACCTAACCTGCTTTTGGACTTTCTGGATTGTGTTTGTTTTCGTTTTAGCGGGGGGCTGTGCCCCCGAGCCCCCCTTTTATTATATGACGGTCGCCGGCTGCTGCCGCAGCATGCTCGCTGCGCTCGCTCAGCTCCCTCTGTGTTGTGGTCTAAGTTCTAACCAAACCTACTTTTGGACTTTCTGGATTGTGTTTGTATATGTTTTAGCGGGGGGCTGCGCCCCCCAAGCCCCCCCTTTTATTTTATGATGGTCGCCAGCTGCTGCCACGGCACGCTCGCTGCGCTCGCTCAGCTCCCTCTGTGTCTAAGTTCTAATCTAACCTAACCTACTTTTGGACTTTCTGGATTGTGTTTGTTTTTTTTTGTCACAGATAAGTAAACCACGTGAAGGATCATAGGCTATTTTAGTAGACTTATATTTTGTCTGTGAAATATCTAATTTACGCGGGTGAAGCCGCACGGAACGTCTAGTCTTCTTATAAGGAATCAGGGTTCCGCTCAGCAACGGAACCTTCGGAAGCCCTATAACCTGGGATATGCCTTGGTGCTAATCTTACTTTTTGGTGGCATCTTATGTTAATTTTACTTTAAAAAAGTGAAAATTACTGTAATGTTTTTGTTGTATAGGAGTTCCGTCGATGCCCCTAGGATCCCGAGAAAATCAATATCAAGTCACCGTTTTTGTAAACATGGTAATTCAAATTCGGGTTAACAATATATACAACAAAAAAAGAATTTTGAAAATCTGACCAAAACAGCAAAGTAAACATTGACTTCTCCTTTTTTGAAAGTCGGTTAAAAAAAGTATCTAAGATGTTGACCAGGGATGTAATGTATCACCATACCAAATTTCATTGAAATCGGTCCAGCGGATTCAGAGATTAGCCTGTACAAACAGACAAACAGACAGAGAAACAAAAATTTCAAAAACAGTTAAAATGTGTTCTACTACTCTTCTAATATGCCCCTGACTCGTTTTTTCAAGTTTATTTTCAATGTACAAAAATTTTACCTCTACGATTTTATTATAAGTATATAGATATAGATTTACTAAATTGATAATATATTAATTATTATGCTGACCTAGGAATGTGCGATGCTTGCTTGCATCGTACACTCAGTTACCTACTTTTAGATTACAGATTACACTCAGATACCAGATAGTACGGTGTTTCGATGCTTCAAAATTCAAATACAAAGAATATTTCCAGCAAATACTGCAATCATAATAATTGTACGTTAAACTCATAAGTGAGATGACAGAAAAAAGCCACTACTGAAATCAATCGAGTCCCCTTAGCCAAGATTAATGGACGTGACTGTATGGACTCCCCTTCCCAATATGCCCACCGCGGTTAATGCGTTGTAAAAACATATTTAGTCATTTGGCGTATTATTACCGATGCACTCGGTAGTTGGGAATTCAGAAATGAAGGATAATGTTATTAATGATGTTTGGACTTGAATGTATAAGTGAATGAAATGAAATAAAGAGTGAATGTAAAAATGCGAGAAAAAAAACCTAGACTCGGGCAAACCGACGACCGTAGTATGTAGTAGCATACGCGAGTGTCATTTGATTCCGGAGCTGGTCAGCACAGAATCAATGTTTAAATTTTAAAATACATTATGTGATCGAAGTTTAAAACAAACCCAACGCGCAAATCAAAAATCGGCCAAGTGCGAATTGGACTCGCGCACGAAGGTTCCGTACAAGAGAAAAAATATAGTGTTTTTTGTATAGGAAAAATTATTATTTATTTTATTTAAATCTTAATAAATATTAAAGTACGCTATAACCTCTCTCTTCTCGAAGATAATGGAATCCATTATCAATAGCCAGCTTCTTCGATACTTGGACGGCCAGGGATTACTAAGCGACAAACAATACGGGTTCCGTAAGGGTCGCTCGGCTGGTGATCTCTTGGCGTACCTGACTCATCGTTGGGCTCAGGCAATTGAGTCGAAGGGAGAGGCATTGACTGTTAATTTGGACATTGCGAAGGCCTTTGATCGGGTTTGGCATAAAGCGCTGCTTTCAAAGCTTCCATCATACGGGCTGCCTGAGAAATTATGTAAGTGGGTCACTGGTTTCTTAGCAGACAGAAGCATAAAGGTCGTAGTTGACGGCGAATGCTCGGAAACTCAGTCTGTTGATGCTGGTGTCCCTCAGGGCTGTGTGCTATCGCCTACTCTATTCTTACTGCATATCAATGACATGTTGCAGACCAGCGGCATTCATTGCTATGCGGATTACAGTACAGGTGATGCTGTATATACCGGCTTCGCCAATATTTCTCGGCAAAATGTCACTGAGAGTCGAAACGAACTTGTGTCTAAGGTGGAGAATTCATTGGAGAAGGTCCCTAAATGGGGTAGACGTAACTTGGTCCAATTCAACCCCGCCAAGACACAGGTCTGCGCGTTCACCACTAAAAAGTCAGCAATGGTCGTATGTCCTCGTTTCGAGGGCACATCTTTAACCATCTCCCCTAGTATTGAGATGCTTGGCGTCAACATATCGAGCGAAGTCCAGTTCCGATATCATCTAGAGGGTAAGGCCAAATATGCCTCGAAGAAGCTTGGTGTTCTTAACAGAGCGAGACAGTACTTCAGTCCGGACCAACGCCTACAACTCTACAAGGCGCAGGTTCGCCCTCATATGGAATATTGTTCTCATCTCTGGGCAGGGGCGTCAAAATACCAACTGCTCCCTCTGGATCGTATCCAACGAAGGGCCGCTCGAATTGTTGACTGCCATAGTGTTTCAAACAGCTTGGACCCCTTGGAATTACGCCGAGATGTAGCTTCACTCTGCATCCTCTATCGGTTGTATCACGGGGAGTGCTCTGAGAAATTGTTCGGAATCATACCACCTGCAACTTTTCGCCATCGTCCGACGCGAAAAACATACCATCCTCATCACCTTGATGAGTGGCAGTCTTCCACAGTGCGTTTTTCGCGTAACTTTCTGCCGCGCACTGTAAAACTCTGGAATGAACTGTCACCAGCAGTTTTTCTGGACCTATACGACCTGCAAACCTTCAAGAAAAGAGCGTATTCCCTCTTAAAAGGCCGGCAACGCATCTGCAGCTCTTCTGATGTTGCGAGTGTCCATGGGCGACGGTAGTTGCTTACCATCAGGTGACCCGTTTGCTCGTTTGCCCCCTTATTTAATAAAAAAAAAGTACAAATATAATTAAGAATTATGTGAATATTTCAAGTAACTACGTGTTCCCAATATGGATTACGATTTACGAGCAAAATATAACAAAAATACGTTTGTTGTATGGGAGCCTCCCTTACCTATATTAATTTCATTTTGTTTTTAGTATTTGTTGTTATAGCGGAAACAGATATGCACAATCTGTGAAAATTTCAGAAGTCTAGCTATACCGGTTTTTGAGATACAGTCTGGAGACAGACAGACAGACGGACAGACATCGAAGTCTCAGTAATAGGGTCCCATTACTGAGACTCCGGAACCCTAAAAACTATCGTGGTTATCACTCAATAGAGAATATTACGCAAAGGCAGAGGGCGCTACTAGCACATACAGTAAATATTCCGACCAAAATCCGACATGTTGCAAGCGTCATCAAAATATCTTATATATAAAATTCTCGTGTCACAATGTTAGTCCACGAACTCCTCCGAAACGGCTTTACTGATTGTCACCAAATTTTATATAGTTACGTCCTAGGCTTCGAGGATTCGGAGAGAAAGACCTGGTGACTCTCTTGAAGACTTTATTCACAAACAATAAGCACTAAGTCCAAACACTAAGCACTACCACTGTCACTCACTATTGATCACTTGTTCTCACTTCGAAGTCGCCTTGACGATCGCTTGTATCAAACTGACTGATTGCCGGCTTGTTTACCTTTTATATGGCTCGCCATACTTTCTGGGACGTTCCATTCTGGATTGTTTACGTAAACACGCAATTCACATAAACAAGGGTTGGACTTTTCTAGAAAGTACGCGCAACTGCCGCGCGCAGGTAAACAACTGCCCGTATCCGTAACAATATGCATATTCAGTAGGTCTGAGAATCGGCTACTGGGTACTTTATATATTGATAAGTGGATTTGTTGAATAAATAATAGTAAATTATTACAACTCGAGACTGAGGGCGACCATTGTTTGGGCGACGGGATAGCGATAGACGTTGCTATGGTAACATACTTATTTAGTCACTTCAGAAAAATAATATGGGCAAAATAGGTACTTTATACTATGGCAAAGCAACGTTTGCCGGGACAGCTAGTAATAGATAAAAACGTCGGCAACAAACTTTAACAATGTCGTCGAACAATGCTATGCTATGCTGGTGCTGCAATTACAGTAATATATCCTATTGTGACGCCTCCGTGAGTAGTGTGTTTTCGCGGGTTCTGGATCACGATTCTGGGTCCACCCCTCCCCCTGCTCGCGGCTCGCAAACTTTCTCGATCACTTTTTGTCGGTTCGAGCGGCGACGTCGAAAAAAAAAAGAGTTTGGTGTCAATGTAAGGGTTTTCGACCATGCCCGTTCGATATATGCCATCCGTTTCTGCGTATTTGCACTACTTTCAAAGTTAGCTTTTGTGTTTAACCCTCATTATCTACTATCACCACGCTCCATTGTTCCTTTATAATTACAATCGCTACTTATTGCATTGTTAAGCTCGCCTCGGTGACTCTTGTTCGTAATGACTACCTGGGCTTATCGCTTACGTCACCTTAATTTCTTACAAGATTTTAAATAAATATGAATGATAATTAACTAATGAATTATTGCAAATAAAAAGTACCTAATAATTAATTATGTAGGTCACCCGATCATTCGATGGACTTCGTAAACATACGAGGACGCGGCGCGCAAACTGAGTATTTTAGATTTTAAATGAATATGAATGATAATTAACTAATGAATTATTAAATGCAATTTATTTCTTCGTCATCACAAGATTTCAAAGGGCCTTTAATATATTTTGGTTTCTACAAATTGATTTTGTGCTTTATAAAGTTTGATATATTTAGAGATTCTGATAAACGTGTTTTATTTATTTTTTGAGTGAAAATTCTATGTTTGATTGATTTGAATCTCAACATTGAGCATAATTGAACATTTTTATAAAAATAAAAAAAAACACGTTTTTAATTTTCTCAAAAGCTTTTGAAAATAATAAAACAAGCTTTAATTTTGAAATATATTTTACAAAAAAAAATGTTTTATAATTTTCTAAAAGATTTTTGAAAATAATGAAACAAACTTTAATAAATTTGAATTATAACATTAAATAAAAATAAAAAAAACGTTTTTTAATTTTCTCAAAAGCTTTTGAAAATAATGAAACAAGCTTTAATAAATTTGAAATATATTAAATTAAAAAAACACGTTTTTTAATTTTCTCAAAAGCTTTTGAAAATAATGAAACAAGCTTTAATAAATTTGAAGTATATTTAAATATAAAAAAAACACGTTTTATAATTTTCTTAAAGGTTTTTGAAAGTAATGAAAAAAGCTTTAATAAATTTGAAATATATTATATATTCAAAAACAAATTTTGTAATTTTCTAAAAAGTTTTTGAAAATAATGAAAAAAGATTTAATAAATTCGAAATATATTATATTCAAAAACACGTTTTGTAAGTTTCTAAAAAGTTTTTGAAAATAATGAAAAAAGCTCTAATGAAATATTATATTATTCAAATTTTAATTTGAAACTCATTTAAGAAAACATAATTTGAAACTTTGTTTTTAAGAAAATCTTGATTAAATATTATATAATTTTGCAATATTGTAATACAATGAAACTTTAAAAATCAAACATTCAGTACATTATTATACATATAAAAGTATAATATTAAAGTATGGCTACTCGAAACAAAATATTGTAATCTAGTATACAAAATAAAAAAAATCATTAGTATAAAATTATGTCATAACAAAGTACGTTTTACAGTTAATAACAAGAAAATAAATTAATCTTATTGACTAAGCTTAAAAACCATAATGAATATTTTATTCAAACAAAAAAAAACACGTTTTATAATTTTCTAAATTCGTTGTTTTTGTGACACATTTATGACTCCTCTTGCCTTTGCAGTTAAAAGATTGTCTAACTCTATAATAAAGGAACATAATATATGCCATACGATTAAGAATATAATAAGTTATAGAATTATGATGTGTTTTTTTTTTTTTGTTAAAGGAAAACTTAATAAATATATATAAGAGTATACTTTATTTAAAAATGATATGAGTATTACAATCTTATCTAATGTTATCCTGTTCTTTTAACGACTCACAGGAATAATCAGTAAAGAATATGAAAGTGTATCTATTGTATGCTTTACCATTAAATAGATGTTTAGTATGATTCATAAATTGTGAATAACGTTTATGATATTACGACTTTCCACTGATGAGAAAAAAAAACGCTTGATAATATTCTTGGGGCAAGTACTCAAAAGATTTATCATAGGATTTGTAAATAACGCAGCATTTAATCATTAGTAAGAATCCTTTCAATTTTGAAAATTATGGTATGAATTCATATTGTTTATGCATAGATGGACAACACGTGCTTTCAAAAACTCTACAACCATCCTTCAATGGTATCTAATATGTTCACTTCAGTCTCTCATACATCATTTTCCGGCACTGGTATACATTTCCTTAGTGAAGGAAATGGGGTATCAATTGATTCTTGTCTCTCTAAAACGATTAACTGTATTGTATTTGCAGAATTTGATAATGTTATAGAAAACTAGATAAACACCGTAATGTAACTATAGACTATAGAAGCTAAGAAAAGTCACATGTATGATATATTTGAGTTATAATGTTTAACGTGTGTATGTGTGAGTGTTTACCTAATAGTGTGTAAATATTATTATGAAATAAAATATTGTACCAAAGTTATTTATTCATTCATTATTTCATATGTAATACCCCTCTTAGTAAATACATAAAGCATACATTATAAGGATATGGGACATATTATTACTATACAAGATTCATATACCAAATTGGTTCTGTGATAATACAGTATGAACACAATAGAGATCCATAATTATTTCATAAGAATTTGTGAAGGTTTAGAGTTTAGAAGATAATATTGAATACGCTGCAAATCGTCTGCCTATATTATAATATAATATGTTCAAACCAAATGAGTTTAAAAAGTTATTTAGTAACAACACTTTGTGTAATGATATAGTATTGTACAGTATGTTCAATACATGTTTTAAATAAAATACATGATAAATGAAAAATTTATCAAGTTTTATTTATTTAAAATCTTGTAATAAGTACATGATTTACACTCGCACGCGTAATAAATGTTTTAATGAAATAAAATACATGTAATGAAAAATTTATCAAGTTTTATTTATTTAAAATCTTGTAATATATGATTTACATTCGCGCGCGAGCCACGAGCCGAGCCGCGAGACGCGCTACACACTTGATAAATTTTAAACAATGGAGCGTGGTGATAGTAGATAATGCGGGTTAAACACAAAAGCTAACTTTGAAACTAGTGCAAATACGCAGAAACGGATGGCATATATCGAACGGGCATGGTCGAAAACCCTTATTTTGACAGCAAACTCTTCTTTTTTTTAGGCGACGTCGCCGCTCAAACCGACAAAAATGATCGAGAAAGTTTGCGAGCCGCGAGCAGGGGGAGGGGTGGACCCAGAATCGTGATCCAGAACCCGCGAAAACACACTACTTCCGTGGTATAGACTCTAGTGGTATAGAGCACGGCTCTTAACTCGGAGTTCGTGGGTTCGATTCCCGCGTTGGAAACATGTTATTTCCAAGTTTGGTTAGGACAATACACGCTGATCACCTGATTGTCTGACAAGTAAGATGATCCATGCGTCGGATGGGCATGTAAAAAGTCGGTCCTGCGCCTGATCTCTCGCCGGTCGTGTCGGTCTTGTGTACTGCGCACACACTTGGGCACTATAAAATTACTCCTGCGTAGCTGGCCTGGTTTCAATGAAACCGGCCACCGTCACCGAAACCGGTGTGGGAGCTATTATAATTTATATATCCTATTGTGTCGGTAGCAGGAACAAGGCACTTGACAGTATTCTAAGCGGAAAAAGCAAGAAAATATCTTAGAATATGATTTAGCCATAATCTGGCCGATGACGATGAACATCTCATAAATAACCCCCATTACAATGAGGTAGTAAATCTTTGATTTTCTATAATTTTATCACGCGGTTCTGCTTCACTGAGCGCACTTCCAAGCTTTTAACATTGCTACAATGCCGGAGTGGATTTATATGTATCGCTGAAAGGGGGTGGAGCCCCCCGTTTTGGGCGAGGGGGGTGAGAGGGGTCGTTATTATTTTGCGTCATTTTTCATACGTGACGGCCGGTGTTCGGACCTGGTTGAGGTGTTTTAGCGGGCAACATTCATCCCTTACAGTCGAGATACTTGCGAATATCGCTTTTAAAGGAGAATATTTTAAATCGCTTCGGTGCGGACATTGTTTACGAAAATTCTTTTGCCTAAGATACTATAAGGCGCATCTTTATCACCTTTGAAGTTCTTACACCAATACTAAATTCTTTCAGTGAAATGAGAGTTATATCAGAATTCAGAAATAACACTTTTCTTTCACTTACACTAAGTGTAGGCGCACACGATGCGACAGGCGTCTGCGACAGCTCGACGACTAGACGCAACGACAGGCTACGGCCGACAATTTTCATATACATATATTTTGTTCGAAGCTCCGCACACTTGACGTCAGAGTCGCAGAGTCGCAACGACAAGCTAGGGGAGCCGCGCGCGCTCGCGTCTAGTCGCTGCGTCTGGAATCGCTGTGCACGCGCACAACGACGACTGACGAGTGTCGCGCGTCAGTATCGCTGTGAGCGCTATCCAAGGTGCACGTCTGTTGAGAATCTTCGAAATACGAGGGAAGAAAAATCAGGCTTGGGAGGAATTATGCCTAAGCACCAAGGCAAGTGCAACTAGAACCTCATCCATATTCACTCACAAGATGAACATCACGGCCGTCTCTCTCGAATACTCTACTACTAATGATGGCTTCCTGCACGGCGTCTGTCGCAACGACTAGTCGTCGATGCAAGCGACAGCTCGGCGTCTAGACGCAACGACAAGTCGCACTGTTTGCGATGGCTCTCAATATGTTTTGAAGCTTGCTTTCTAACCCAAAAGCTGAAAATGACCCTGTATATATTACCATTTACCTCACTTTCTTCGGGGTAACTGTAGGAATCTCGTATTCCACTGCCGGACATTTATGACAGCATGCACCCACTGCCAGACCACATCCAAGTCTTTAGTAAGTATACTTACGAGCTCCCGCAGATGCAGAATTTCTATCGGCCGATATTTTGGTCGAGTTGGGCTATTAGCGCGCACACTACGCCAATTAAACAGTTGGATTGGTCGTGAGTGCGCAGACTAGACAACAGTCGGCCGATTGCTCTCGTACGGTTTCATATGGTTTCATTCACAGCGATAGATTTTTGAATGGCAACTTTTACACGATTCGGATTTCTGCCGAGTCGGCCGATCAAACAATCGACGGCCCATCAAATTTAACTATCGGCTAACTTAGGTATCGTTAATATGCGCACTTCCATACAGCTTCATACTGATCAAGAGCCAAACTAAACTATCGGCCGATTAAAAGTCTGCAGTCTGCGGGGGCTCCTAAAGATTGTCTTGGGATCAGTCCGACCGGATTGATCGGATTCCCGTACATTTCAGGCCCGTGTATGACTATATCGCTGGTGTTTCGCAAATATACTGAAACATTACCCTATTGACAGACCTTTGACGACGGAACAAAGCCACAGTATGGCATCAGTCATACACACCCAGGTCATGTTTCTAATGGGGTAAGGCCTTTGAGACATCAACGACGGTACTCGCCGATCGGTATTATGTTATCTCGATTTACTATATCGATTTACTAGTACTGATTTGAGAGAATAATACTAATAATGTCAATGTTAAGAGTAACTACTTACTAAAATTATTGATCCACACTATTATAATATAATATTATAAATGCGAAAGTATGTCTGTCTGATAGGTACCTCTTCACGACCCAACCGCTAAATCGATTTTGCTGAAATTTGGTATGGAGATACTTTGAGTCCCAGGAAAGGACGTAGGATATTTTTATTCCGGAAAAATGTACGGTTCCATCGCGATAAGCGAATTTCAGTGCAACGGAGTAGTAAAGGGGTTTATCACAACAAAAATGGCGGGAAAATCGCACCTGAAATTATTTCAGTTAGCAACGCGTTTAAAGTCAGGAAGCATGCCCGTGCATAAGTACACCGGTAATGTTGGGAAAACGGCGCGCTCATAATAACAGTGTGGCTAAATATTAAGATCCTTACAAACTCCTGCAAGGAACATACATTGCGCTTGCTTCTTTTATCAACTTGAATAGTTTATAGGGAAGCCGGAAGGAAGGCGGAAACGATTAATGTAGAAGAACAATGCTTTGGCTCGGGTGTGACGACTCAAGCGATATAAAGAATACTTTACAGAAATAATTATAAAGTATGTGCACAAACCTAGACCACAAGAAAGGATAATGGCTAGTTTGCTTGTTTTATAACACTCATAGCTGTTTGCGCGTTTCACCGATAGTCCTATCATCTACAGAGGAGTAAGCACGAGCGACTTAAAGGGTAAAACCCGTCTTTATAGAACAGCTGAGTGAGTCGATTACACATAAGGCAACAACGATAATAACGTGGCGCTGTCAAGACAAGATGGCAAAGGAAAAAGGGAAAATGGCAAAAGACAGATGCGGTTTTGCATCCCTCTTATATTAATACTTTGATCTCTGAGGGCCCTTTCATGTTAAAGTTAATGTCAAAGAGGACGGTATGTGATTGTATTAGTCTTTGGAAAGAGCTGAAGAAAAATGTGGTTACCAGTGCGAAGCGTCAGTTTCATTTTGGACCTTAACTTCATTGTAATTAGATCGGTATGTGCCTGAATTTGTCACAGACTGTATCTAATGTGGACAAACTATCGCCATTACAGATGAGCCGAAATTACATTACTCGAAGTGCGAATGAAATGAAGCGAGGTGGGGGGTTCACACTTCCCACGAAACTCTATCCGCTATATAGCCCGGCCACCAAACACGAAAAATAATTTGTTTTATTCTAATTCTTTAAAGGGGTTTGATCTCTAGCTCTTATAGTTTGTGCGTTTTAAGATGATATGGGTGACACTTCTCATATTCCTTGCTACGGATTTTTTTACGAGAAAACAAAAAACAAATGTTTACGATAGGGTAATAATAACTATAGTTATTATTACCCTATCGTAAATCGGCAATTGATATTGCTTCTTGTTTCTGACAATATTTTGTAAGCTTGTCTTTTACAAGTTACAACTTTTCAAGCGAAAACAAGAGAATCTCTTGTATTAGCCTAAAAATAAGTAAATGCATTTTCAAATTTTTTTATACATACTCCTACTCACAAGTCACAACTGTTACTCGAAATCAAATAAGTTCAGCATTCTTACCTGAAACAAAGTGAAAATAATTAAATATAAATTTACAAAAAAAATATATTACATTAAAACACGAAGTTAACAAAAGACACATAAATAACATTTTCACCACAAAATATAATCACTTTCAGCCCAGTCACCCACATCGATGGATTACTGCTACGAAATTCTATCCCTATTGACGCAGACTTCGCCACAAAACGTAATTCAACCACAGTGTAATCTAGATACAAGGGTTCAACTTGAAACCTATCCGGTTACTTAGCCGATGACTTAAACTTTTCACCCCAGTGACCAAGTAGGTAACCTACCCTGCTACAGGCCGCGCAAAATTTGTGCGAAAAAATATTGTTCCGAAAAATGGAGTGGCAAGGCTCAGTGTTCGATTTTTAGGTTTCTTTGGTGGGACGGGACGGACGGGGAGGGACACGCTATTGGTACATGAGTGATCAGACGGGTTGTTATTCGTATAGACATTGGTTCCCCTCGAATAAGTACTATCCTCTTTGTGCATGGTACGTAAAACTTGTATGAAAAAATGAGGCTCATTCCGTTCCACTCCATCACAATGTGCGCGAAGCTCTATAGTCTATACTCTATTGTATCAGCAACCTACATAAAACAGTTTAGAATATGTTGTCAATTGGACATTTTCCGACTTTCCGACTTCCCGAGCGCGTTAATGAGTGAACTTCACCCGCGTTTACTCGCGTTCACCCGCCGTTCACTCGGTGAATAATAAGCGAGTCCGCTGGGTGCATCCAGTTATTGACTAGCTCAGTTATCGAGTTTTTCACCTGAGAAGTGTTCCACCCGATTTCCCTTGGAGTCACTCAATAATTAGTTATTACTGACTGCAGTTCCTGTGATCTGCTGTTGCATACTGATTTTATGTTGAGTTTTAAGAAAATAATATCGGAAATGAAGTGAATAAAATGTATGTTTCTATGGCTCTATTTATGATCTTCATTTAGAACTAAGAGATCTCAAAACTTCATATATAAATTTTGTAACCAGCTTTGAAGTTTAGACCAAACGTTAGGCAAACAAATTATTTCAATTAAAATATATAATTTGATACGTGATACATGATTTCCTAAACGAGTTTATAAAAACGTATTTCGGTGTCCCGAAGTTAGCAAGGTCAAGTAAGCAACGAAGGTGTAGCATTAAAGTACAAATTAAGTATTAGGATTTAATATAAAGTACGGCGAAATTCAATTTGATGGAGTTGTGATTGAGATTAGGTAAAATACTTTTTGATTCAAATTGATTTATTCCACAGAACAGATATACTAAATAAGAGAATAAGAGACCAATGCTTTTCATTCCACAGAACAGATATACTAAATAAGAGACCAATGCTTATAATATTTTCTGTATGTATTTGATTTATTTTGAGATAATTACGATTTTGAACTCCATACAAATTCTGTCCTTTTAAATAAATAAACGTTTATTGAACAAAAATTTGAACATTGCACAAAGTACCTTCATTGAAGTTAAGTACCTAATTAATTATTATTTAATGAAAAGTTTGACAGAAAATTCAGTTCGAGTCAAAATCGTCATTAAATTAAAGTTAAGTAGTAATATAATGTATCCGAGTGCGGCAGTATAAAGGTGTATAAATCGGGGATACCTGCGCAAAAGTATTATTGAAAACGTCCAAGGTAATTATTTTCTTGTCAAAAAACTTCGTTAATCAGGTCCTAATTATTCATAAGGGGGGACGAGGCCGAGTTCTTCAAAGTTTTCGGCGAATTTCTACAAAAAACATGATTAGGACGGCCGGGAAGGGTTATAATAAGTAATAGGGATAATTTGATCAGCGTGATGGTGGGATTTTTAAATAATTAAACGTGGGCCGCGATGAGTCGTCAAACTGCAGTAGAAGATAATGGCAGGTAATAACGGTCGGTGGGCCGCGCGGGATTACAAGTTACAACTTTACTAATTAGGATATCATTGAATTTTGTAATGAACAGGGTGAATCGGTCCAAGTTATTCACTCCGCAAGATAATAATAAAGTAGAAAGGAAACAGAACAAACTATGTCTCTTCTTGTAGTCCTTTAGAATTTTTGAGGCTTGCAGTCACAAAGTCAAAGTCCATTTTTTTATTCAGAATAAGTTTCTGAACGTTGATGCTACCGGGGCCTACCACCGTTAGGTATATTATCACAATATGTCTTAATATGTCATTATGCCACGAAACAGCTTGCAGGTTTCACGAGCATAATTTGCCTGGTAGGTACTGGACGATTACTCATTTGTCATTAGACACCTATTTAAAATGATGATAGGTTAGCGAGCAAAAGCGCTATTGAATCATCACCTCAAGCGACAATCTGTCCTGAATGAAGAAATATGAAAACGGAAGGAATTGGAAGTGGGAAGACACTTCTACTTGATGGTTTGGTAGTCCTAATAGTCCGGAAGTCTAGTGACTGCTTATTCCAAAATGTATGCGCTGATAGGGATATTTCTGGGCTGATGATGATGCCGCCAGTTGTTTGGGGTTAAATCAAAAAGTGCGGTTTCAATTCAAAGTTCACAGGGCGCGCCAGCCACTCGACCGCGCCAATTTTCAACTCGATTTAACTGGCGGGCGCAGGTTATTCGATACCCAGAGACTACATTCCATAATAGTCTATCCTCTTCGAGCTTGAAGGGAATCATCGGCACGATGACTAACCTTTAGTTAGTATTCAAATTTCCCTTGTTCCCATAATGCCAATAATATGGAGAGTAGGACAAAGAACAGCCCTATTTTTTAGCAAAAAGTAGCGTTATTTCAGACTAGATGACGCCGGCAACTCCGTTGCGCTAAATCTCGTTTATCGCGCGGGAACCGCTCATTTTTCCGGGATAGAAACTATCCTATGTCTTTTCTCGGGACTCAAGGTATCTCCAAGCCAAATTTCAGCGAAATCGGTTCAACGGTTTGGGCGTGAATTGGTAACAGACAGACACACTTTCGCATTTATAATATTAGTATGGATAACATAAATTATCAAAATAATGCAGTATCATATTATCTCACGTACACATTTCTCTCAGTTAAACATGGTTAAACACTCTCACTCACTGATTTCATGGTCATATCTGTGGCTAGTGGCTGACTGACTACTTGCATGAAATTGTTGATACAAGCAACTTCAAGTCCTCAAAATGAATATGAATTGTGTATATTACAGAAGCTAATATGACAGACTGCATCATAAATCACAGAGCATACTGCTATTATGACTGTTGGTTTAATAAGCACTAACCAGTAACTGTACAAGTTTAGTCGAATCAAGTTCTACAGCCGCTTTCATTATCACTAGAAAGTTGCCAGTCGCAGCTTTAGCGGTTGTGTCACAAACTGATATTCCCCGCTAGATTTAATATTATTATAATTATTTTGAAAATCCCCGGCAAATGGCTAAGAATTCTACAAGACAGACCAACATTTGAATCGGTTCTCTGAAAAATCCTGGTAAGGATCTTGATTCTATGTTATATTTATGGTATGTATATTATGTATTTTCTAATATATTATTATGTTTTCAGCTGTATTACAATTTACAGCGACGAAGTTTTACCCAAATGCGCCGTTAGTGGTTATGGGTCACAGACATAGATCAAGACAGATACCGCATGTCGCTCTATTTGTATGAAAACGTGCCACTTCTTTACTACCTACTGTGACGTACCGATGATAAGAAACGTGCCCATTATCAAGGCCATCGTTTCTGTTTGAATTTCTATAGCTCAATACGGCACTTTCAGGCATTTAGGCATTTTTAAAATTCCGATTGACGTCCAATTCCGATAGCAGACTAAATAAAAGACTTTCGAAAGACGAGCATTGCTCGTCGTTTGGGAACGCGATATGGCACGCGAAGTACATAAAAATGCGGTATCTATCTTGAACTATGTCTGTGTTATGGGTATAATATATTTCCACGACGCACTTTCAAAGCTTATAAATAGCTTGTCTTTGAGCTTGATAGTTCTGGTATCACAAAATTAGTTTCAGTTGTGTCTAGTGTGTCCGACAGTAAGGTTTTGTTTTCTCAGCAAATAGAACACTAATTTTTCGTTGAATTCAAAGTCGGAAACAGAGGCAGTCGGAAATGGAAACAAAAGGAGTCTTAATCTCTGTCGCCAACTAATCTGTGATCTGCCGATATACAGTGTAAAGTACATAAATGTGGATACCAAAAAACCTGCTTGTAGCCATTCGTGCTGACATTGTTCAGACGGCAGACCGGCAGCGGACGATCGCTGTTTACTATATTAACCGACAGCATATAAGTCAATGGCTTTAAAAGAGGTGGTAAAAATATCCACCACTGTTGCCAACTTCAGAGAATTTTTTACTTAAGGCTTCTTACAGACGAACGGCTTACCGCTCACGGCACTTGTCGACCGACAAGCCGACGTATATCGTCGTTGGCAAGCCAGTTTAGCATTCGTTTGCAAGAACGCGAAACTGGCTTTCTCTCCCCATTTTGTGACAAAAAAAAACAAAAGCAGAATCGGGGTCTTCTATTTTAATTCGACATTCACACAGTTTCAGCTTCACAGCTTTGATTTAGTCTGTCCTACTGAACAAGAAAATGGTATTATCATGAAAATGTCGACGGCTTGACGTGAGAATACCAATTCGTATTTTCATGAAATTTTCGGAAAGGATCATACAAAGATCGAAAGTTGAAACTATTGATGTTAGGTTAAAATATTATGTGGATTATAAAATTAATCATAGTAAAGATTTTAGAGCTTGATGATATATCGATATAGATAAGAGTTCTTCAAATGACGAAAAACAAAAAGACAAGCCATGGCTTCTTCCCTTTTTCTCTTACTTTCTTTTGCATGAAATCGTCGATTATTAAGTCAAATAAAAACTTGTTTTTTATTGATATACACAATATTGAATGTAAAGTTAGTATTGATCAAAGATGATGTCATATCAAAGCTTTACATTTAGTTTTCTGCTGTCAGTACGCGGCGGTCGGCGGCCTACATCGCTTTGATTTCGACGGTCACCTGCATTTTGATGCAAATTGGATTTGTGTAAAGGTCGAAACGCACCGAGACGCGATATTTTAAGAAAATAAGATTCTAAATTTTATTTTAGCACACTTATTCACAACAGTAGCCTGTTTTCAACTCCTTCTTTTTGCCTTCATCAAAATCGGTGCATTTATTTCAAGACCTATTCAATGTTAACACAAATCTTTCCGACTTAAACACATAGCTATAACTTCAACAACATGTTTGTATTTAACATTAAAATCGGTACAGCAGAATTGACTGATACATAGTACTAAGTTTGCAGCTTGAACTGTAAGCTCGGAACTTAGCGGTTATTCTGCACTTAACTAACTACGAGTAACTAGTAAACTTAAACTTAGCCGCTAAGTGCAGAGGAGGTTGAATAAAATTTCGGACAGTGAGTAGTCCGAGAAATCCTCGGGCTTAGCATGACCATAGTAGAAATGAGTAAGAATCAAAATACTGATAGATTTTAGGGATAATATTACTCCCTCTTCTTTAATGGTAAACCGTCGCTTTTGGCAACATTCTGCCGATAGTATTACTGATTTCTTTTGTCAATCTGTCAATTTGTTTCTTCTTCGGTAGAAGTCTTTTTGTCATGTCAAAAATAGAAAGATTTCTAGCTAAACATTCTAAAATAAGGACTAAGCGAAACAGCCACATTTTCGAATTTATAACATCAGTACCTATGGCAGAATGGAATTAAGCACCGTGGTTATAGCGAAAAGATAACTCCCAGTACTTGCGGCCAGCAATAACATCTCATAGGGCCATAAGGGCGATATTCCCGTGCACGTGTACGTCACATTATCTTGATTTACACACTGTCCACCACATTATCGCTAAACTAATAGGCCATGGAGGAAAACATTCGTAAACATTATGGTATTGTATGAAAAGAGCATTAAGAAAAGCTGGAAAACAATGAAATCTTGGAGCATTTAGTAAATAATAAATAAAAACATCTACACTTTATACAAAATTTATAGTTACACAATGTTTGACCTTTGCCTTACTACTTTACAAGCTACTTTTTTAAAATGAAACATGGTCTTCAAAACAAAACAATTTGTAACTTTAACGTATGTATATACACAGCGTTAATTGTTTTATTAATAAGGGTGATAACAATAATTAATACTTATTGACAACTATCAGAATAAGGCCCGTGGCTAGAAGTTTCACGTCCACAATTCATATTTCACAGGTCTTTGCGGCGAGACTCGGCCTTTGAACTTTTTTTTAAAACAGCGAAGTTATCGAAACAAAATATTACTCACCTTTATCCGACGGGACAAAAAATATGCGAACAAAAAAAACACTTGTAGTTAACTCCCGAACAAAGATAGGCGACGGGAACTCAATTTGAGTTATTGATCTCTTGTCCTCATAAACACTAGTCATGCACGTGCGAAAGTCGCCTCTACCGCGGAGGACATAGGGCCAGGACGACGCTGCACTTGCGACCTTTGGGCTGCGTGCACCGAGCACGGGAGAGGAGAGGACGGCTCGGAGGAAATTTAACTGTATTATGATAGGAGCAGGGTCGAATTTTAATGTGCGCGATAGTTCGCTGTGCCCGAGCATACGATTCCCCTTCAGTTGGCATTATAAACAAAACGCCTATTATAATGCGAGGTTGCACTAGTGCTGGGCACAACTCAATTATCGATTCCCGCTAAATTAATTATCGAGCTCAAAATATTCACGTTTTAAAAACACTCATTATTATTGAGCGTCGCCTTCAATGTAGATTCAACGTGAAAGGAATAAAACGACACTGAGACCAGAAAAAAATCAATCGTTACCCATCATTTTATTACAGTATTCCGTAAGCTATACGTGTAGTCACGGTAACATTAATTACAAATCGATAACACAAGAACGTGAGAAAGGCTCAATTGATGCGTGTACAACCACACACCGTCAAGTCGCACACCATATTCGTCGTGACGTGTTCACACGTTGCGAGTAATTACAGGCGTGATAACTCATTACCATACACTTACCGTGACCGGGCTGACGTAACAAATATATCGATAATCGATATCGATAAAAAGCCCTAGACGAGCAGACGAATCGCTTCATAGTTCGAAAAGTTTGCCCGTACCTTTTATCAATCAAGAAAAGCCTTTATACTAGTTTTTGCAAGGCCAAGGTAGGCACAACAAACACAAATAATAGCGGACACAAAACTTCAATCCAATATTCAAAGAAACTGAAACTTTTTCTGAATAACTCATTTATTATGTACTACATTTGAATAGGTATTAGCTTCCCTTGCTCACCGTATATACGAAAATGTTAATAATGCTAATTAAATATTTTATATGCACTCCGAAAGAACGGTCATTTAACGACCAGATCGGACGTTAATGATATGCGAAAGTAAAACGAGGAGACTTTTCTCATCAGTAATTTGTAATTTAATTAAAATATTCCCCGCTATACATGGACATTATGAATATTTATCCAAGGAAAAAAATACCGAGTATTAATTAATATTCTATTCCATTTGCAATTTAATTTTATTCAGCGAAAAACAACGGTCATACTATACCAATATAGAAAGGAGTTTTCATGAATAAGTAAGTTTATTTAAATTTCTAATTATATTCCCGGGGAGTACCTCGCTAAACAATTAGATTATATTAGTATCGAAATAGAGCCTTTACAATATAATATTAAAATGTTAATATTCGCAAGATAAATTTTAAATATAAATTAAATCAGACTTTATAAGGGAACGGGCAAACAAATATGATGGATGATCGTCAATATTTTGAGACAACAGCGTTAAGGGGTTCGGCAGGTAACCGTTGGGGTCGTGGGGGGGGGGGGGGGGGGGGGGGGACAAAATACGTGCAGCGTTTTCATCGTGAAATACAAACGTTAACTTTTCAATTACGCGCGGCACTTATCGACAAATGAATTATGTCGATAAATCATCGGCCCCTCCCTAGCCGGTAATCCGAGGCGCTAGGTTAGGAGGCATGATATATGAATGTGTTATTTGATTGCTGCTGGCCCGATGATTGCACACGCCAGCGGACGTCTGTACAATTTCTACTGCTACGAATTCTATATTCACAATAACATCTAAAGTTTAGATTGTTAACTATCCAGGATAATGATTCACTTGCTTTAAGCAAGTAGCATGCACAACGTCGGTAAGGAATTTTTCACTTCAACAAGAAAAGCCTTCGGCGCGTAGGGCGTTCAAACGTGCGCGGCTGGCACTGCGCGTGGATTCGGCTCGCGTGTTTTCCCAAACGCAACAGCAGAAAACGCGCACGTCGTACGCGCCGATCTGCGGGGCTAAAATGGTCGCTTTGTTGAATCATGATTCAATTCTTTAAAATCGCAAAATGCAACTCTGCTTGCAATTCATTTCTGTATTTTTGTACTGATTTGACATTTGTCAGTTTGACAGTTTTGACAATTCATCTGCTGAATTGATTGCGAGGAATTGCTGAATGTTACCATTTTAGCCCCAATGGTCACATACCAACATCCCGTAAAGCGATCGCAACCATCTCGCCACGAGCTATTCCTCTGTATAAAACTACATACAACAACGCACACTAATCAGAATCGTAACTATGACTCATAATCAGCATATTTAATCCTAGGTTAACCCTGTATGTATCGTAGTCCCCACGTGTCAGTAATGTTGGTGCACCATTACAGCATTGTATGGGCTAAGCCGATTGGCACGTCCACGCTAAACCCTCACCGACGGCCGACAACGCTTAGTTACCGACCGCTCGATAGACCATTAGATAAACGTACTTAGTCCAGTTAGATCATTTACCGCCGCACTTAGGGGCACTTCATTATGATTAACTTTCAAATTAATGAAAAGTTTGACAGATAGACTGTTAAGTTAGAAATAACAAATGTATACAATTTAACTTAATGTATCGAATTTAGCATCGCTAATTGACATGGCGCTAGATATGTCTTATGTCAAAAGCCAATTTGATACTCCTCTATCAGAATTATCGATTAGACAATATAGCTGCTTTATCAAGGGCGTTAGAAACACAGCTTATAACACAAAATACAAGTATTCACGCAAAAAAACGACCGAGGCAAAATAAGCTGAGGTCAACAATCAACAGACACATCTACAAACAAATAACTCCAAGAGTCCTCCTAAATTAATAATCAACGTTTTCAATTAAAAGGCACGAGGGTGTTACCGGAGCAAAAGCATTTTCAGCTCTATTTTGCCGAGAAAAAGCCTGAAATAAGTGAAAAGGCACTTGTAACTGTGGCGAACCATTGATCTCAAAGCGCCGCCATGAAGTGAACACTTCGCTGTGAAATGTACGAGCGCGTAAACGCTCTCCACGTCAACAAATTAGGGGAAAACTGTAAAAAGCGACACGCGAATTGAAACCTACATTTGCAGATGGAATTATCGAGTATAATACACTACCTAATAGTTGACAGAGATCCTATTATTGGCATCTTAAGTTTTTGTTTGATAATGCAATGAATACCAATAGAACTTTCTGTAGTATAAATTCTTAAAGTTAATCGCACTTTGGATAGATGATTGGATGTTTTTATCTTACGTAAGAAAATTTAGTTGATATTAAAGATTTTGTTTGAAACTTCGTTCGCGCGGAATATGGTTTATCGCGTAGAAACCATAAATTTTGCGATAAAAACTATCCTGTATAGTGTATCCTTTCCCGGGCTTAAATCAATCGGTGTGGTTTAATCGTAAAAATGTAACTGACAGACAGGTCTTAACTGACAGACTTTTGTATTATATTAGTGGGTCATTTTCATTTTAAGTGTTAAAATGACTGATTTATATGTTTTATGGTTGTATGTTAAGAGGTTAATTTGAAGTATTTAAGTATGAGTGGTCAAGTTTAGAAGTGCATACTTTGCTAGAAAACTTAATTTAAAAAAAAAATTGTACCCACGTCTGGGATAATAATATTATATCCATGTTTGTGACATTTTCTATGAAACTACTGCATGAATTAAATACAATAAGAATATCACATTCCACCTCTAAACTGTATGGTAAAGATTTTTATCATTATTGCGATTTGTAAGTACAGTGGATTATTTTGTCCACAGTAGTCGGAGGGTCAATTCTATGCCTCCATTTAGGGTCCCAGCCATCTCGCAACGCTTCACTATAACAATAATTGTAAAACATTATATGAAATTTTATACGCCGAGTACGGAGGGGCCGGCGCCATATTTCATCTCTAATCATATTTACTATAAATATTATAATACGTTATTAGATTTTGTCGGTTTTTGAACGTCGAGGGTCAATTTAACCCCTTGTGCCGGGTTTAGTGGCGTGCTGAATTAATACTCTTGTTTAATGCGAAGCTGTACATGTCGAATTAAGCAATACATTGCAGTATTTTAAATTTAAAACACGTGTGACGTGCATATTATATTACTGTTTAAAATATTAATTAAAATTTAAAACTATATAACTCTATGTACCCACAAAATAAAAAAAGGATGGGTTGCACTCCGGGAGTGCCGGCAGAAGTGAAAACTTGATTATTAACGTTGTGCATTTTTTTAACCCATTTTTTATGAAAATCGATTATTAAAAAATCAATTTTTTTAATTAATCGAAACCCTTACAATCAATTCGAGTTCGAGTTCGACACAAAACACTACTCTCCAACCGTCTTACGGTTTTTCCAAGGATTTTCGATCAGCATGAGAATCTGACGCGAGTTTCACAGTTTTTACTCATCCCACAAAAAGAAGCTTTCACTTCAAAAATTAAGTTGCCGCACTAGAAAATTGAAAAGATGCCCAGCTCATACATGGGCTGCATCAGATGTTTGGCGTTCGTTGGGAAAAGTCTACGTTCAGCAGTGAGCGGTGACAGGCTGATGATGATTTTTATGAAGTGAACTCTACCGCTAGTTACTAGTTACAGGTTACAGCACAAGTTATTGGGTACAGTCATGAGCAATTGCAGTGGGAAGGTCGCGGCGGTACAGGCGCGCACCGCTCCGTATTTACATATTGAATCGCGCGGCGCCCAGCCTGGCTACACAGCACGAGCTATGCTATAATATAGATCTTAGATATACATACTTAAATATTTTAAAAGTACCTTAACTAACGTAGTAAATATTGAGTTTTGTGCTTTAGTTAATAAGGCCAATAATATTGAAAATGTAGAGCGCCAAATTTTGGCACGCAGCTCGTTGATAGAAAGCATAGGGCGCGTGGCTCGCACTAATATGTATTCTGTGGCGTGGCGTAATGTTTTTAAAAGCCCTAACTAAATGATATTATGTACTTATTATCAATGTGGTTTGGAATTATATTAGACTTAGACACATACGATACTTTTCACTTTAACATTTCTTTATCTTGAAAAAATACACTATTCCTTTGAGACGCTGTTGCATAAACATAACTCTACCTCAAATAGACATGTCTCTATTACCGCCCACGCCAGATATAGCGAAGTCGTCGTTTCGCGGGCGACAACAAGCCCAGTAACAGTAGCGAGCGTGGGCGAGATATTTCTACTGAACTCCGCGATGTCATAACAGAACCTACGCGTGTACGCTAATGGATACTACACATCCTCAATTTAAGGCGTACTTTCAACATCATCCTGAATCCGACCACCCGGAAAAAAGCACTGGAATTTACATGAATGCTGCCGAACCACAAAAATCAACTATCGTGTAAATTATAACGCAGATCAGTAATCGTGTGGATTTACTATCAGAAATTCACAGGCAGATTCGCTGGTAGAGTTGCGGTAGGTTCTATTGTCTAAGTTCCATGGTGTTTTAGGGGGTAGACTCTACTGGGGGAGTCCCAAATACCCCGGCCGATATCCACCAATCCACCGATGATGCGTCAAGCATTTCCCCATGTAAAAATGCATAAGACAGATGGAACACGTACGTAAGTTCCTCACCGACTTAAACTAACCCGACCAGATAACGTCAGCCATTTTTCTGAATCAATTGGGATGATGTCAAGGTCCAAGATTAGCGAATTTTGTTAATAAAATAAAGAAATCACGGTAAAAAATAAGTGTTCCCAAAATTTCAGCTTGAAAGCATTTGTATTTTTTTTGTTATGCGCCTTCACAGTTGGATGATCAAGTCGATTTTTTTTTTCAATTAAATTTCTTAATATTTGTATACCATTCGATAACTTATGCAATTAAAAGCAACTTTTGTTATAAAACCACTTTCATAAACGCAATATTTAATATACCTACCGAACAAAATTCTCTCCCGATCCGTAAAAACTACGAAAGAGTGACGTCAGTCTTTCGTAGCACTTTGTATGGAGCGTTTCGGGCAGGTCTATTTTATGAGATATTTGAAATTGGCATATATTGGTAAATTTTTAAGGTATCAGAGTCATTCTTTCAGCGATGTTTCTATTTTTTAAGGGTCTTTCAGTTACTAATAAGAAAAAAAAAAATCATCAAGCCTATTACCCGATGGCACCTTATTTTTTGGCTTCAAGATGCGATGCCTCATATCTTCGCAAGCCATACACCTCTCCCCTAAGGTGTTCGTGAGGCAGGAGAGGGAAGCGATAGCACGATGTACCTGATACCACCCGCGCCGGCTAAATCATACCTTGTTTATACGGACTCGTATTATAAGGCTGCGCTCGCGCATTACCATTGTTTGTCTAGTGCTTGCTGCTTACCTAATGCGTATTGCGATACAGAAATAAACAGTTTTTGGGGTCATTAATGTCATCATTTACTAACCTACTTGTTTTTAACGAAAAAAGCGACTTCAAGACCTTAATTACAACCCTGGTGTTTTTGACTGACAACAGCTTTTCATCTCTTTGACGATGTCATATTACATCGGTCACAGCCTCCTGATACCTCTGCACCGTAAGATGTAAGTTTGTACAGTACAAAAGACAAAGAATATAAAATAGAGCATAAAATATTAGGGAGACGGAAAAAATCGCTGAATAAGTTAGGAAGACGGAAAAAATATATTTTTCTCACTTCCGGGCGGAAAACGTCAACTTTCTTCCCGCTGCGCTCACCGATGTTGCCGTTTTCCGCCTCCGTCGATGAGAAAAATAGTATACGCACCATGGGCAGTAAATAAGAAAGCCTCAGATCACATGTTTGTTGACCTCGGCTTCGCCTCGGCCAACAATTACATGTGATCTCCGTATCTAATAATAACATTTACGTAATGACACTAACTATTTACCAAGTATAGTCCAGACCACGAGGCTAAACAAAATTTTGACCTCTAATATGAATTATGTAGCTTGTCTCGCAGTTTCGATTATTATCGTACTTTAGCTTAACATTTAAACCTAGCATTTCTGAATATACTATGCAGTATGCTCACAGAACCGTGTTTAAGATTTTACTCTGAATAACTTACTCCGGTATTAGCGGCAAGTTCAAAGCCCCGTCCGACCCTCCTCTAATCAAATCACACATACAAATCCGTACAAAGTGAATTTATTATTGCCAACTAACAGTGTTAGGGCAACATTGGCCGGTTATCGGTAGCTTTGACCGCCCGGTTAACTTAATTTTTGTTAGTTAAACTAGTACCTGAGTTACTTAACCCTTTCTCTAACTTCTACCTGAGCTAGGGACTTGGGAGTAACTTTGCAAGTGTGGAAACATACGGTTTCTCAGAAAGATCGTATACGCACTATTTTTAGGAATTTCATTACTAAAAAGCCAGCGACAAACAGCCAAAAGCAAGAAGTTTGTGCTGTATGTATGTTTGTTAGTCTATATTACCGCTACCATTTAATGAGAAATCAAAACGTTAATAATAATCGAGTAATTGTTGTAGTACTACAGCCCGATCAAAATATTTGTATGAACTATGAATGACTGAAGTCTCAACTAGAGGTATTTTAACTACTTTTTTTTAAATGAAATAAGGGGGCAAACGAGCAAACGGGTCACCTGATGGAAAGCAACTTCCGTCGCCCATGGACATTTGCAGCATCAGAAGGCTGCAGGTGCGTTGCCGGCCTTTTAAGAGAGAACAATAGGGTAATAGGGGAGGATAGGGATGGGAAGGGAAGGGAATAGGGGAGGGAAGGGAAGGGAATAGGGTAGGGGATTGGGCCTCCGGTAAACTCACTCACTCGGCGAAACACAGCTCAAGCGCTGTTTCACGCCGGTTTTCTGTGAGAACGTGGTATTTCTCCGGTCGAGCCGGCCCATTCGTGCCGAAGCATGGCTCTCCCACGTAAAATATACTTACCTGTAACCTGAAATAGAGGACCTGGTGTCATGAAATTCAGGATACTTTAGATACCAGTGTTTTACGAGTAGTATAATACTAGTTAAAGCTACATTATGTAAATTGTGTAAATAAAGCAAATTTTTATTTTATTCATGACAACAATAAACAGGGGGGTAAGTGCAGGTTACTGTATTAACGCAGGGACAATTCTCGCCCGTGTGTACGTAGTACGTACATACGTACAGTAAATTTACTCTAAGATTTAGGGGTAGCCAGGGAAGTTATCAAATTATTAATGCAAATAACATTTTGATGGACGCCGTAAGTGATACGCCCGGGGCCTAAACCTAATTGTTTAATAGTGACTTTATGCACACCGGCGCCCGAACGCGGAAATAATATTATGTTAGCAATGCCGTGCGAATTTAGCTAGATTCTTTGACAGTCTTTACATTCGTAAATCGTACCTTCCAACTCAGTCGTAAGTCATAAACTACAGTTAGGTACTCTAAATTAAACTTACAACGCTACCAATCTTCAAGTTTCAGTTACTTTTTCGCGTAGTAAAAAACGGCACAATAGATTTAATTTTGTTTGTACAGTTAGTCAAAACTCAGAACGAATTTTACATAAAACGTTTTACAGTGGTGATTCACTAGGAATTTCCGGCCACACAAACGAATGACTTAGAACCAGTAAAAGACAAATTGCCTTTTAATGTCCACATAAATTATGCCAAAAGGCGCACTAAATCATGTGGTTTTTAAACCTTGGTTTAACCTAGGCATATCCTTTCTGAGAATCCACAGAATCTAAAAGTTATTGCTTAATTTAAAGTCCGCAAACAAGTGATTGACTTGGTTTTTTTAAACAATATAATAATATGTAAAGCAAAACATTTTTGTAACGAAGTCCGTTAACAGCTCTGTGCATCAAAAGTTCGAAAATAAATAAAGAAAAAAAAAAAAACAAAATCAATATCGATAAAAGCACAACACTAGCCGATGTTATTAGAAATATGAATTTCGGGCGCATATTTTTGTTCTCCGATAGCTTTTCTTAATTTCACCCTAGACCTCCCCGCTCTGAATAGCGGTCAACAACTTAATTGATTTGAAAACGAGGCTTTTTGGCGCAGTAGGCTGCCGTGAGAGCTCGGGTCATATGCTAATTGTGCACCAAAATAGACCCATTATACTTTATGATCGCAGTCATAACTTGGACACAAGACGAAAATAGGTTCCCAGATTTGTTTTAATGTAATAAAAAAATTAACCTGTTAGTCGTTAGGTATTAAATTGCATAACAAATAGAGCAAAAAATAATCAATACTCTTATTTTACTATTTCAGTTTCTGAAACTTATTATCTCCAAAATATTCGTAAATTATTATCATTTATGTGGATTTCTACGTTTACAGTAAGAGTGTGTAGGAAAAAATAAATATTTTTCATACAGTAATATAAATCTATACAAATCCATCAAACCGCAGGCCGACCTTCAGTAATATAAACAAAACTCTGTCAAACATTACTTATCACATTTCACTATTTGATAGACACAATCAAAGTGAAACACTCTACACATTTATCGATATCGAAACACAAGGCGTTATCGAATATTTTTATCGATAAATTATGCGGAGGTAATTGACATCACTAGCGTCACGTAACTCGTCCGTACTTTATTCGCATTTTAACATTTCCATGTATTCTTTATATCTGATGGCAAACTTTATATGAGTTTTTTTTACTTCGGAACTTCGTTTCACTTTAATGATATTGTAAGGATAAGGCGGGGCACAAAAGGCGTGACATACATTCAATATTCATACTTAATATTATACATGCGAAAGTGTGTCTGTCTGTCACGTCTTAGTGAAGAAGTAACAGACCCACAATCGATTTAGCTATCTAAGGAGCGTGAAGAGTCTTCACTTCACGAAAGGACATAAGATACTTTATTCTGGAAAAAGTTACGGTTCTCTTGTGATAAACGAGTTTTGGCGCGAAGGAGTTGCGGGCATCATCTAAATAGTATCTTCTTATATAAAATTCTCGTGTCACAATGTTAGTCAGTGAACTCCTCCGAAACGGCTTTACTAATTTTTAACAAATTTTATATGCGTATTCAGTAGGTCTGGGAATCGGCTACTGGGTACTTTATATATTGATAAGTGCATTTGTTGAATAAATAATAGTAAATTATGACAACCTGAGACTGACGGCGACCATTATTTGTGCGACGGGATACTGGATAGCGATCGACGTTGCCATGGCGACATGCTTATTTGGTCACTTCAATAAAATTATATTTATGGCAAAGCAACGTTTACCGGGACAGCTAGTTTTTATATAGAGGTATAATATTATGTCTATCTGCAAAATTGGGCGTCTGTTTTGTATCGCACAGCGTATCGGCTGCCAGGATGTAATGGCCTAACTATTTATATGACGTAATATCTGCACATTGAAATGAATTATTATGAATGAACAACTGACGGTTCTTGTTCTAATGTCAGTAGTTACTTATTAACTAGCCCTTGTATACCAATTGTAATACGGTGATCGACAGAATAAAAAGAGACATAGGTACATTCCTTTTTATTAGTTTAGATCACAATAATAACGGCTCTATTAAATTTTTGACTGTATCTACGAAAACACGCTTCGATAATTTTCTCTCGACATAATATAGTAGGTACGAACCTACGAACCTATCTCGATAAAATTAAATATATTTTCCATCTCAATAAACATCATTCAGTCGGATTCGGCGATAAATAAAATTGTCGAGGCTGTATCGACATTAGCGCACGCCTCGCCGGCCGCGGGGAGAAAAAGTATCAAACGTCACGTAAATAACATATGTTCGCCTCACGCACTTAGGGCTGACACACGCACAGAATATGACGGATGATGGTGACACGATAATTCGCATACGAAAATAGTAAATCCGTCCCGAAATACTTAGGTAGTACAATTACCCCAATCGTGATGGATAATTTCGCCACTGTCACCTATTTCTGCAATTATGTATAATTTGTGTGACAACTTCATAATCATGAGATAAATTAATAATGCAATCGTGAGTACAATATTCAAAGTAAATTAAGCTAACTTTATTTGTAGAATAAATTACAGCCGCGCTCAGCGAGATTTAATGACTATTAAAATTTAAACTTCAATTTAACGAAGATTTTGCCATAAACTGCATACAATTTCTACCAAACTCGTCATTAAATTATAAAAGTTAATTTATCATTCATTATCTCGACGACGACGAAGTACGACTGATAGAAGTGTACTACTAAGCCTGGAGAAGATAACATTTATTTTTAAGAAAAAAATGTGTCAGCCCTAGCCCGATCTGGGCCATACATAGTCAGTGATACAGTCCCACAACTTATTTCATTACGCGCGGCACGTGAGCCAGCGTATCGATCAATTTATCGACAATAACGCGATATTTTCACATCACTATTTTTTACAAGCTTCGTGTTGCTTTTTAATTTGATTGGATGGGAATTACGGTCTTGTTTCTGCGAACTGTATTCTGCTAGACATCAGACATTACATTACATTAGTCGTATTAATATTGCGGAATTTATTGATCTGTAATTTGAAACGGCATGAAAGTTTAATGGTTGCGTGGCGCGTTGAACATCGTCTCTTTCGTTCTCTGTATCAATAGAGTACGAGATATGGCATGTTATTTAGACATTTTACGGTTAATGTATCTTTCCCCGAATCTCATATTTTTATGTTCGTTTTCTATGAGACCACAAAATAGTATTCTCAAGAAATTGCAAACCTACGTGATACATATTGCGATTGGTACTCCAAATGTCAGTTTGACGTTTGATTAACGTAACGACTGGATGGAACAAAGAAGGAAGCTGCATTGATGATAAGCACACGTTTGAGGAGGACTAATTTTGCCATAGAGGTATATCTAATGAAATTATGACCTATCGTGAATTCGCTAATAAAGTATACAATGTAGGCATAGGAATAGAAAATGCGGTCCGCCCCACCGCGTCGTAATGTGCCCGTACCTCTAATCGGGGTTACTGCAGTCTGCATGTGCAGTTTAACAGTACATTGGCACCGCCGGCGGAAGTGCAGACTAGCCGCACTCGCATAAACAGTTAGCGCGGCTAATAATAACCTGCCCAACGCCGGCACCGGTCTAGGCCATGTTAAGTTTGCAGTAAGTCATCAGAACGGATAAAAAATAACCACAAAAAATAATAAAGGCCATAAATTAAAGGTACTTACATGCTATATTATATTATCATATGTACTACCCAGTGGTATACTTAGAGCCATCGCAAACAGGTCGACTTGTCGTTGCGTCTAGTCGTCGCGTCAGAAGTGGCGTTGTCTTTTGCAACTAGCGTCTTGTCGTCGCGTCTAGACGCCAAGCTGTCGCTTGCGTCGACGACTAGTCGTTGCGACAGACGCCGTGCAGGAAGCCATCATTAGTAGTAGAGTATTCGAGAGAGACGGCCATGTTGTTCATCTTGTGAGTGAATATGGATGAGGTTCTAGTTGCACTTGCCTTGGTGC